>CM062368.1:22939884-22993875 GCA_031216125.1 Dalbergia cochinchinensis | reverse complement strand
TACGTCCTTTATCTTAATATTATAACGGTGTCTTGAATTTATATGATTCAAAATTTATCTTACATGATCTTGATTGGTGGTCTCTTTGGGATTTTGGATTTTCAACTCCTAGGCTCTCAAAACTTTGATGAAAGATTATTGTGATGTAGCTTGCTTCTAGCACTGGTTTCTTTTCTCTGGCTGAATATCAAACTTCTAGCTGGTAATTTCTTTCAAATAAACACTCACCTTAATCATCCCTAAAATTATATGTTTGATTCACCTTGATTCTTGAAATTTAAAAATTAAATTTTTAATTCATGAAATTTAAAAATATGAATCAATCTAGTCATTTATTTCATTTCTATTGCCATGTCATCACATTTTTGCTAACGTGTCATGTTGAATGACATACCGGTAATAGACTAACATCCTATTTAGTTTCAGAAATGTTACAATTGAATAATAGGATCAAATTACTAATATATGTCAAATGTATTAACAATATAAATTATATATATAATTCATCTTATAATCTTGAGGTATACATGTTTATCTTCATACAATTTAATTAGCAAATGCCAAATAGAATGTCAATATATCATTGGCATGTTAATGCGAAACATCAACGAAAATATAAGGGCAAATTAATAGAAATATATTCAATAACTAATGACTCACATTTTATAGTTTCAGACATTAAAAATTAATTTTTAAATTTTGAGGATCACATGATTCACACGTACAATTTTAATTTGAGGGACTAACATTTAGTCCATTTTTATTTCTGTGTCTATTTTGTTCTGTTATTGTTCTTGAAAACACGTTGTTCTTACTAAAGATGCACACTAGTTGTTTGAAAATTTGCCCAGCTGATCGAGGTGAAATTTTATGTTGAAATCAACTTCTAATTGATCGATTTTTCTACTGAAATCGATGCTCTATCGTCTTAGGTGGTTAGGTTTGGATACTAGCTTCTTCTTTTATTACACAGTTTGGTTCTGCCTTAAATAATTAAACATAGACAATTAAGTTCTGTTTTTAGTGGTTAAGTATCTCGTCATGATTAAGCATTGAATATTTATAATCTTTAGCGGTTAAGTATTTCGTCATGATTAAGCATTGAATATTTCACCATTATTTATTTTTCATGACACATGCTTTGCTTTGAATGATTAAACAGTGATAATTAACTTCTTTTCTTAAACTTCTACAAGTTAACGTTGATATTGTTAATATTCAATTATGCTTGCGGGGCTACTAAATCCTACCATGGTTATGATTCATCTCATCAGATTATAAGATTACGAGAATTTTAAAAGACTGTTATACTGTTAACAAAATCTATGGGCATATTTGGTTGAAAGGTGAAAATGAGTATTATTTTATATATATAATTCATTTAAATAAATTTTATCCTCATTTTTACTCCTAAATCAAACACATAAGTGTGAAAATAAGATCCACGATTTATTAGAATCAGAGAGTGAGTAAAATGACTTGAGATAATCTTTCGTTGATGATACAAGGCTTTTTATAACAAGGTGATGATACAAGCCTTTTTATCTTACCCAAAAAGGCTTAATATACTAGTACAAGGTGATTAATCATTGGTATAGATTGATTACCAACAACTCAACAGCTGCAACTAATTTAATATTAGACGTGGTTAATTGTGAAAACAGTGTACTTCGTCCGTCATGTGGTCATAGCGGAAGAATCATCGTAAAGTACAATAGCCTGTAAAATACTCTCATATTCATCCACATCCTTGTGAAGCTGTCTGACTCTCTCTACGTGACTCGAACTTCATTGTCAAAAGTTTTATTTGTGTTATTTTTCCATCTCAACTTCTGGGCTCTGCCACGTAAAGCTGCTACATTAAACAAACAAAAACAAACTCTTCAAGAAAATCAGGCTAATTTTCCAATAACATTAAGTTGCTTATCTAAAAGGAGGAAAGTGAAAAGTTGAAAAAAGAAAGATTTTAGTTTGTTACTTTCTTTGCTAATCGGACGGGAATTACACAAACAAGCCAACTCATCAAGATAATAGACTAATCTTTTTATGATCGAAGAAAAAAAAAACTAAAAGTAGGACTTCAGGATCACAATACTCCACGTTACAAGTAAAAACACTGGTGTACAACACCCAAACTCACCATGACAACGAAAATTAACATAAAGAGACAAACAAGCTGGAAATGATGACCTAACAAGAACAAAAACCACTCTCTTAGGCCTCCTTATTAACGACATAAACTATATAATATATCATTGTTTAACTGTAAGAACCACCGGTTCCATTCCCATGATCATTTGGATTTCCACCAGCACGGGTATTATGGGCCGTAGTGGTCCTAGCCGTGCCCGTATTGGTCCCAACGGGGTGCGAGCCCACTACTCCCTCAGTAACATGGCCCGTGGGCTGTCCTGTTCCGTGGGCCGGCACCGCCGACGTCTGGTGAGCCCCAGTGGGCTGCGCATATTCCCCGGTGGTGGAGTAAGTGGTTGTCCCTGTGGTGGTGCCGTGGTGGCCCTGGCCCATGTGCCCAGCACCTGCTGCCTCTTTGGCAGCCGCGTTGTGCGCACGCTCCTCCTGCTTGTCAAGCTCCGCCTGGGTGATCCTTTCCTCTTTCTTTCGGGTTGCCATCTCTTTATGCAGCGGATCACGTGCTGTCATCCTCTCTGCCTGGTTACACCCACACAACATATTCATGAGTACTACACATGGTAGGCCTATGAACCGCGAAGACAGCACACACGAAATGAAATGGCCCATTACTTGCTTGTTAATTTTGATTTAATGACAGCATACAGAGTCATTCAATTCAATCATATGTTTGTATGTCTAACACTTCTAAGATAATAAATTATTAAAAAAAATTCATTAACGTGACAATACATAACTGCACATCTATATGAATTTGTTGTAGTCCGACAGTGCATATAAATTAAATCTATACTAAAGCTTTCTCCCTGGTGTCTAATTATAAGTGAGTTACTCCTGCCAGGATCCATGACCATCACGTTGATGGCGCATGTTCGATCCCAAACCCGGCTAGATAGCATGATGTGTTTCATGTTACACGTTAGAAAATATAATCTAATTATTCGTAGACTTGGAAGTGTATATATGTTCGTAAACTATGAGGGGCGCTATAAAATCAGGTTTATTTAGACCATTTAATTTTGCCCGTCTTGTTATTCAAACTCCCAAGTCCTATCCCTTATTTAGGTTCGTATCCTCATATATATGTTACTTAATAACAAACCATTATAGAAAATTACTTACTAGAATATTTTTTACTTTTGCAATTCTATGGATAGAATGTTAAAATTAAACTATTCACTATAATTTGTGACAATATAATTCAATGCACTGAAATTATTTTCTTAGTGTGTCAAGATATTGTCCTAGCATAAATTAAATAAAGTTCCAATTAATAGTTTTTGACATAAGTGGATAATATATATTAAGAAAAATACTCTGAATAATCAACCAAAAAAAAAACAATAAATTGATACATTAAGAAAAGGAAAACCTTCTCTTGGACAGTGGCCTTGGTCTTCTCCATGCCCGCCTTAGCAGAAGCACCTATGTTGGCAGCCGTCTCCTTTGCTCCCTGCATTTTCGCTTAGTTTCTTTCTTCAACCTTTCCTTTCTAATTTGCTCTCGCTTATTACTTTCACTCTCTGGTTCATGGCACAAACACAATGGATTCCATCAATTAAATACACTCAGGTGCCCCGCTAGCTTCTGCACACGTGCCAAGCTGCGGCACGCGTGGCAAGTTCTGAGGGCAGCTGGTTTCATCATCTTACACGTAGTTGCCTCGTCTCTGCTGGTAAGGAACTTAAGCACTTAACAACTGGACACGTGGCAGTTTTGGAATTTAACGACGCGTGGTGAAAAAACACTCGTGTTGTGCTCATGTGCATCCATGGTGGATGTGCCTTGAAACGAGGTAAAATATAACAATACGAATTACGAAGGAAAACTTGTAACGAGTGGTTTGGGTCGGGTTTAATTCACGGGGAGTATATATTGCTTATCTTCCAAAGAAACTATATTTGTCCATCCACCCCAAAATATCAGACTCGTTTAACAAATTCATTCAAATGTCAATTTACTTTAAAATAGAAATTTTTTATCAAAAAAATAAAATTTTAAGTTATCAATATATTCAATATCAAAAGTTTTCATCATTAGAAACCTAGCAAAACCCAAAAATCATTTAACTCCTTTCTCCCTTTTTTCCTTGCTATTGAGGCAACGTTGAATGAAAGTTACTGACTTAAAAGTTTTAAATTTTAATTTTAAAATCACTAAGGGTGCAGAGCACAAGCGAACTCTCTTTTTTAAAAAATATTATTTTGATTTATATTTTATGAGACACCATGTCACATTCATTATTAAATGGGATGTGTAGCCCACATTAAGTGAGATCTACATCCAGTTCAATAATAAATATAAATGTGTCGACATAATATCGTAAAATATGGATCAAAATAATAATATTATTATTATTATTTATTTTTATTTTTTTTGCTCTTTTGGGTCAAGATTTCGATTACGATCTCTCCCTGTTTGTGCACGTTCTCTACGTAACTTGTGCAATGAAATTTTAGCTTCTTGGAAACACATTATATTATCCTTTTGCTGGAATTGTCATTAATTACTAACTCAAAACCTAAAGCGTGCGGTGAAGAGTGAAAGACTAAATTGATGATTGAACTTCGTCCGGCTGGAAAATTATAGTATCAGTTTGCTCAAATGGATAATTATTTCCAATGAAAGGAAGTATTTGACTGAATAGGGAGTTACATTAACACTTTGTTTGTTTAAAAGAAAATAGAGAAGAAGGAAAGTGAGGGGAAGAAAGTGATTTTCCACAGTTTGACGCAAAGAAAATTGGGAAGAAAGAGATTAAATAGTCTTAAAAATATGTGGCTCTCATTCAAAGTTTTTCCTCTCTTGTGTAGATGGAAAAATATAGAAGGAAAGAGTGATACTAAATATTTCAAAAATATTCACACTTATGATTTAAATTCCTTTCCTCAATATTCGTGACTTTATATTTTTATTTTAAATAAATTTGAATAATTTATTTTTATTAATATTTTTTTTATTAGCTTGTTATTATTTGAAACTTGTTATATTAAAAAATAGTTATATTTTCTATTTGATGTTAATTAATAAAATTATTAAATATAAAATAAAGATATTGACTTGAATGCTTTTATATAAATATGTATAAGGTCAATTTTTATTATATTTATTTATATTTTTTGATGGATAAATTTATGATAAAATTGTATCTAATTTTAATTTTCCAATAATTTTTTAGATAATTCTATAAAAAATAACCTTTTATTTTTTATAATATAAGGATAAAAAAAATTTATTCAAACACCCAAAAACCATTAAATATTATGTGATAGATAGAATATGTGGGATCCAATATCACATCCAATTATTTTTAAGTGAGTGTCTTAATAAACACACGTTTTTTAAGTATTTGAATAGTATCACTGATAAAAAAATTATTTGATATCATTATTCTTTCTTTCCTTTTATTTTTCTATCCAAAAAACAAAATAAATTATTTTTTTATTTCCTTTCTTTCTATTTTCCTTTCATCCAAAATATCTATGGAAAATAAAAATCAACTCAACTTTCTTTATCTCCATTTTTTTCCTTTGCTAAACAGAGTCTAAGGACAATTTTATGAAAATAAAATATTAATATAGGCTTAAATTTATGGTGAATTTTACATACGATATGATTTTAACAAGTGTTTTTATAATATTTTTATATTTTCAGTTTTAAATTGTAATTTGAATGGTTAATATATTGACATGTGTAGGATTTAACATTGATCAAAAATTATATTATTATCACTACAAGCTTCGCAGCTAAAATTATAATTGGAGCTCGTCTATAAAAGATTTACAATTATTATTATTACTAGTGTTTTAACCCGTGCGATGCACGGGGTCATAAGAAAAAAAATTAAAACTGAGTAAATAACAAATTATTGGATAAGGTTACTTTTTTGTATAAATTAATAAACAATAAAAGTAGATAATTAACGATAATAGTACTATTTAAAGTAAATTCTCCACTTGATCATTGCGGTAAAAAAGGATTACAAAGGATTAATTACATAGAAATTTTGCTTCGTGTTTTGATCTTCATATACCACTCTGCATAATATAATAAAAAAAATATTAGTAAATAAATATATAAAGACTTGATCACAAATGCATTGAATGTTTTGTTCAATAAAGTAAATAAAGAATATAAAATGCATATCCAAACCTGAAATTCAAATTTTTTGAAACACCTCTGGATAAAATATTAATATAGGTTCAAATTTATGGTGAATTTTACATACGATATGATTTTAACAAGTGTTTTTATAATATTTTTATATTTTCAGTTTTAAATTGTAATTTGAATGGTTAATATATTGACATGTGTAGGATTTAACATTGATCAAAAATTATATTATTATCACTACAAGCTTCGCAGCTAAAATTATAATTGGAGCTCGTCTATAAAAGATTTACAATTATTATTATTATTTGTTCTCAACCAAACATTTAGTTTTAGCATTTATCAAAGCATGCCCAAAACCATACGCAGCACGTTTATCTCGGGTCACGGCCAGCACATTTTTGAATAACATCCGTGAAGAAGACGACTAGTTGAAATTAAAATTTAAAGACTGGATATTTGACATTGAAGTTGATTGAGCTTCACAATGAAAACGTGTTGAGATTGATTTAACTACCATTCTAAATACATTTTTCATTGAATTTAATTTTGATACAAAAATATTTTACATGGTTATCTAATCAAATTATTTTATTTATATAATTTTTCAAGTAATGAATATAAAATTTAAACACCTTTATTGATATGGCTAAGGGTGGCAAAACAGGTTGATCTTGTTGAGTTTGTCTATCCTGCCCCATATTTGAGCCAACCCGTAGTGGGTTTTAGTGGGTTGACCCACGTTTTATCCAGTTTATCACTTTTAGATGTGTCAATATATTATTGAATGACAATTAATATATATAAATTAAATTAAGGGATAAATATTTTACCCCTTTGAATTTTAAGTCATGTGTAATTTATCCCCTAATTTTTTAAAATGTGTATCGCACTACTCTGAGCTTTTCAAACTGTGCAAAACATCTCTCAGTATAATTTTGACAACTAATAAAAATAAAATTTATGTGCACTTAACTCCCCTGAAGTTTCTAATTTGTATAATTTGACACTTTGTCAATAAATATTATATGTAATTAACCCCCTAATTTTTTTTATTATGTGTAACCCGATATCATATTATGACTTAAATTTTTGGGGGTTGTTTACACTGTTTGAAAAGTTTAGAGTCTCATAATATACCACTTAAAATGTAGGGGATTTTTGTAAAGTTTGAAAAGTTCAAGAAGACATAATATATATTTTAAAAGTCAAGGTTTAAATTATATTTGACTTAAAATTCATGGGATAAAATACATTTAACCCTTAAATTAATTTATATTTGAGATCCTCCGAATGTATTCATTTGGCTAAGATTCTAGCAGAAATACTTTTTTAAAAATAAAAATTGAAGTAGAAAATGTTTTACATTTGAACATAATTGTAAGAGTATATTTTTATTTTTACTAGAAGCAGAAGTTACTATCTGCTTGGCTGTAAATATACAATTAAGAGTAGAAGAGTCATATCTTATTTTATTTACTTATTATTTATTTAAATGTTTATCATATTATTTTATTTATTTTTAATAATAAATTTATTCTTTATTATATAATTATTTAAAATTATTTATTATTTATTTAATTATTTTAATTTATTAAATATTTATTTTTTATTATTTTAATGAGTATTTATTATTTAAAAAGTATGCAAAAACTTTTTACATATTTGTTTATAACTTTTACATTTGGATTTACAATTTTTTAGATATTGATTTATAACTTTTAACTTGATATAAGTATATAGTATAAGTGCGATTGTGACATTTATCATTTCTTTATTTTTTTTTTTTAAGTTCTTGCCCCCCTTCCTTCATGTTAACTCTCTCTTTTCTTTCTTTCATACGGATAATATTAGTTTGATATCCATATAGGTATAGATACCCGTATAAACCTGTGAGAAAAGTGATAAAAAATGAATAAATTAAAAAAAAAATTGGTATATTAAAATAACAAAGCGTGTTTCACATTCGCCCTCTCTTGTTACACTCGGAGAGCACTCACTTCACTATACACAATTTTTCTCGTCAAAGCAAGAAACTCGTCGCATATATAATAGCCTTAGAAAAGTAGCCTCCTATTTATTGCATTGCGGTAAGTTAGCGGTGCATAAACCCACCGTCCAACCACTTCATTTTATTTTTTTTAGTATAAAATTATATATTTAATTATTAATACTTAACCTATTATTAATTATCACTCTTAATAAAATTTATTCTTAACTTAATAGAATGTGCTTTGAGACAATTCTTATCAATCTATAGTCTTACATTAAATAATTAATATACGTATTTTAACCTTTTAGTTTCATCTTTAAAATAGATATTGATACAAAATTATTAAGTAAAATCAATACAATATTTGAGTCTAATACATGAGTTAAAATTCTTACAACAGAAATTATTTTTATTTTATTTATTTATTCACTTACTTAAAAAAAGGGATGTTCCAGAAAATACGTGAGAATAGAGAGTACAGAAAAAATGTTAATAAAGGTAATTTTGTATAATCAATTAAATTTATTTAAAACCAATATGTTTTTAATCGTTTTCTTAATCTATAGGCCGACCTAAAATTACACAGTACTTATTTAAAACCAAAGGAAGTACTATTGGTGGTGATTGATTTATTCTATAAAATTTTAAAATAATACTAAGAATATTAAATTATCCTACTTTTTAAAGTGTGAAAAATCAATTAACAAATTGTTAGACAAGTAATAAGTAATTTGGTTTTCCCATAAGAATCAAAATATAAGTTTAAATTTCAAAAATTGCACTTATGCAGACGGGAGTAACTTAAAAGCTCCATTCCCTTAAATTGAGCTAGCAATGTCTTCCATAATTTTCACAACTCAAAAAGTGTGAAGAATCATGAAATATTTTTCAAATGACCAATTTATCTCGCATTATTTTGTTAAAAAAAAAGGGCTGGCTGAACAAATTTTATGATTGGAGAGCATTCATTCATTAGTGTTAAAAGCGAGAATTCTTTGACGTGCATTAAGATATAAAACTTGAGTAGTAGTGGAAAATTCAAAAATATAATATGCACACATGTATATTGAGTTATTTCATGAGTCAGTGAGTCAAACAAAGTAAAGCTCACTTCTACTCATTTAACAAATGGATTTAAATGTTAGCTCAAACTCGTATAATAAATTCATAAGTTTAGCTTATTAAGCTTGAGTTGAAAATAGCTCCCGAACTTATTTGATTCACTTTCATCTATACGTGGCCTTGGAGAATTTGATATCTAATATAATAATTTTTTTTCCTCAGTACAAAAGTTTAGTGTTGTGCTCGTTATTACATTAACACTTCTATTAAGGATTTGGATTAGAAATATTAAATAAAATAAAAAGTAACATATCAAGAAGATATAAAAAATACCTTTCAAATTACTGTAGCAATTTGATTAAATGGTTACGTTTAGAAAAAATATATATATGTATATGTATATGTGTGTGTGGTAATTATTTCGTGCAATATTAGGATTTGGATCTTATGGTTGCTAATTTGAACAAGACTTTTTATAGTTAGTATTATATTTAGATTCGAGATTATGTAAATAATTCTCAGAACTAAAAATAGAAATGAAAAAAATAAATAAAAAAAGAGGCGACATCCGTGAGGAGGAGTCACGTGCGGGAAGCAGATATTTTTGGTTTTGGGTCGGTTGGACTGTGGAGTACAATACGAAAATCTACGGCGGAGAGGGTGACTACGGCAGTGATGAAATAGAGGGCCACGATTGAATCTGAAAATCAGTTCGAACTTTGAAGTTCGGATGGCCACGGCCACAGGATTAGCGATGAAAAAGCAAGTGGTGAAGGAGAGCCAGTGTGGGCCAAGTGGGAGGAGTGAGGGAGAGTCAAGTCAAGACACACTTGGTTTGGTATTTATTCCTGTTATAATTTAAAGCGGACGTTTGGTCTCCGCTTGCAAATACCACGACAATACCAACCAACGAGTTGCTTATCACAGGAGATGTGATCGGGCACTAATGGTGTACATGGTTTTTGCACAAGTTTCCTGTGCGTCATTGATGGAAATGTGGAAGGGGATCCATGGAAATTTCCTAGGATTTGGTATATGTGTAATCAATGTTAGGCACTGTGGAATAATGTAAGTGGTCCTAAGTTTCTTTTGATTGAATAAAGAATTTGGAATTTGATTACTGTACTTTTTCTCCATTTATCTAGGTGAGTATATAGTATTTCAATAATTATTAAAAAAATATTAAAAAGAGTAAGTAACCTTTTATGGTTATTTACAATTTGATTTTAATAAAAATTTTAATATTAATTTAGGTTTAATATTTTTAATTTCAACATCAATTTAATAATTTTATTATATTTTTACGTTTATGTTACAACTAAATTAATATTAAAATAAAAATATTATGATTAAATTGATATTGAAATTAAAAATAGCATGACTAAATTGATTTCAAAATTTTTGTTAGAATTAAATAGATATAATCAATTTTATTAATATTAAATTGATATTAAATTAAAAAAATTAGGACTAAAAAAGTTGTTCACTCTATTAAAAATGGATTTAATTTTACCATACTAACAATGTTAAAAAAATTTATGTAGTTAACTGCTATCCTTGTTATTCGAAAAGTCTTGTGAAATGATAGTTGGGGAATGATACCAAATGTAAGTTGCTAACCTAATATCTAAATAAATGAATAAAATAATTTTATCACTCCACTTTCTCTATTTTATTTCACCCCACCACCTAGTACTAATCTAAACATAGCTTAAAACTAAAAAAATATATATTAATATTAATTTAATTTAATATTTTTAATTTCAATTTCAATTTAATCATTTTATTAGATTTTCACTTTTATGTTACAACTAAATTAATATTAAAATAAAAAATATTACCATAATAAAAAAATAAAATAAAAAATATTATAATTAAATTGATATCAAAACTAAAAATAGTATGAATAAATTGATGTAAAATTTTTTGTTAGAATCAAATAGATATCAACAATTTTGTTAATATTAAATTGATACCCAATTAAAAATATTAGGACTAAAAAAATTGTTTACTCTATTAAAAATAGATTTAATTTTACTATGCTAACAATGTTAAAAAAATTTATGTGGTTAGCTGCCATTCTTATTGTTCGAAAAGTCTTGTGAAATGATAGTTGGAGGAATGATACCAAATGTAAGTTGCTAACCTAATATCTAAACAAATGAATAAAATAATTTTATTACTCCACTTTCTCTATTTTATTTCACCCCACCACCCAGCACTAATCTAAACATAGCTTTTATATATATATATATATATATATATATATATATATATATATATATATATGAGAGTGGGAATCAATTTATTCTAGGAATAAATTTTAGACACTTACTCCATTTTATAACTCTTCATCCATATTGAATTTAATTAATATGACCATTGATTTATATTATATTATATTGATAATCACATATATTAAATTTCAGCAAAATTGAACAATAATAACCATATAATTTATTAATCAATATTTATTTATATTTGTAAGAATATATTATCCGTCAAAATAAAATAAAATAATAAACTATCAAATTATTTTTAAATTATATGAAACTTTATATATTTGATCTACTCAGTAGAAACTTTAAATTTAATAATTGAATTGATATAATTTTATACCTAAAAAAATTTATTTGATGAAGTAAGTAGATCAAGATTTACTCATAGAATAAATGAATTTCCACTCTATATATATATATATAGAGAGAGAGAGAGGAGAGAGAGAGTTAATGTAATTTTTCAAGTGAGAAACATCACAATCAATGCTATTAATTGGTATGATAATAGATTTTTCTTTTTTGAAAATAACATATTGAATCTCTGATAGATATTTAAGGAGCTTAATAAGTTATTAGCTTATTGTTGGGCCTTTTGACTATCAGATATTACATGAATAAACAAGTGTTTAAAATTCTTTATCGGAATTATTTTATCTTTTCTTTTAAATTTAGAAGATCACAAAGTCCAAGGGCTAGACGTTAATATCCAGTGGGGCCCTCGTTCCATTGTTTGGACGGAAAGTGCGCACCGAGGAGAGTGATGACAATTGCTTAAATACCTCTCCTCTTGCGCCTCAGGCTCTTTGCCCCCTACTCTCTCATTCTCCCCTCACACCGCCAATTCATCTCGTCGCTCTCCACACCACCATCCTTCTCCATTACCAATTAAGGTACCGCTTCTCTCTCTCCCTCCCTCAACGCTCTTCTTCCTCTCCTCCTCCTCCTCATTGAATGCCATAACGGAGCTATTTCCGTCCTTTCATTATAATCTTAATTTGTTTCTGTTTCCGTGTGCTCGACCTAGATCTAGCCGTTCCCCCCCCATCCCCCGCTTTCATCGGATGCCTTAGATCTCATTCTCTTTCACTTTTAAACCCCCTCTCTGATTGATTGATGCTCCTTTTGATTTGTGGTGCTTTCGGTATTTTCTGGTTCTACAGGGGCCCAATTTTACATTCATGTACCTGCTGCTTTTTTCTCCAAATTTAATGGTTGATTATTGTGATCTCTGAGAGAGCGATATTGATATCTGACATAGACCCCACATTTTCTTAATTATTATTGTTTTTAATTATTTATTATTCTCTCTCTTTCTCTCACTCGCAATAACAACAAATATTATAATCAATAAATAGAGAGACATTTGTCTCGGTGTCTCCTTTCGCAGCAACTATTCTCTATCGTTATTATTATATTATTATTGTGTATTGAACCCAAGAATGAACACGTCCGTATGTGCATGTCTGTTTGTGACGTGCAGCCTTGAGCAGCCTATGGTTCTATCGGATCTAAGCAGAAAACCCTATTTTTTTTCTATTCGGGTTTTTTTTGTAGTAGTTCCGGGTTCGGGTTTTCGCCCAATCTCCCAGAAAATAGGGCAAACCTTTTCACCTAACCTTTAGGTTTAGTGCCAATAGTATTTAATTCATTGATTACTTCTTTTCACTTTTTGGTGAAAAAATTGGTGTCACGCAGATCTCGTTCAGAGGATCCATTTCATATTTTTTCTTTATTTTTCTATGCAATGGGAAACCGAAACGCTTCACTTTCACTGCTTCAATTTTGACTTTTGAGTAATTTCCTCTCTAAAATTCTTGCTGAGGCATATGGTGGGGGTGTTTCCTATTGGATGATGAGTATGCTATTGTTAATAATATCTTTTTTTTTTGGGCGCATTGTTATTGATATCTACTAGTCTACTAGTCTATTTATCGTGCCTTGTAGGCAGCTGAAACGCCAAAATGAATTATAATTTTTTTAATGATCGCATTTAAATGTTTTAATAAAATAATTTGGCGTTTAATTTTGATGGAATAAAACTCTTTATATTATAATAAAAAATAAATCCAATAATTATAATTATATTTATCTTATTTAGGTAATTAAGTTATACATATTATTATGAGTTAATTTTGACGCCCTTTTGATTCAATTAAAATATTTTAATTATATGATAATATATGATTGAATGATTATATAGAAAAATTTTATACTATCAAATGCATTGGAATTAAATCCTTGTTATATATCTTTGTTGAAACTGAGATAGCTAATGGTAATCAGCGTACTGGTTCTATTTCCATCTTTGGTTTTATAAATCAGCAATAATTAATGAGTACTTTTGTCTGACTAATAATATCTGTTTTATTGTTATTGGCGCCTAAATTCGTATGTGTTTCATCAAATTGTTTTAGTTGTTACGTTGTATTGTTCCGTTCCTTTTGTTTATAGAAATGTGGATTTGTAATTAGTATTTCATTATATTCTTTTATGTGAGTTTAACTTTTATACGATGATAGTGTGCAATAATTTTATTGGAACATATAAATTAAACTATTTATTTAGACATATTGCGATATCTTTGATATTGTAATATTGTATGATGCTTAAATGACAATTGGTATTAATATTGTTCAATTATATGTTACGTATTATATTAAGAATCTTGGCCTTTATTATTTTTATTTGTCGACGGGTTTCACAATACGGTTAACGTCGCAGTGATCAGATTACGAAGAGTTTTGTTTTGTGTTTTTGGCTGGTTTGATAGGAAGGAACCAGGAAGAAGAACCTTTAAATTTCATTTATCGCAAGCCAATGTACCTGTTTATGCAGAACAAACTGTGTGTGTTTAATATTATATTAGTTTTGCTCAACTTTAGTCCAACTAAACATTTCATTTGTCGTATTATTTAAAGTTTTTTTTTTATATATATATTGATGTGATATTAAATGTTTTATTATTTTATTATTTTTAATTACTTGACAAGGTAACCGAATGCAAAATAATGAGAAATGGAAAGATGATATAATTGATTGTGATGATTTGCATTCTGTGAGTTACATGAGAAATATTGCTGGGTGAGAGTACCGTATCATAATTTGGCGATAGATTTTTAAAGCAGGACTTCAGAAAAGGGATGGAAATAATTGAATATGATGTTGTGTTCTATAGGTTGTCGTTTCCTTCATTCCTTGTATTAAATATTAAACTTTAAATAACTTGCCCACGTTCTTGTGGGTCCGCTTATGATTTATTATTGTTTTGCGGAAAATCTGTGGAGTAGGGATTACGTTGCCTTATTTGCAAGCTGTATTCTGCAATTGCAGTCATACTTTATTTAATCGTGTCAGATGTGGTACATGACTTCAACTTGATATGGTCATGTGCATTTGCTGTTGCTGAAATGAAATGTTGTGCTCCACTAGGACCACCACTAGGCAATTCCCTATCAACTTGGAAGAAAAGGACTACATAATGGCCGTCTGATCCACAAGAAAATAGAGCTAGTTTTATCAGCACCTGCAGTGGTCCATTGTAGAAACTAGATAGAGTTAATGCTATGCAATGTTCAGAAAGAGGGAATGATTTGGTCCGTTTAACTTTGTGGACTGTGTTTCTGGTTTGTTTACTTCTTATGGCATCATTTAGTTCAACCACATTAACTCACTAATTCAGTTGTTTAAAACATTCTAAATTTAATTCAAAAGTATTGTGCTAACAAAAAATTATAGTAGTTAGTCAATCGTCTGGCCACGCTTTTTGCTTTTAGCACTTCACACATTGTTCATACTTTATAATTGCGGTAGGTATTGCTGGTAATCCTAAAACTAGTTCTTGTTCCTGTAAAATCTAGCTCGTTCAATTTCATAGTAGACTTGTGCTTAATTGCTTAAAGGAGTGTAACTTAAATGCACTTGCACCGCTATGTTATGTTCAGGTTGCGGGAAGATGGGAGCTGGTGGCCGAACCTCTGTTCCTCCTCCCAGCAGGAAATCAGAGGTTGAATATGCCAAGCGGGTTCCGTACGAAAAACCTCCCTTCAGTCTGGGCCTGATCAAGAAGGCCATCCCACCTCACTGTTTTCAGCGTTCTGTCATCCGCTCATTTTCCTATGTCTTTTATGACCTCGCCATAGCCTTCTGCCTCTATTATGTTGCCACCAATTACTTCCACGTACTCCCTAGCCCTCTCTTTTTTGGCTTGGCCTCTCTATTGGGCTGTCCAAGGCTGCATCCTTACCGGTGTTTGGGTCATTGCACATGAATGTGGCCACCATGCATTCAGTGATTACCAGTGGCTTGATGACAGTGTTGGCCTTGTTCTCCACTCTGCTCTCTTAGTCCCTTACTTTTCGTGGAAGTACAGCCACCGCCGCCACCACTCCAACACTGGTTCTCTTGAGAGGGATGAAGTCTTTGTGCCAAAGCAAAAGTCTGGTATGCCGTGGTACTCTATGTACCTTAACAACCCACTAGGCAGATTCCTCACACTCACTTTCACACTCACTCTTGGCTGGCCCCTTTACTTGGCTTTTAATGTCTCCGGAAGGCCTTATGATAGGTTTGCTTGCCATTATGACCCGTATGGTCCTATTTACTCTGACCGTGAGCGGCTTCAGATATACATTTCAGATGCTGGAGTGCTTGCAGTGTGCTATGGTCTTTTCCGTCTTGTCTTGGCAAAAGGGTTTGCCTGGGTTGTGTGTGTCTATGGGGTTCCATTGCTAGTGGTCAATGCATTCTTGGTGTTGATCACATATCTCCAGCACACTCACCCTGCATTGCCACACTACGACTATTCTGAGTGGGACTGGTTGAGGAGCCTTGGCAACTGTGGACAGAGATTATGGAATTCTTAACAAGGTGTTCCATAACATTACAGACACCCATGTGGCGCATCACCTGTTCTCCACAATGCCACATTATCATGCAATGGAGGCTACGAAGGCAATAAAGCCAATTTTGGGAGAGTATTATCGGTTTGACGGGACTCCATTTTACAAGGCAATGTGGAGAGAAGCAAAGGAGTGTATCTATGTTGAGCCAGATCAAAGCACTCAGAGCAAAGGTGTATTCTGGTACAACAATTATTTGTGATGATTAGGGCTGCTATCAACCCTGTTTTGTGTGGTGGGAAGGTTTGAACTTTAACTTTGCTTTTTCTGACAAATTAGGATGTTTGCCTACGGGGAATAATTCTGTTGAACACTGTTGAATAAGATATAGCTTTTCTCATCAGTTTGATTATTGCATGATGGTTTGAAGTCAGTGCATGTCGGCATTGTATCTCATTTCTCAAACTAGTGTCAATTTGTCCATCTGTTAGAAGCTTGAGCTTATTCTATCAGTTTTCAGTTCCAGCTCATTAGCATATTCTGCGTTTGACTCAATTCTGAACCTCTGGCCGTAACAATCTGTGGTGGAAGTCTGCTGCCTCCTATAATTTTTAGATATTTTTTTCTACTGTTCTTTAATATTTTTAGTGCAACAATCTGTAGTGCGGGGCGAAGAATTGATGTGCCTCACCCAGTCAAAAATATGATTTAAGTAGTAGTGCCGCCATTGTTGTTTTCTCGAGGAGATTGTGTTAAAATTTTGTAAAATAATTAGTATCGGAAGAGGTGCTTTGACTCGGACTAAAATATTCTGAGATGAAGAGGTGCTTTGACTCATACTAAAGTAGAGATTAGTTGACTTCGCAAGAAGAAAAATAGAATCTATCTTTTTCCGCGTTTGGTTTTTTAGGTCCAGGGGAGCGGATGTAGTACTTCACCCCTGTAAAGTATTTATTTATTTATTTTTTGGTCAGGAAACTATTTTTCTTTTTAATTTAACCAAACCTTACTCAGAATTTTTGTAAACAACGGACTGCAAAGACGAAACACGGGTATAGAAGAGGAGACATAAGAAATAATATGAAGGACAAAACGTAACATTGAGTTCAGTCTCATAAAAAAAAAAAAAAAACTTTACCTCCATTTCACTAGTCATATCACATACTTTTAAATTTTAAATTACTCATTTCAATAAAGAATATATCCTTGTCACAATATGATCGGAGAAATGGATGAAATAGAAGTAAAATACTTTATGTAAGTTTGTCCTAATATGAACTCCAAGTAGCATTGTATGGCTATGCCTTATTCATTTGATCCACAGACATGCACTGCCTTTCCTGTGCTTACATGAAAATCCCCCGATCTACCCTACTGAATAGTAAGAGCATAAGGGTCGGTAGCAGCACATCCAGAGAAGCAAATTTAAAGCACCCCCGGAATCACCAGCTTCGAAAATAGCTTTACTTGATTTTTTGTTGGCGAGCAACCTATTACTATTGGCTGTTTTGTTGACGCGTAGTTGGTTCGTAGTCAGCTTCAGGTTTGTTACCTTTCTGTTTCTGAAGTCAGTCGTTGTTACAGTGTTTGTTATGCGGACTCGTGTACGTAATAGCCTCTTATCATTCAGTAATGTATTTTGCTATTCAGACTCGTGTATGAACATGAAAGCAGCGAAAGACCTAATCAATTCAACTCAACTGATCAAGTTTACAAGAGCAAAAATTACAGGGGTGGTCAAATTTCAATGACGAAGTATTCTTATGGTATGAAAGAAAAAACTTATAAAGACGGAGCAAAAAGGGTGTAGAGCAGTTTCTTAAAAATCCATCTTCCTGACACCTTTGCGAGTTTATCTTGCCAATAAATCATAATTCACTAAACAAATCAGCTAAAGATAATTTAAACTGGTTTTTATTCAATATAATTACTTAAAAATAGCTCAATTTAAATATAATTGGGATCAAATACTTGGATAAATTAAGATAATTTTTCAAATTATCAATTTCTGTAAACAGCTCATTCAACAACCAATTGCGTATCAGCGTTAACTTTTACTTTCACCAGTATTTTTCGTTTTAATATCAAATATAGCAGTGGTACTGAATTCAAAGAGAGAAAAGTCACAGAAATTTGCTCATCTATTTCTTTCACGCTAATGGAACAAAGTCAAATTCATACGCATTCCTGAGAAATGTGAAAAGCTAATTTTCGTTAGGTTTATGGCTAATATGTGTGCCGATGTCAGTTTAATTAGTATTAAATAGTTTCAAATTCTTATATTGAATTGAAATTAAATTTCTACATTACAATTGAAATTAGTAGGTTAAAGTGCAGAGTATAATAAGGCGTAGCTCAATTAATAAACTAAAAAATTTTATGTTTGGACTTGAAATCTTAAAGTTTGTTTGGTTTCAATTTTCAGTTTTAATAAGTTTTTCAGTTTTCAGGATTTTGTGAAATAAATACTGAAAACTGGAAATGAAAATTAAAAACTAAAATTTATAGTTTCAGAATTTTCAATATTTTCTTCACAAAATATAAAAAATTGAAAAATTAAAAATTAAAAACTCAAATCAAACAGCTAATTAAATTTTATGAGTTTATTTAAAAATGGTAAGGAAAGGCATCTTTGTCGAGTTTAGTCGAATTAGTTGGATTTCTTATAATAAAGCGCAGGTACTGGTTGTTTCATTGAGAAAAACAAAATGGGGTAAAAGAGAGGGACATGGAAAATCCATTATCACGTGCGTAAATGGTATGACAAAAAAAAACCATTTCTGTTTTTTATCCCCCTGTACTCCATCACTAGGTGTGTTTATTTGGTTTTCCAATGTCAAGTATTTGGTCTGTACAGCATAAGCAATTGCACATTTTGCATACGATGCTGTATAGCAGCGGGCCGGCCCAAAGACCATTGAAATTAAAAAGGCAAGATCAAGGACAATCCACCTAAGGTGCAGAGGCCCAGATGAGCTAGCATAATCACAACCTATTTTGTTTCAGGTAGCTCAACTATGACTGAATGAGAATACACTGTAGTAAACTTATTTATAATGAAAGCATTAGAAAGAATACCTGCAAATGTGCGTGGTAAAGAAAAGGCCAGTAATACAATCCCACGTGTACTTATATTGAATCCCTCAATGTCTTGTTCTTGATGAAGATTAGTTGGTATAATCTGGTCTTGGTAGATTGGTTGGAGAGATTTAAAATGTTCATACAATCTTTAATTAATTAGTTGGTAAGATATAGCCTGATTAGAGTGTGAAAATAAGTAATGCATTGTCGAGTTTAGAAAAGACTGGGGATTTATGGTTTATGAACGAGATGTTTCATTTTCTATTTTCTAGAATTTTGTAAAAAAAATATTGAAAAATGAAAAAATGACAATTCATATTTCAATTTTCAGTATTTTTTTTATAAAATTATGAAAACAGGAAAACTGAAAATTGTTTTGTAAAACCAAACACACCCTTAGGGTTTTGGACTTTTTGGTGACACCTTTTTAGAAATTTTAGGGTCTGAATTGAACCTATTTTTCATATATTGATGTCACCTCAAAAGTTATACGGGGTGTGATATTGTTTCTTAATATTACACATAAACAAAACGTAATATCACATTAATGGGGCGACTGATGATTTGCATCCTCACAAATTAAGAGGGCGTTTGGATGAGATTTTGGGGGTAAAAGTCACCTTTTCATGTCTATTTGTATACTTTTTAAAAAATAATTAGAATATCAAAAAAATTAGTTTTCAATTTTTTTTAAAAGCTAAGAGTAACTTATGAAAAAATCAATTTTCAACTTTTCAATTATATATAAAATTTAAGTTTCATAATTATTTGGGAAAAAAAAAACAATTGCACCTTAAAAAGTTAATTTCTTAATTTCAGAAACTAAATAGGAGCACACGTACACAACATTCACTCTGTATGCACTTAATTGGTAGCAAGTTAGCAAGAGAAGATTTGCTCATATGGAATTATACATAACTTTATCACATGCACATATTTATCATTGATATGATCATGTTTAAAACGTGAGGAAAAAAAATGAAAAATCAATAATGAAGATGTAAACTTATATGGGTCATGAATAATTTTTAGGGAAAAGAACACTTTTCTCCATGAATTGAGTCATGGGACATATCACATAAGATGAGTGATTTATTATGAGAGTGAGAAGAGTAAATTTGAGTTATATGAATCATACATGGATAGTCAAATTGAAAGTTGATTAATGATAATTAATGCTCATATGCTTATTTAAAAAAGTCACATGACTTTATATTTTAACATTAACCATTCATTTAAAATCCAACAGTCAAGATTTATTCCTTCCACTTTTACAGTAAATTACTTTTCTCATATGATACATTTTCTATATATATATGTGTGTGTGTGTGTGTGTGTAAAGTGCAAATCTATCTTAAACTTTATTAATGTGAACTTTAGTCTTTCTATTAAATTTTCACTTAGACTCTGTTCGGCAAAAGAAAGAAATAGAGTGGAAAGAAATGGAGAAGAATGAAGTTTAGGTGATTTTTATTTTTCATAGGTATGTTTGGATGAAAGAAAAATGGGAAGGAAGAAAATAAAAGAAAGATTAATTTATTTTTGTTTGTTTGAATGAAAATATTAAAGGAAATAAAGGACAATGATATCAAATGACTTTTTTATCCTTATATTATGAACAAAAAATAAAAAAAAATTTATTTTTTATAGAACTATCTAAAAAACTATTGAAAAATTAAAATTAGACACAATTTTATCATAAATTTATCTATCAAAATAATATAAATAAATATAATAAAAATTGACCTTATACATATTTATATAAAAACATCCAAGTCAATATTTTTATTTCATATTTAATAATTTTTTTAATTAATATCAAATAGAAAATATAACTATTTTTTAATATAACAAGTTTAGAATAATATCAAGCTAATAAATAAGAAAATATTAATAAAAATAAATTATTCAAATTTATTTAAAATAAAAATATTAAAGTCACGAATATTGGGATAAGGATTTAAATTTCATGGGACGGGTTACGACGGGTTTGGCTTGGCCCGAACCCGGCCCTATATTTTGATCGGGCCAATTTTGTAAATCCTAACCCGACCCTAGACTCGAGTAAAACCTAATCACGTTTGGGCCAAATTAAGACTGGGTACATACCAAGTCTAAACCGGGCCAAACACTCCTAAACATCTTTATTTTCCATTCTCCAAAAAAAAAAGAGGTAAAAAAAACAGCAATTGTGCCTAAGATTAGGGGATAATAATAATCAATCTCAGTAATGTTCCAAAGTCCAAACTTCTACCAACAACACAATAGAAGTAAAATAACTCATATTTAAGTCATTCATGTTAATGGAAAAACAAGATTATAGCATATATTCAAGAATGAAAAAGTGCAAAATCACAAATTGCAATAGAGCTAATATTGAGTCTCAAGCTTGCCTTAGACTCCTGCTGTTATGACTAAGAGTAAGCTTCACTAATTGTTCACTACCCAAGTTGAAATAAGCTCTCCTAAAAATAGTTACAAGAGAGTTAGAATGCATATTTTAAATTGTTCATAACTTTATATTATAATTACTGAATATATAAAATTCCAAACATAAATCATGACCATGACTTGGTATAAGTGACTCCAATTACTAACCTAACAACAAAAAAGAAAACTGGGGCCAAAATAAAAGCCTGACTTAAGCCTAACATGAATTAGGAGAACTGGGAATAAAGTGAAAAATAACAAGTTATAAACCATTAACATTAACAATTCTTGAGCAAGAATGGAAGTAGTATGCAAGTATCACTTCCGGCGAAGCTTACACAGTGTCACTTCCAGGTATTCTTTTCTTACATCAGTATTAAAGAACTAACTATCACTACCATCATCTTCTTAAATCCACCACCATCATTCACCAAACACATTACCATTATCTCAACATAGATCATCATAACCAGCCCAAACAGAACCAGAAGCTAAAACCAAATTGCAACTCATAAACCCAGATAAAATAAATCAAAAATAAAAAGGAGAGAAAGATACCGCGGCGGTCTCCGCCGCCATCCTCCACCATCGCGGCCTCCTTCCTCCACTCCTTCGCCAGATCATCGCCTCTTTTTCACCACTGCACCAGATCGCAAGACACCACCGCCGGCCACCAAGACTCCCGCGCCATGCAAACCACCGTGCGAGCCAAGCGCCGCGCGAACCTCCGCCTAGCCTCCTCATGCGCGCCGCGCCTCCCTTTTCGCGAGAACCAGGCCGTGAAACCCCGAGAACACCGCCGCACCGGTCTCCTTCTCCACCACGTGAGGCGCGCTCCAGCCGCAGCCCGCCGGCATCGCCGCCGCTGCATGACCGAGGAAGCAGAGAGGAAAGGAGATACGTTGGAGTGCTGGACTTTGGAGAATGGGTTGGTGGTTCCGTGGTTGCCTCGTCTAGTTGGAGGCTTAGAGTCTTGGAGAATGGAGAAGAAAGTCCTCGTCAAGCATATCATCAAAGAAGGAAAGGAAAAGCGAGTGTGAGACAGTGTGTGTGTTGTCTTGTCCGAGTTTGAAAAATGAGAGTGGGAGTGACTTTTTTTTTTTTTTTTTTGGTGAAAGAGTGAGAGTGGCTGACAACTAGCTAAAGGGGCTAAAAATTAAAAGTAACAAAACATATGTGACCGGGCCAGATCGGGTGCAATATAAAGAATAAGAATCACCTGTCTTGCATGATCCCTGAACTTGTCCTTTTTCACAGCCATTCCTGCAATGCACTCCAATGCTTTTGCACAAGGCATACGATTAGGATTATCATTTGCATTCCTGAAAACAGCCTTTATGTTAAGGTATCACAGCATCATAATGCTTCTGAAATTGCTTCTGTTAGCATGAGAGTTTTTTTTTAATTCATTTATTGAGTATATAAATTAAAAACATAGCGAATCCAAGGAAAGGAAATATTAGACTTACTACTTCCAAAATACGTGTGAATGAAAAGGAAACAAAAGAAAGAATGTGCAGTATAAAGAATAAGAATCACCTGTTCGGCATTGTCTCTAAACTTGTCCTTTCTGACAGCCATTCCTACACTGCACTCCAACGCTTTTGCACGAAGCATACAATTAGATTTATCATTTGCATTTATGAAAATGGCCTTTATATAAGCCATCACAGCATCATAATACTTCTGAAATTGCTCCTGTTAGCACGAGAATTTTTTTTAGTTCATTTATTAAGTATAGAACTTAAAAACATAGGGACTGTTTGGTTGGTGTTTTTAAAAACAGTTTTTGAGTGTCAAAAATAAAAAAATTAAAAGAAACTGGTTAGTTGATTATTTTGTAAAGCTCGGTTTTA
Source organism: Dalbergia cochinchinensis (assembly GCA_031216125.1). NCBI lineage: Eukaryota > Viridiplantae > Streptophyta > Magnoliopsida > Fabales > Fabaceae > Dalbergia > Dalbergia cochinchinensis. The sequence continues at coordinate 22,970,075 of CM062368.1, read as the reverse complement.
AAAACTAAAAAACATCATTTGCATTTTAAAAAGTGAAACACAAAAACAATTTGAAGATGTTTTTCAAAATTGTTTTCAGATCTACAACTTCTGTTTTTCATTTTATAACATGTGTTAGTATCTTTGGTAAGAAGAAGAAGGAAGGAACAGCGCTAGCTCCTCCCCCGCCACCACCGTGGCCGCCGGCGCCACCTCTTTCTTCCATCCCTTTCTCACTGCCCGCCACATTGCCGTGCAACCACAACCACTGCGACCTCTTCCCTCCACGATCTGCCTTCAGATCTGCCTTCCACAGCCACCGCGAGCAACCACCACAGCCACCGTGACGGCGGCATTGCGGGTCCAGGTGGACGAAAGCCGAGGTTGGCGCGGCGCTAGGACGTGTGACAGGACGTGGCCGGGGCGGCGACGGTAGGCTCCGCTGCTACTGCTGCGGGGAAGAGCAGAGGTCTCACACCTGGGCGGATCACGATCGCGAACTGGGGTCTTGCGACTGCTGCTGTTCCGAAGACGCGAGGCGGGGGACTGTGGTGGCGACAGCGCTGCGCGCGCTGGAGCTCGGCTGCTACTTCCTTGTGGCGGCTGTGATGCAGGGTCGACGGCGCCAGGCGGATGAGGCAGCGGAGGCGCAAGGCTGGGGCGGCGGCATCCTCCGTAGCCTGATGCTGTTGAGAGAGTGCCCAGACCTCCAAGAACAAACGCCTTCCTCTGTATTTTCCTGTATCTTCACTGATTTTCGTTATGGGTGCTGGTGGTGGTTAATTTTTATTGTCATGATGTTTGTCAAATAATTTTTTATTTTATTTATTTTAAAAATTATTTTTTAAAATAATTATTCCAATAAATTTTTTATTTTTAAAAATTAAACTTAAATTTATTTTTTAAAACAGTTTTAAAAAATAAAAATACAAAAACACTTTCAAACACCCACTAATATTTCCCTTCCTCGGATTTTTGTTCACTTTAAGCATGTTAATATATGGTTTTATTTTTCTATTGCTAGGTCATGGATGTCTTGATGTCACTGAAACAATCTCAGCTGGAGGCTGATGATCCAACTTTAAGTTACATGTATGTTCCTTTTACCAGTTTTTGCCGTTTTGGTATCCACTTGACATTACTTGTATTATTGTTGTTAGAACCCGAAATGTTCACTTGGATTCTATGCTTTCAGGCATGGGCGCGACTTTGCAAGTGCCATGGGCTGGATTTCAATGGTGCATGCCTATATTTGCGCACTCTGTGTGGACGTCATGGATTGATTTTGCTACCAGATCCTTTTTCACTATTCGTATCAAATACTTCTCCCAAAATCATCATCATAGGCCAAGTGTCACAAAAAAAGGAAGGTGCGTTCTACTATGCATAAAGCATTGTGAAAGGAATAGTGACGTAATGACCTGGCAGCATGAGATGAAGACATGTGGCAGCAGTTTGAAGTCCTCGGTTGCTAATTGGTCTTCGGTCATTGTAGTGTTACAAAGAAAACCTTGCTTTCATTTGAGTTTAACTTTTTATGTTATTAAAACAACCACAAGCGAACCTTCTTTGTTGGCACCCTCCCCTGCTTGTCAGCATAGATATGTAATATTGTCATTTTTTGATTCAGTTTGAGATGTGGTTGACATGTGCGTGTATTAAAAATTTTGTTTGCGTGTTAATTTTGTTTTGAGAATCTGTGCTGTTTGGCTCATATTTTTCCTCTTATTTTTGTTCTGTTATGTGTGATTTCTATTTAGGGGACTTATTAAAAATTTCCTTCTATCTAATTCTTGATACAATAGTGCATTAGATCTCTTTTGTGTTATTTTTGAAGCATGGTAATGAGGTCCAGTGGAAGTCACAATTAATGGGTTAAGTGAAAGCACTATAATATCAGATTAGACGTTACATCTTGATTCAAAATCTTAAGACAATAAATCATGGGTCCTCCCACATTATATACTACTCACTTAGTCTATTCTCAACCAATGTGAAACTTCCCCTCTCATACTTAACCTCAACATTTATCTATCTTTCTCAGTTTTTTTTTATTTTTGGGTTTTTCTTTATTGTGCAGCTTCAAAGTGGAGAAGGGTTAGAGGATGGATAGTGATCAGGTTGTCCAAATTGTGTGTTTGCTACGGTATTCCGTGCTGTTGTTTTTTCTCATAATTCGAACAGTCCGAATTCTCCTCATACAGTCAGTCTGAATTCTGTCCCCTACAGTGTTCTGCTACAGTGGTTTTTAATTTGTTTTTTTATTTTGTTTTTCAAGAATTCAGTTTCTCCAAATTCTCTCCACCCTGTAGCGTCGCGCTACATTGGTTTTTTATTTGCTTTTATGCCCTTTTTTTGTTTCAAGAATTCCACCTATCCGAATGGTGCTTTTTTCTTCATTTTTTTTCCTTTTTTTTTCGAGAATTCGGAGAGTCTGAATTTTGTGTTTCGCTATTATATGGAGTGCATATTTTGAGAAGTTCTCATACTTTTTCTTTTTTTATGCATAATGTTATTTTTCTGCAAACAAAATATGAATTGACAATTTAGTTTGCATATTATAGTGTATTTGCCTTCTACTCTTATTGGACCAAATATAATTCATGTTGAAATATTTTACCTCTGTACTGCTGTTAGTTGAATGTGGTTAAGATAGTGATGATATCTTCTCTTAATAAATAACCTAATAATCCTTCAAATTTAAATTTTACTCATAATAACATAAGTTATACAATATTTAAGTAATATTCAATATATGTGAATAAAATTTTAAATTTGGAGGATTTTAAATGCGCCAATGTACATAAATTCACCATAAATAGAAATGTTTAAACTTAACTAATGAATATACTTTATATAAAAAAGAATAATATATAGGTCCCCTAAAAAAAACACGTGTAGTTGAGATTGTGAATGCAAGTTCCATTGATGAGTTTTATCTATAAAATTATCCTCATTTTTATCACTAACCAAACGTACCCTTAACATACACAAGGCTGCTATGGTTTAATAACGATTGCAGGCTCTTCCGCAGAGAGGAATCTACATGCGAAAATTCGGTTTAAGATGTTTTGAAGTGATTGATGATGCAAAATCACAGCCAAAGGTCACATTTCCATGGATCAAGTCACGTCACATGCTAACATAAATGAATATAGCGGAATGATATGATTTGAATCGTGTGCTATTGACAGAATACTCGCTGATATTCCATGCAAGTTTATATATATATATATATATATATATATATATAAACAAAAAGCCATGCAATATTAAACATTGAATCAATCTAATAAATCCTTACATTCATCATGAGCATTACTTCCATGTCAACTTAGTTATGTGATTTTAAATTTTAATATTGGCAAAACTAAACTTGGTAAGGTGGTAATTGAAATTCCCTCAGTAATTGAAATTTTAAATCATTATCAATGGATTTATTCATTTTACAGTACGGATAATTGAAACTCCCTCAGTAATATAACAAATTAATAATTTGTTATATTATCAAGGATTTTTCCCTCGATAATGTGAAAAATTGCCAAAAAGTAAAATTGTTGTTCCAATTAGCTAGGGAAAATAGCTCGGTAACGGTTATTCCTTTTTTTTGTTGTGTAACTATAATTATTAATTTAATTTTGTTTAATCCGCATCATGCATGAGCCACAAATGCGTGTCTAATTTTGTCCTATTTGCTAGCACTGTCAATTTTATTATCAAATACTACCCATTTTATCAGCCTTAAAATATCAATTCTTAATTTATATAGATGCATTATACTTTACATGCAAAAACTCTTCTTTTATAATCATCCAAATTTAAATGAGAGGAGCACCGTGATATGATGGCCGCTACAACATGGAACATTCAATGCGATTTGGGTGCAGGTATTGCAGAATGCTTGGGATTGAGGTTGGGCCTCTAAGGATCTATGGCTATGGATGATGCAAGTAGAGAGCAATTGTTTAGAAGTTATTTGAGCCACCCAAAATAAAGAAGACCATCCCTAATTCCTACTTTTGCTCTATATATTGTCAATGATCATCTCAGAATTAGTGACCCCTTTGTTTCCCGCACCTTCATGCATACCAGTCGTGAGGGAAACAAAGAAGCACACCATTCGGCTAAACATGCATGAAACGGGGTTGAGAATACTTGGGTTGTAATTCCTTAATGGCCTAATAATAGCTACCAGCTCCTTCCACGTAAAAAAAATAAATCCTAATTGAATTGGTTCAGATTTTATTTATAGATAACTTCTAACTATAAACATTGATGTTTAAAAAGATCAAAAACAAAATAGTTTTTATATAGCATGACATCCACATGAGATAAAATTGTTACGTTTAAGTCATATTAGCAATAACCATTAAAAATAACAATTATTAGTGTAACTAGCATTTCACTCGAGCCACGCACAATAATATTGTATACTTAAAACTTGATTGAATCATTTTAGCTAAACATACCTTTTTAATGTATATCTTATTTTAATACAAAACCTTTTTCATAAAACTATATGCTGGCAGATCCTAATCATTTTTTTCTTTCCCGTTTTTTCTTTGGTTCTATCTTGTGAAGTGTTATTGATGCTTGTGAAGTGTTATTGATGGGTGGTTGCATCCTTATCATTTTTTCTCCTTTTCTTTTCATTTATTAGATTTTTTTTTCTTTTATTCTATCCCCTCTGTGCATGTCTTCTTTTATCTCTTTTATGAGTGTTTTTATGTCCCCTTTGTGAGTGTTCTAGTTTTATTTTTTGATCATCTTATAAATACAAAGATATTTCAATTTATCTTGGAAAGAGACATGATATAGTCTTCAAACTGTAGTACATTTCATGTTAATCTCCATTGGATCTTCTCAACTTATTTTTTAACATGATCATGTTTATAATCTCCATCTTTGACAAGTGGAAAGGAAACTTTGATAATATGAAAAGGTGACTTTAACAAATGAGGAGGATTCAATATGATATCATCATGTTAACAAATAAATTGAGACGATTTGTAAGATCTCCATTTTAGTGATGCTTCATTTTTTTTAACTCTGGTTTATTATAATTATGAGGAAATTAATGAACAACTGTTGTTGCAGTTGAACGGGTGCAGCTTTAAAGCACACTGATATTTTTCTGCAAAAACAAAAATTGTTAAAACAATCATAATTGTTCCATTTAATAATCAGTTTTTTTTCTTCTATAGAAGATTAATAATATCCGATCAGTACCTTAATTTCTGTGCATAGTGTACAAACTGCCAATATTAAGTAACGATGGGAGTATCTAATAACCTGATTCGTGAAATTGATCATTTGTTTTCTTTTTTTTTTTTTCTGCAGCCGATGAAGCCAGAGAAACAAACTCGTTGGAGACTGAATCAATCAGCTGCAATAAATCAGAGAAAGAGTGCATTTGTGTTGCTGGCCCAGTCAATTGCAACACTCCTTGGAAGATTGTCCTATGAGAAAGGTGTCAAGAGCAAATGGATGGGAACACTAGTCCAAATTGCTGGCTTCCCAATCCTACTCCCTTAATACTTCATCTTATCACCCAAAGATCCCACCAGAGACAACAACAACAACGATCCAAATCAGCCATCTGCTTCAATGCTAGCATTTGTCTATGTCTCCCTTGGCCTAATTATATTGTGGCCTTAGATTCTTACTTGTACTCACTTGGACTCTTGTACATACCTGTCTCAACCTTTTCACTCATTTCCTCATCAGAATTGGTTTTCAATGCTCTCTTCTCCTACTTCCTCAACTCGCTCAAGTTCACACCTTACATAATAAACTCGGTAGTCCTTTTAACAATTTCCTCAGTACTCCTTGTGTTCGAACCTGACTCATCAGATCAAACACAGGTCTCTTTTAAGGATGTGGTTGGATTCATATGTGCAGTTGCTTCTTCTGCTGGGTATGGACTATGGACTAATCCTCTCCCTTCAGCAGCTGGCTTTCAAGAAGGTTCTAAAGGGTGAAACATTCAAAGTGGTCATGGATTTGATAATATACCAGTCACTTGTTGCTACAATTGCAACTCTAGTGGGATTCTTTGCTAATGCAGAGTGGTGCGGGTTGAATGAGGAGATGGAAGGGTAGGAGGTGGGTAACATGGCCTGTGTCCTGAACTTGAGCTTCGCAGCCATAACTTGGCAACTCCATGCTATTGGTTGTGTGGGGCTGATTTTTGAGGTGTCTTCACTGTTTTCTAATTCCATTGGCGTTTTGGGTGTGCCTTTGGTTCCAATTTTGGCTGTGATATTCCTCAAAGACAAAATGCATGGGATTAAGATCATTTCCATGGTGCTAGCTGTTTGGGGCTTTATATCATCCGTGTATCAGCACTACGTGGATGAGAGCAAGTCAAATAGTACTGAAAACAGGAACGCAAGTCGTGTTTCGAAAGCTTCTTCACTATTAGAAGAGGTTACTAGATGAATTAGGCAATTAGCTAGGCTTTTAAGTAATCTATCTCAGCCTTAAGTATGTACATGTGCTTGTGTGATGTATTAGACATCTATGATAAATGGGACACAGTAAGAATATATGTTAATTAGTTTATAAACAACCACTTTATGAAATTATATATATTCCAACACTAGCTAGTGTTTTTGGATTTACCCGATTCATGCATTATTTTTCTATCCTTAACTTGTAATAATTTACCCTCATCTCTCTCTTTTCTTTCATAACCTGGTGATTTTGAAGGTATTTCAAATTAGTTTTTTTTTTAATTATTTGGTTGATGTACTAAATCATATTGTAATTATATTTTTGTTTTTTTATAATTTTAAATAAATATGTATAATTTCTTTTATATTAAACGAACTGAATTGAAAGTTTAAAAAACTACAGCCAGTTGATGAATTAAGATTCTAAATTTGAATTTAATTTTTATACGCTGCTATCCAATTAAATTATTCAATTTGAATAATTTTTTAAACAGTGAATATAAGATTTAACTATTTTTACTGATATAATGAAATATAATTGGATAATAATGTAAAAAAATTTCTATTATCAGTGCATAAAAATTAAATTGTTTAAATTTTAACCGTCTACATGCATCAATAAATTAGTCTTTTAGTTATTTATATTATTGAGATTAAGTTAAATATTGCTTCATGTTTAGCCAACTAATTAAGTGGTAACAACTATTGAAGAACAAAAGACTCTACCCTTTCTACTTGTCAAGGGCCTCATCAGTGACAGTATTCCGCAGATTGAACCGTTTAGAATATACAGAGCTAAATGAATGACCGAAAGAGCATAATTAGCAAAACATATATACTTAAGTGATTCGGAGTACAATTTATGAAGTAATGGGTCATCAATTAAAAATAAAAAGGCATAAAATATTAGTTACTAATAATTGCATGCAAAAAGATGCTATGCATAAAGCAAAGCACATATAGAATCATAATTTATTTAATTTTCCACAGTTAATGACTAAACTACAATTTAATTTTTTGCTAAAGCAATTACTAGATCTTAATTACAACAATGTTCAAGAGTAAAAAGACCCTAAAAGAAAAACAAAAGAAAAAATATATTCCATCTCAAGTCTCATCAGGTAAGTAAAAACCAACAAAAACAAAAGTGGATGTCAATTAAGTTTATAATAATTTATTCATGATGAAACGGATAGAAAGAGGAGAACCAGAGGGCTAGAACTGCTAAACGCTAATTACGAACAATTAAGCTGTCGTCAACTAGGGCAAGTAATGTTGACATGTGAGGTTGATCTCCAACTGCGCAGATTTCGGGTGGTACTTACCCAACACCTATATACTTTGAAGTTTCACGTCTTACAGCTAAAATTTATCTGTGCCACCATTAGATGTATGTCCAAAATGTCTTTAGATATTTTACTTTGAAATAATAATGATATTATTATGCAGAAACCGTATTCATTCCACCTAATTAATTATTCGCGGAGTCGGTGGGTTAAAATTAGGATAAAGCCTGTTGCAGTGTGTACATTCATAATGTGATTAAATTACTAATTGTGCACTATTTAATTAATCTAATATATTTCGCAGTATAAGCAAGCTATTCAAAAGAATATTTTATAATATTCTTGTGAAGATATACTTACATGCCCAGCAATTTGCTTTGTCATTTCGGGGAAGGTAAGAAACAAAACGTCCACATCCATCTCCTTCCCCCCCACCCCCAAAAGAAAAATGTACACATATAGTAATTAACAATTATTTTCTTAATATATTCACTTCATTTTTTTATATTTAATTTTTTTTCCCTTGGAACCACTTGATGTGCTCTCTTCACATTAAGTTGTCAGACAAGGATCCTCATCCGATCCTTGGCCCCAACACACAAGCAAGTTCTCCTTTCCAAAATTTCCCTTTTTATTCGCTCAGTTGCTTTATGATCTCTATCTACAATTGTAAACCATATCGCTAGTTTTTCGTTGTGTATCTTCTGATTCCGTATCTTCGTTCCCTTCTAAAAAGCTGCACAAATACCTGTCATCACTAACCCTTCTAACTCTCAATCCTTTTTCTTTTGTTGTTCAATTTGATTTTCCTTTAATTTGCACATGGAAGACAAGCTCCACAAGCATAATACTCACACATACATGCCCAATAATTCACACCCACCACCTACCCTAGCCATGCACAAAGACTCCAAAACAATATCCAAAATTACCAAGCCAAAGATACGCATAATTCACGTATTTGCACCCCAGATCATCAAGACCGATGTTGCAAACTTCAGGGAACTGGTGCAGAGAAAAACTGGGAAACCAAGTGGTGCTGAAAAAATGTGTTGCAACATTATTAATAAGAAGCCAACAATATTAGCAGCTTCATCAGGGACAGATCAAGATCAATATTCATCAAGAAAGACCAACGGTACTAATAGCCTTATTAGTGGCCTTTTCGATGATGATGATAAGCCCAACTCAACGAACAAGAAAATGGAGCTGAGATCAGTGAAAGAAGAACAAGTTTGCAGTGGTGAAATTTTCTCTGGCAGGTATTTGGGAGGGATCTCAGAATTGGAAGGAGGGTTTATTTCTGAGCTTGGTGGGTTCCCACTGCTTCCTTCGGATTGCAATCACGCTCAAGGGTTTGACGAATCTCAGTCTCATCTTCTATAGGAAGTATATTCATATGGATATATAGATATAATAGCACATAATTTGCTTTCTAAAGTTCTTACTTTTCTGTTTCTTTGATTTGGCGGTTCATACTGTGGTTATGATTATGAACTATTTTGGTTTTCTCATGACATGCATAGTGGCTGACTGATCTGTTGGATCATATATCCACAAATCTATATATTTCTCCTTTAATTTTCTCGGTTATTTAATTTTTCTCTGAAGTTATTGGAAATATTCAGTTAATTGCTTTAAGGAGAAACGGGAGATATGGAGGTTTTTGATTATATCATCGCTTAAATTTTTAGGAAAGGGACACTACTCTCCTGTTTGTGATTCACACACCATCATGTTTTGTGAAAATAGATAAACGAATTAAATGGGTGAGATCTTATTAAAATTTGTAAAGTTCAAGTTATACTGTTTGTGTTTGATCTCTTTCACATTATATATATAATCCTTTAGGAAAAAAAAATGATAGAATTCGTTTTTCTTAGATCTGTTATAGAGGAAGAAAGATATCAATGAGTAAAATCGTGGTTTATGCCTTTTCTTCAATTATGGTTATGGCGGAGGCCGTGAATTTATATGCCACCGGCACGGAGACCGAACTTGATTCAGCCATCCAGGTCAATATTTCATGAGTTAACAAATTGGATGGGTTTGCTTCTTTTACTTTCATTGTCTTTTCTCATGTTGGCCCCTTCGGTTGCATTTGGCAAACAAAACAAAAGACGTGCGAGGACAAACAATATAGATAAGTACGTTTATTACTTATCTTGCAAGAATATGTAATGATGATAGTATTTGAGAGCTGTGATCAGAACATCTTTAATAAACATCCACAGTTATTTTTCAATACCCTAGCTAGATCCTCTTTTTTTTCTTCAGTTATTTAATCTATTTTCCATCACTTCATTTATGTAGTGTCTCTAAAAGTTGTTAACATTAATGTACAAATAACAATTTGTTTATCAAACCAAATGACGCATGGTGTATGTCTCCCACTAGTCATTTATATATATATATATATATAGAGGCAAAAGCTAGTGGCAACTAACAACTTTTCGTAATCTAGCTCTAATCGTAGACAAGGCAGGCACCGGTATCCAATTGTTCCCAAGTTGGAGTGATCCATTAGAATTTCAATTAATTAAACCACCAGTTAAGGTTTTAAAACGTTAGGGGACATATTTTGAAGAGATTAACTATTTAATCATCTATCACTCTCGAATTAATGAGTAAATAATTGTTATACTCAGAAAGAAAAAGAAAATGGAGGGTTTTAGTCCAAGGGTATTATTTTAGGGTAAATAAATATATATAAGCGTTTTTTTTTTGTAGCTTACCATGAATAATCTTCATGAGATATTTCTCTTACTAATGGCTTGTGTTTACTGTACAATTTATTTGAATACCTAACAGTGCTATCCCATTTGGAGATTATATCCCATTTAGAGATTAGATGGTAGTTCCATTCACTCCATTGATCTATCTAATTATTTAATAATAATAAAATAAATGTTTAAATGAGACACTTACTTAAGCAATCTTGAGTCTTTTTGCTCTTTTACTAATGTAGATAAAATATCTATATTATGTGCTATAGTATGTTCGTTGCTTTATATATATATGTAGCAGTTGCTCCAACAACGAAACATTATACGAAGTCATAAATTGTGGGAAGAAGTGCTATTAAACTATAATAAATTTACTTTACAACATGATCTATTTATTTTTCCCATACAACAAATTGACGTAAATTTGGATCCTTTGTAAAACATGGCAATTGTAAATACTAGTAGAACCACCATATTCAAATAAATTTAATAGGTTACATTCACAAAGACGTTTTCCATTGTTAAAATGAAAAGCTCAAAACCACGCGAAAATTAACAAAAATATCATGGAAGAACTGTTATTTTGACCACCCAAAAAATTATGTAATTAATAAAATAGCTTTAAAAAAACTATATTTATTTTAGACAGTCCAAAGATATATTTTGTTTGACATCAAATTCACCAACACGACAACTAAGGATGTATTTTGTTTGACACCTGTGATTATGTTCCATGTTTTATGCCAAATTCGCACCTTAGAGCCATCACTTTAATTCTAAAAAATTATAGCTTTAATAAATAGTTCCTTTTATGTTAAGTTATCATTGTAGAATAATTACTTTAACCTTCTCAAATATCACATCTTTGATAAATTAAATAACCCTTAAAAGAATCATTTTTATTAACGAAAATAGAGTTCAATTGACATTTAAGTGAATTTATCAAATGAACTAGATTTAAAAGGCTATGGGCAAATATTGTTTCTTTTAAATGTATGTTATTTTGTCAGAAATTTGATATTTCAAGGATTAAAGTGGTGGTTCTTCTAAAATTTCACAGATCGAGCCACAAATATAATTTGTCTTCAAAGGACCAAAGTTTTTTTTTTAAAATGGTAGAGAGTCTATCTTTTTATTAGAATTAGTTTGCTAGATTAATGTGAAACTAACTCTTGAATGAGTGAATGGATTACATCTTTATTTTATCTAACTATTATCCTTCAATTTTTATAAAAAAATTTGGTTATTATTTTTTTAAGGTTTAATTACTTTATAGGTCTTTATAGTTTTATTAAATTTTCAACTAGGTCCTTATAACTTAAAACTTTTTAACCAGTTTCTTATGCCATATAAAATTTTTCAATCAGGTCCATTGGAATAACAACTGTTACAAAAATATTTTGGCCGATATTGTAATGCACTTGAGGAAGTGAGGTGTGCCACACAACTTATCAACCTAAATCGTTCAATATATTTAAAAAAGAAAATCCATGTCCAAAAATAGTATGGAACAGCAATATACCCATTTGATAGAGTGTACTCTAGATGCACTTAATTACCTCAACTTCATCTCCAACGGTCAACACCAAAAACAATACACGTATTTTTATTGTTATTTTTTTTGAGGAGTATATTAGAATTGAAATTGCCCGGATTTTTGCCTAACTCAACCATAAAAACGAGTTTATAATAAACAACCACCTAAGTCATTGTCAAAAATACTTTAATTATATAATTATATATATATATAATTCTTATGCATCGATAGAGTTAATTTTACACTATAAATTAATAAAAATTTAAGAAAATATCAAATCATGGTGGATAGTAACCTTAGTCGGTGGTTATTTAGAATGATTTAATTTTTTTTATTGAAAGTGTAAAACAATATTACATTGCCAATATATATATAAAAAAAAGAGAGAGAAAGAGACACAAGTGAGAAAGATAGTTTATTGTGAGAGTGAGAAAAATAAATCTTAACCGTTGGGTCATATATGAATGATCAAGATTAAAATATTAAATCATATGATTTTTGAGTGATTACACTATCATTAATTAACTTCTAATCTTGACAATCCATGAATGGTATGGTTATCTAACCCGGATCCTCTCACTCTCGTAATGAACCTGGGCCTAGGGAGGAAAGAGGCCGAGTTTAGCCGGGCTTGTATTTTCAAAATGGAGCTTGAGCCTAAGTCTATTTCTTGACATAGGTCTTTTTTATGACCTTAATCTAGTCTTCCTAAAAGCTTGGCTTGGCATAAAAACATATTTAGAGGGCTATTTGGTTATAAAATATTTTAAAAAAATCAAAATGCCTATTCTTAAATAAGTCTAAATATATAAAAAAAATGTATTTTAAAATAGACTAAAACAATTAAGTTAGTTTAGAAAATATATTTTTGATTTGATTAAAATATTTCTATTATCATTAGATATTTAAATAATAATAATAATAATAGAAATAGGCCAGCTTGCTAGGCTTAATAAGCTTTTTGAAAAGCCTTTAACTAGCTTACTTATAAAATAGGTCAAACCTAACTAGGTCAAATGTAGGTTAGGTCAAAGGCCCCTGATGAAGGAAACTTGCCTACTTTCATTGTTATCTGGGTCATATAACCATAAATAAATCGTTAGAATTTAAAATTATTAATGGTTATTAATGATCACGTAATCATTTAAGAATATCACATGATTTTATATTTTAGTCTCGATCATTTATATAAAACTCGGTGATCCAGATTTGATCATTTGACCCTCATAATAAGTCACTCCTCACATTGAATTGTTCCCTATATATATATATAGTCAAATTATGGAAGGTGGTTATCATAATATGTGATTACCTAGCTAAAATGATTTGACATGTTAAAATTCTATTGATTTATGATGCAAAATTATTTATATTATTAGCACATCATGCATAGAAATTAAATTGTAATAATATCTTTATAAAAACTATGTATCACATAAGGGAAATGTTTTTGGAATTTATATGATATAGGCATTGCATATTATGAGCGTGGGTGAATATTGCTAAGTGATACGTGTATACTTATATAAGAGGTATTGTATGTGGTGTTGAAATATTTTGATTTCTCAAATTATCTATAATCGGACACATTAATTAATGTCTTCAAATATTGTAGCTTTATTCAAGGAGATAGACATTTGTCATAGTGGCGGAGCTAGAAATTTTGAAAGAGGAAGGTTAAATTAGTCGATGTAAATAATATATAAAATAAAATAAATTATCATATAAAATTAAAAGTATAAAATGAGTTAGTATATAGTTTTTTATCCAAATTATTGATAAATTAGAGTTTATTTTATTACTCATCCTCTCTTTTAATTGTTTCCATATATATATATATAGTCAAATTATGGAAGGTTTATCATAATATGTGGTTATCTAGCTAAAATGATTTGACATGTTAAAATTCTATTGATTTACGATGCAAAACTATTTATATTATTAGCACATGCATAGAAATTAAATTGTAATAATATCCTTATAAAAACTATGTGTCACATAAGGGAAATGTTTTTGGAATTTATATGATATAAGCATTGCATATGGGTGATTATTGTTGAGTGATATGGGTATGCTTATATAAGAGGAATTGTATGTAGTGTTGAAATATTTTGGTTTCTCATATTATCTATAGTCAGGCACATTAATAATTAATCTATTCATATATTGTAGCTTTATTCAAGGAGATAGACATTGGTCATAGTGGTGGAGCTAGGAATTTTGAAAGAGGAGGGTTAAATTAGTCGACATAAATAATATATAAAATGAAATAAATTATCATATAAAATTAAAAGTATAAAATGAGTCAGTATATAGTTTTTCATCCAAATTATTGATAAGTTAGAGTTTATTTCATTACTCATTTTCTCTTTTTTCTTAACAAATGAATCAATAATTTCTTAGACTCAACCTAAAAAAATGGGTATCAATATATCATTCACCACCAAAATAGAGCATTATAAACAACTAATTAGTAAACAGCAACTTCACTAAGTGAATAAAAAATTTAATATGAAAAAAATCTTAAAAACATATTCTATAGACATTTATATGTTTCATATATTCTAGAGATATTTATATATTTCATACATCCAGACTATACACGTTACTACACCAAGAGACTTCTATTATTTATTATATATATCATGTCTAGAGATGATTGACTTTTTTAAGGAGGCCATAATACAAAATATACATATAATTATACGATAAAAGTGTAAAGTTGGGGAGCCGTGGCACCCACTGATCCCCCTTCTAGCCATGAATTTAAAACCTCTTCATTTCCCGAATGAGGACAAAATTCTCGACATTAGTTAAAGAATGAGGTGATCCTTAATTATCACTTTCTACCAGTCATTCGACCCATGGTTAAGTAGTCTTGGAGTATGATGATAAAATAATATTACTTGCTAAACATTTTTATTTGTTTATGTAGTTTTCGAGATTTAGAGCATGACATGACCTAGTTTTTTACCCTCTGGCTATGGGAAGAAGTATGTTGACTTATTAGAAGTAGCCAGATGAAGTCAAATAGGTTTGATGAGTTTTAATAGCAATTTGCAGCATTAATTAATTTATAAGGTATATATTTATAACAATTCGTATTATGTATTAATTAAGATGTGAAAAATATTATATTGTTGAAGTTAATCAATAGCAAATAATACATGTTGAACTTTTCTATTAAAATCCTTGTTTACCACAAGTAGACGAATCTAAAGTCTAAACCAACCTTGTGTAAAGTTAACAGCGTCACGTGCTGGCGGCCCTACTCTCGTTTATTGACCTTGCATCAGATCACAGCTGTTCCGTGCTACCTTTGATTCCATTTAATTCTAATTCCATTAAAAGTAATAACTTTGATTACATATAATATAATCTTAATAATTTTAAAATTCCTCCCCTAAATCCTAACCACAAACCCTAATCCTATATCCTAATCAATATCCTAATTATAACCCTAGTCCTAATCCTAACACTAAACTCTAATCCTAACCCTAATCTTAAACCCTAACCGAACCTTAAAACATAATCCTAACCCTAATAATAACATTAACAATAATCATAACCCTAACTTTAACCATACATATCAGTAATTCACGATGATATATTTTTTTTAAAAAAATGAAAATAATTGGATTAATATGACAAAAGTTAAAAAATAAATTAAGAATACATTAAATAATGATTACTTGTTCATATTTTATGATAAAAGTTAAAAGGTATTATTTCATTTTTTATGATCAATTATTTTTTATTTGTAAGACTTTTAAGGTAGTGGATGTGTAATCGAATTAAACACTTTTACAATATAGTAAATATGGTTAGATCTTTGTATATATTTTTTTACAATAACAAAGTATATATAAATTAAATTGTATTGATTATTTATATTTTATGCTCATAATTAAAAAAACTGCTTATTTTTATATCAGTAAATAAATAAATAAATTATGATTAATTGATAATAATTTAAACTATTAAATATTCATATTTTATTTTAAGTATTGAATAATACCATTCATCTGTATATTAAAATTATATAAATTTAACTATAAGACTTAAAATGCTATTAAGTTAAAAAAAATAAAGCAAATACCTCTTACTGGATTAATAAATGTTCAAATTTAATTGAAATATAAAAATAGCAAAAATCACATCATTGGTAATTTTTAATAACAAATAAATATTTTTTAATAGTTAAATGTAAGTTAATAACAAAAAAAGTATAAAAATTATAATTGTAATTTACATTAAAATGTTAATTTATATGAGTTATTAAAATTTAAACTTAAATATTTTTTTATTGGCAAAGGATTGGGACATATCCTTCACTACATAACTTTAATCAATTTGTTAGGGATTAGCTACGTCGATGTCTCTTGCTAACCATTTGTGAGGGTTTAGCTATGGATATATCCATCACCATCCATATTTCAACTTTTTGATAGGGATTAACGTGGAATATGTCCATCATACCCAAATATTGACCTTTTCCGAGGGATTAGCGACACAATAATCCCTTGTTGAATATAAATTATTTTGCGAAATATATTTCCTCGTTAGTCTGTCACTAATTTCTCATGACATTTCCAACCCATTTCCCCCCTGAATTTAGCTAGAGATTTATATTTCTATGCTAATTAGTTGTTATTTCGTTGCTAAATTCCCTTGCTAATCCTCTAATCTTGAAGTGGTTGACATGGAAACAAATTTAATTGGACAACATAAGCGGAAGCATGAAGATGATTGGTTGAATGAAATTGAACAAATTGGAGGAAAAACCAAATAACCAAGAATCAAAACATCATCCATACTTGTCTTTTATACATAGGCAATTTTTTAACATGTGCGATGCACGGGAATTTACATTTAGAAATTCTAATAAATTGACAAAATATATTTATATACTGAAAACTAAATTGAATTTAGAATATATTAATTTTGTATCGTGTGTGTATGTTTGTAATTCATATGTTTTCTGTGCAAGTTTTTTATTATTATTATTACCTATGTAATGTATGCTTGATGCTTGATATCATCACTATTTGAGGTATTAATATTGATAAAAATGTAACATCGTGCTATTTGTCATGCGAGGAACATTGTGTTGAATCCGAATTTAATATGAAAAGTAATATTTTTTATTTAAGGGATTTTATTGATAAAAGTAATTGATATAGGCTAAAATGATTTTTTAAAGTATAAAAAGTGATTTTTCACCCCAAAATATTCACATCCAAAGGCCCCTTTAATTATCAACTTATTTTTCTTAATCAATTATTTTGTTTACTTATTTCATCGTCATGCTTAAAACTACGGAAAATTGTGTAGATAGTTTTAGAACAAGTTATCTATAATTAATTTCAATTGATTCCCGCCCAAAAGAGAAAAAGCAATTCGTAAAATTTATCTTATAAAATTAATTTCTTAAAACAGATAAATTAAGGAATTTACCATTTGTCTGTGAATGCACCACCAGTCCTTCGCCACCATCAAAATTACCTAGGGCGTTAAGCATGAGACGCGGGCGGGCATGAAATAAAGAACATAATAAACTACAAACTGGAGATGCGGGGTATCGAACCCGTGCCTCTCGCATGCAAAGCGAGCGCTCTACCGTTTGAGCTACATCCCCGTTGGCAGGCCATTTTTAATATACATTTAAATTGTATATAAGAGATATGGGTGGTGTTATTTCAACACCCAAAAATAGATATCCATAGACACAAAATCAAATCTAAAAGTGAAAAATTAAAACTTATATTTTTAAGTAAAAATTATATAAAATTTAAGGGTGATAAATTAAATATAGGTATAGTGTCCAAGATATGGGTAGTTGAAAAAATATTTTCACTAGGGATATATGTATATGAAGAATTTGACTGATTTGAAGTGAAAAGATTGACACAATGCAAAAGTGAGGGATTAATCATCCCTAGATTATTTAGTGGGACTCACATATAATCAAGGTTATTGATTCAAAGGTGATAAACCCCTTACTTTGGAGGAGTCATATCCAGAAAAGACAGATTGGATTAACCCCAAACTCGATCAATGACTTAGTAATGACCTAATTAGTGATTGGGTTGAACCGAGTCGGCCTTTAAACAATATATGAGGATTTATAAATTATACATAATAAAGTTGGTAAAATTTTACAAATAAGAAATAAAATTTAAGTAATATTTTCCAATATATGTTTCTAAACAAATATAATATTAAGTTATGTAAAATAACTATAAAATTTTATAATTTTTTACTAATATATAAAAATATATATCTCTAAAATAATTATTTGACTTTAGGATGGGTCAACATGAAATATAATTCGATTCCAGCTTGAAAAATATATTTGATAAAATATTTAAGGCCTGATCATGATCCAATAATTTTTTTCTATTTTTTGTTTTTGTCATGATCCAATATGCTTTGAATCATGCCAGGTTGCAGAGCTAGACCAGGTCTTTTTTTAAAAAAAAAAATATGGAGGGCCCTAAGGCCCGAGAGACAGCAAGCAACGAAAAACCAAAACGAAAGAATAAAACTATTTTAATACCTAAAAAATATTGGAAATTCAACACCCTAAAAAAAAATAAAAATAAATAAGAGACAGATGATGAGAGTGAGTGATAGGAGAATAAAAAGTAATTCGAGTCCTTAACTACAAAATCACGGTGGGGATGGGTCCAAACAAGAGACTGAATATTGTGATCCACGCGATTTTACTGAGCAGCGACAACTGACAAGACGATTTTATTGGATTGGAGTGTGGAGTGAGGGAACTGAAGAACTCTTTCCCGCCATGGGAGTGGACTCAGAGAAGAACAGCCTCCGCAGATTGCACTGTGCCTATGCCTCCATGGTTCACTTCTCCTCTCTCTCTCTCTCACACACACACACACAATTCTCTTTTTCTACCTCACTCAGGAAAATATCTTAGGGTTAATTTGCATTTGCATTTGGATTTGGTTTTTAGGATGAAGCTTTTCAAATCGGGGAAGAGACGTATCGAGGGCAACAATACAGCCAGATATACTTCGCTCGGCTTGACTTGATGCGCACTCTCTTGTATTCCCTCGTCTCCAACTGGAAACCCCATTCTCCAGGTACCCTACTTCTCCTTTTTCTTTTTTTTTAAATTTTTATTTTCTATTACTTTCAAATTTCATTTTTTTTTTTTGGTTGTATTTGTCGGTTTTATGGTGATGTTTGATTTGGTTGAGGTCTCAAACTCTCAATTCGTTTGATACTTTTATTAAGGAAGTTTGTTATTTACTTGCTTGTTTTCCATTTGGTGCAGTGTGCACTGTGTTGGGATTGGAAGAGGGGAAAGAGTGTGTCATTGTTGGAACCCTCTATAAACACATGAAGCTCAAACCTTGCATCCTTGATGAGTATTCTAAGGAGGTAGGTTTAGTTATTATTATTATTATTATTATTTTTGAAT
Source organism: Dalbergia cochinchinensis (assembly GCA_031216125.1). NCBI lineage: Eukaryota > Viridiplantae > Streptophyta > Magnoliopsida > Fabales > Fabaceae > Dalbergia > Dalbergia cochinchinensis. Next base: position 22,950,642 of record CM062368.1, on the reverse strand, counting down.
TTTTGAATTGTGCTTTTAAAGATGAATTTGGTGTTTTCTATGTATGAGAGTTGATAATAACGTGTGATATGCAGAGATCTTCGGTTCCAATTGTCAGGCCTCATAACTTCGTGCACCAGGATGATTATCTAGTTTTGGAGGATGAAAGTGGGAGAGTTAAGCTTGGCGGGGATCTCATTTCGCCTTCTGTGTATGTAACAGGTCTGTATGGTGAACAGATTATCTTAATTTGGCAAAATAGATTTTGTGGTAAGATGGCAATTCTGAAATGGCTATAGACACGGTTTACAATAGGACACTATGGCATAGTCTGGCACGCGCTTCCTACCCCCTTTAGCGGGGTAAGACTTGGTTGTTGAATTCTTGTTATATGTCAATTCTGAAACACTTGCACATTCATTCTAAAACATTACGTTTGGTATCTGCACTTTCTTTATCCTTCATTCTTATAGTTTTTCTTTTGAGAAGAAAAGGGGTAGGAGGGGGGATGGTAGTTCAAACAATGTTGGATTGCTATGCTTTCACCTTTGTTCCATATTTCTCTGAGCTGTCTAGATATCAAAGTCAAGCATGTGGCTACTTAATCATGTTTACTCTCATACAAATGATTCTGTCTGGCACATGATGATATTGTACTAACATCATCTGTGACAGGAGTTGTGGTTGCTTTACATGGAAAGGAGACAAGTGCAGGCGAATTTTTGGTTCTGGATGTCCTAGAAGCCGGCCTACCACCACAGATAGAATTTCCTCTTAATTCAAGTATTACTTCTATATCTTTTACATACATCTACAGTGCCACTAACCTAATGAAGCTCATGCATAAAATATATACGTGATTTTTACTTACATTGTAGACTCTGATTTCTTATCATCTTACTTTGTTATTTTAAGATTGATGAATTGTAGGAGATGTGGATTAGCATCCTGATGTCCTTTACAAAGTGCTGTTTGAGTTGTCTTTTTATTTGTTGCTCCTAAGGAATTGTGCATTCTGAGAAACTTTTAAATCATAATCAGCAAGCATAGATAGTCTTCTGCTTCACTTCTCTTAGCTTAGTCTTTTTCCTTTCAGTAGCATATGATTTTATATTCTCAGCAAGTCAAAGAAACTGGCTTCTTAACTTGCTGATTGTCTTATGAAACTTTCTGCTTCACTTCTCTCAACATTGTATTTTTCCTTTCATTATCATATTATTTTATATTCTCAGCAATTTACAGAAACTGGTTTCTCAACTTGCTGACTGTGTTATGAAACTTCTGACAAGTCATCTGCGGTCGTAATTAAAATTTGCTGCTCATTGGTGACGGCCTTGTGATTGTGTGCTTTTAACTGTGCATCTTTCATGCTCATTTCTTCAATTTTGGTTTTTGAAACTTTATTCTTTCTTGATTCAACAGGGGAAGACAAATATGTTGTTCTTGTGTCTGGGTTAAGTGTTGGGAGCAGTAACTCTAATCCCCTTCAGCTTCAGCTTCTCGTTGATCATATTACTGGGCATTTAGGAGATGAGAAGGTTTGTCCTGTTCTTCGCTATAAGGTCTTATGTTGATTATTATGCATCATTTCAAAGTTTTAACTTGTCAACATTGACCATTGAACAGGAGCAAATTATTGCATCTAAAATTGTTCATGTTGTTATCGCTGGAAATTCTGTTGAGATACCACGTGGACTTCTTAATGGACAGGTATTGCTGTTATTGTAGAGAGATAAAAGGACCAAAGAGAGATTCCCCTCCTTCTGTGTGTTAGTCACTGCATACTAGCACCGTATAGTGTATGGTGTACAAAGTGCTATTATTTCCATTAAGGAAAAGAATATTACAAATATGTGTAGTACAGCATTGGCTGTTTATAGAAGTTAATAATAAAGACTAACAATAACTGTAATATCTCAACCTCAACGGTCATCAATGTTTTAATTTCTTTAATGACTAACTTGATGCAAAAAACAGCCATTTTGTTTTCTACTATTTGGTTTCCTGTGCTGATGTATTCTTCCTTGATAGGCTCTAACATTGTAGGCAATATAACATCCGATGCTATATTTTTTCCCCTTTATCTTTTGTCCTTTTTTTGGTTTTTCATGCCAATAAAGTACCTCTATTTCAGGCATTAAAGTTAAAAATTTCACATACTCTTCCTTTATTGTAGCATCACTCATTAACTTACTCAAGTTTCTGAGTTTCTTGATTTAACACACTTTTATTATGTGATTGGCATGGCAATAAATGTGCATTCATAGAGGAAGATGCCACAATAATATGATACATGCAAGTTCTTCCAAAGAATTAGATGACAGCGTCTGAGTTGTGCCATTGCTTCTTAGCTTGTTAGAGTTGCTTTTTAGACACATTCTGTTGTTTGTCTCTGGAGTCTCGACATCTAGGTGCTGGACAGCATCCATTACTGACTTTATTGAGACATTTTTCATCAATATTTGCAGAATCTGGCTTCGAAGGATCTCTCAAGGATAGCTGAACCAATAAAGGAATTGGATATTATGTTGAATCAGGTTCATTTAATTGGGTTGATCTTATATTGTGGTCCTGGTTTTCCTAAACAAAGTTGCTTAATTTTTATTTGTGTTCAGATTTCTGCTAGTTTGCCTTTGGATATAATGCCAGGACCTGATGACCCTGCTAATTTCTCATTACCACAGCAGGTTCTTATGTTGCCCTTCAAGATATATATGGCAAATATGATATGCTTTGTTTGGCTTTATTACTAAGATTCGTATTTTCAGCCTTTGAATAGATGCCTTTTTCCTGGGTCATCAGCTTATAACACCTTTAGATCTTGTACAAATCCTCATTCTTTTGAGATTGATAATATCAGGTAAATAGGTATCATTGTCTTTGCCTCTGAATCTACTGTCTACTATAATTTTAACATTATGTGTCATTTCTCAGGTTTCTTGGGACATCAGGTCAGAATGTAGATGATCTTGAGAAGTATTCTGAGGCAAAAGATAAACTTGAATTCATGGAAAGGATGCTAAGGTGGAGGCATTTGGCACCCACAGCACCTAATACTCTTGGTATGCATTATATGTACTTCGATGCGTTAATGCTTCTGCATACTTGGTTATCAATCTGAGGCTATTTTCACTGGGCTTATAAAATGTTTTGGACAGTTAAAACATTAGACAATCTTATATCACCTGCTATTTAAATTCAAAATCTCATCATCTTTTCCAAAATAAGTTATTTGTTCTGATATTGATTGTTGTCTTCCAGGGTGCTATCCTTATATTGATAGGGATCCCTTCTTCATTGAGAGCTGTCCTCATGTGTATTTTATTGGCAATCAGGATAAATATGAAACTCGTGTGATAAAGGGTATTTTTATTCTAGAATCTACATTGCAGAAAGAAATGTTGTTCATTTTTCTGATTGCTTTTACTATACCTTCCCCTCCCCAGCCCTCAATTAACTTGTCATGTTGATTGCAGGACCAGAAGGGCAGTCGGTGAGACTACTATGCATTCCCAAATTTAGTGAATCTGGAGTTGCAGTTATGGTGAGCGTGAACATTTCCACACTATGTTTACTTAAAGTGGCCTTTTCACACTTTCTTGCTTCCACATCCATATTAATAACTTGTTTCTGGTGCTTAAGATGACTGTTGCTGACCCTGGGAATGTAATAATTAAAGTCACCTTTGACATAACCATCTAGTCAAATAAGTAAGATATCTCTATAAATGGATATCACCCTGAAAGTGTGGCTCTTAGAAATAACTTCTATCTATGCTATCTTTCCCAATGCTTTTCTTCCTTCTATATTGATTGAAGCAATTTTAAAGTTCAATCATGAAAGAAGCATAGCAAATAACTTTCATTTTATTCCCTTGTTTTATACATTAAGGTTTTCTATCAAGAAAATCCTGAAAGGTAGAAACAATTATATCTCAAAGCTTATGCTACTTTGCTGAGACTGTTGCGTGGATGCAATCCTTGTTAGGCATAGTAACTCAGCTAAAACTAGTTCCTTATGATTTTTCTTGTTCTGCTTGTTTTGTGTTTTAATGACTATTCATTGTTCTCCAAAGTTAAGATTGGTCAATTGGGTGTTTCCAGTAATTTTTGCTATAGCTTGGAGACATTAGACAAATAGGTTTGGTATGTAGATTGTATGTACTTCCACCAATATAATATTTCCTGCAAGTGACAGCTATATAAGATATAAAAGGCAGAATAGTGGCAGATGTTTTTTCCAGTTGGATTGAAGGCAATGATTGTAATTTCAATGAATCAAGTAATGAGGCCCTGCAGCAACTTTTTGAGTGTCATGTTAACTATATAGTTAATATGCCATGATCTTCATTGACCGAGTTAGTAATCTTGTGCTTCTCTTTTGAAATGGTAGAAGTTTTAGTTCACCCGTATGTGATTGCTACTGATGCACTTTTGGGGTCACCCTCTTGTATGATGAAAATGAAGATGAGAGCAATATTGGTGGTAGGATCACAGCCGGGGAATTGGGGTTTTCATGCTTAATTTTATGGCAATGACTTAATAGGTTTCATCTGATGTGATTCTTCTTGCAGATTTTTACAGATACTGCAAACTTTTCTCTTTTTTGCAGGTAAATTTAAGGGATCTGGAATGCCATGCTCTCAGTTTTGGAACTCGGTTCAGTTCATAACAATGCAGACTGAAGTTGATGTGGTAAATAAATCTGTGGCCTAAATTTTACAGAGTTAATCATGATTGCTTGTTTTAAGGGGGAGGAATGTTATGTGGTTAACATCTGTTTTCTTGGGGTACTCGTGTCCGGACCATGCATGAGAGGTGAATTGTAAATTGTAGATATAGCATGTACGATTGTTATAAGTATTGTGCTCCCATTCAAACTAGATATTCACGTGAGAAAATAACTTTGTTATGATCAGAAGCTGAGCATTACAGCCTAAATTAAGTTTGGAGTGTATTGTCAAATTCCTCCTTATTCACTGCTGTGCGTATGTTTTTCCTACCTCTAGAATCAAGATTAGCCATACTGACTAGGAGGGAGCTTTGTTGTGTTTCTTGATTTCTGAATCCCACTGCCAGATACAATGAATAATAAAAGTATCTTGCATAATACAGGTTATGGGAAGTTTGTTGTTTGCGCTGCCATCTCTGTCTTTTCAAGGTAAATCGAAGAACTGAAAATTGAGGCTTGACAGTTGATGGGAGTTGTCTCCTCCCATTTCTTCGGTGTAATATAATTTTTGTACATCCTAATATATTGAATTGCATGTTTATTTTTTCTAATTAGTTTTCGATGTTCTATAGTTTGCACTTGTGCATTTTGTTTGACAGCAGATATTTTAAACTTTTCAATTTTTTATTAATCAAGGTTTTATTTATTTATTTATTTTTTGTCGTTGAGCATGACATGATTACTCCCCCTTTTCTTGCTACCCTTTTCCTTTTGATGAACTGGTTTGCGGAAGCTGATTAGCGATGAAGTTGAGGTTTACGCTGCTAGAGATTTGTTTCGGTGTTTCTATAGCATTGGAGTAATACATATTTTCTAAGCGACATTAATAATATTCCTTACTGATGACACTGTGGCAGCTCAAGTAATGTCGTTCTTTAAATAGGAAATTTTAAGTAATGGGAAGAACATAAGCGTAACATTTTTGCAGTGTTACTGATTTTCATGTAGAATCGTGAAAAATATGTTGATGCGACCTTGTATTGTATAGATACATCTCATAGCATAGACTTATTTGTTATAAAATGTCACAAATGTGTTTTTGTCACTCGGAATATAAAAAGAAGCTACCTTTGTGATTTTTTTTCTTGCTCCTTTCAATTAATATCTCATCGTATCGTATGTCCGAAGATCGAGAAACCGTTCATGCTTCTGTAACTGTGACTACTATAGCCTCTCTTGAAAGTAGAAACTAGAAACGTAAAAGGTTGTGATTTACACACCCCAAAAGGAGGGGAAAAAAGTAGTACGAAGAAAACTTAAAATAAGGAAATAATAATGCCCATGACTTTTCCAGATCTGGAACATCTTTTGCTTATTTCTTTTCCTGTGTTCAATCCCTGTGACACTCCCGATACAGATTCAACTTCTATAGGCCAAGTTTATAATTAATTAACAACAATAAGTAATTATTATTAGACTAATTAAGATAGTCCATCTTATTAGACAAACAACTAAATTGAAGTACTATGTAGCAGCGAAAAGTACTACTATGTCAGAAAGGTAACACTGAAACCGAAGGAGCGCGCAGTTGCGGGTCCTAGCAAACAACTTGCGATTTTTGTATTGTCCCTCTCAGAATGATCACATGCCATGCTCCTTATTACATCTACGTGTACAGAAAACCCAGACAAATGCAATCACCCATTTGGCAAATCAAGCCCTTTGCTACATTACATTCCCAACGGCTATATTTCCTTCCCTCTCTTCCATTATTCAATATTAATCATTTCGTTTACCTGTCTTGCTTTTTCATTTCCACAACGGTCCTTAATCCATTTCTCCACACAATAAGACACAGCACATTACACATAGCCCCCTTCATCTCCCTCATAAAACCATCATAACAACATCAACACTTTTTACTTACATAGCTTACATCCCACATTGCTTATTGCTATATACCAATTTTCATTTGGCACCCTCTTTTTTTTAACTTGCTCTCCAATGGACACCGCCACTGTGAACATTGCTGCTGATGCTAAGGTTGTTCAACATGTGACCAAGAAATCTTCTGATGAGTTGCTTAGGAAGTTTGCTGAGCTGGGTTCAGAGGAGGAGGCAGCCCAGAAGAAAGAGTTGCGTCTCAGCAAACGGCTAAAGAAGAGGAGGGAGGATCACTGTGACAGCCCTTCTGGTGGCGGCGCCGCTGTGGTGGAGAGGAGGTCCCTTCTTCTGCATGCGGTGACCAGGAGGTCGGTGTTGCTCCGGCAGCTCAGGGCAAGGGATATCAGGAACAGGTCACTCTTGGGAACCATTCAGAAGGTTAGGCCAATTTAAATTATATTTATTAATTAATTATATATACTCTTCAAGCATTGATACTTTTGGAAGGGTAATTGACTTGTTTCAGTGCTGTATACTTGTGGATAATTGTTAGAGGTTTAATCATACTATAGTTTGTTGTCTTGGTCAGACAATTGAAGCTTAAAGACTAACATTAGAAAGTAACCATAGAATTATGATGGTCATTCTTCATTGGAATCATCTAACTGTTTTATGCAGTTGTATGAACAGCACAATAATTACACTAAATAATTTTTATTTTGATCTTGTTATTGTCATTGCTTATTGCAGACATGGCGTAGGACTGTGGAAGGAGCCTCAAGAGTTTTCATCGAGAAGCATTATCATCGCCATAAGCGTCTGATTAATGACATTGTTTAGGCCCTGCTTTAATTGGTCCTTGAAAAATTTACATGCCCTCGAAGAAGCAAGCATGCCAATTTGTGATTGAGTGATGTTATTTAAACACCCAAAAAGTGGTGTTTACAACACCCACTTTAAAACTATTAGATGTGATGTGATCAATGAGATATATGGGATCTATCATCACATTCAATTATTCTAAAGTAGGTGTTTTAACGAACATCAACTTTTTAAATATTTGAATAACATTTTTATTGCTGATTTGAGTGAGAAAAGCATAGCTCACCCTATGTATATTGCCCCTGTTAGTTTTATTCAGTTATTGTTATTGATGCTATTTTCTCGTTATTTGTTCTATTCTTTCATGTTCACTTAATAAAACTTTATTCTTTCATGTTCACTTTCCACTCGCATTTTAATCCGTCAACCAAACATATCCTTATCTTAATAGGAAGAAAAGCATTATGTATCTTTGGTCATTAACAGCTTTATTTAACAAATAAGGAGGGATTTCACTTAGAATTCTTTCCTTGATTTTTACTGGGGCCTCTATACCCTGACCCCTACAACACCCTAACGTTACTTACTTGGAGCCATTAGGAAATGCTCGTCATGTACCTTGAATATCAAATTTTTGTCGCTTGTATAATTCTATGTTTGGGTGATATTCAGTAATGGCTACATCTGAGGAGCAACAAACGTTCCTAGTGCAAGGTCTAATGAGACGTTAAGCGCATAAAGAGATTTCGTGGAGCGGAAATGAAAGTGAACTTGCGGTTGAAAAATCATACATGTCCCAATATCACAACCAGCCGTTAATATATACTCCCTCTCTCCAGTAATAACCATCAATTTTTTTTTTCTATATACATTAAAAATGAAGAATATGAAAAGAAAAAGTGGAATTGATTGGGATCTAATGGTTAGCAGCCACAATCCTTTGATGTAACAGATTCGTTCAGGTTAGATTCGAAGCAGTTTTATTTCCTTCTTTTCATTAACAAAAAAAAATAAAAATAGAAAAGCAAAAGGCGAAGGTAAATTGAATAATCAAATGCAATAATAGATTCAGAAAGGGCCACTTCACATGCCACTTGCGTTTTAAGACCTTGTTATGTTACTCTCCCTTTTTAAAATTTGGGAAACAACATGCCTCTACCATAGTTATAAAACTCGGACGGACCGGATTGGGTCACTATTTTAACTAATGGGTTATTAGTTAAATCGGTTGAACCAGATTTATAAAAAAAATATATAAAATATTAAAAAATTTAAATAAAATATAATAAAATGACAACTAATTATGATTGCGTTAACATTCTTTAAAGGGTCCAAATACAAAAATATAAATAAATAACATAAATTTCTAAATATTGTTGACATTTCATAATTACGAATCACAATTGACAAGTTCAAAATATAATTATACAAGTAAACTCATAAAGTTTTACATTATTAATTTACAAGTATGACAATATAAGCCGGTTCTACCGACTTGATTCAACTGGCCGGATCATCGATTTTGATACAAAATTAGTAAAGTCAAACCAGGGTTATCGTTAGAATTCCGAGGCCATCCAATTAGTGGCTCGGGCCAGGTTTTAGTGACAGTTCAGGTTTTCGATCAGGCGAAGCCAGTCTAAGCCGGCTTTTACATCTATGCTCTTAGTTATTCAGTTCTCCTCTCTTTTTTTATTCTTTTTTTTTTTTCTTCTTGAATCCAAGTTTTTTCTTTCATGGTTTATTTTCTTTGCTAACCGTTTCAACCTCAAGTTGAAATGACAACTTATATTTACAATAATAATTGCTTCATCCGCCCATAAAATGGCCATTACTTTCCATGTAGATATTTTAAAGTAGATTTAATTATTTTACAAGTCAATATAGTTTCTCATGTTTTAACTAAGTTTCTGTAGTTTAACCCATTTTGCCACCCTGAATTGATGGTTTATTTGAAGCTCCTTTTTGTTTGAAGTTCTTTCATGTGTTGAGTTTTTTTTTTTAAATTATTTGTACTTTGTATATTTGAAGCTCTTTTTTGGTACAGTTTATATTTTAAAAAGGTGTTATTTGTTAGAGAATCCATTATGATGATTTATTACTTACTAATTTGACTTTTATTAATTTTTGTATTTTATTATATATCTATGAGTGAGTATTCATTTACTCTAAGATTAAGCCATGACACAATTAATTTGCTAAGTAACTTTTTTAGATGTTAAATTTTATCAATCCGACCATTAAATTGAAAGTTCTCGATAACTTAATCAAGTGTTTAAATTTTTGTATAATTTGAAAATGATTTGATACTTCATCTATACACTTTATTTTTAATGCATAGTGTACTTTTGAAAATATGAGTAAATGTCAAGAATTAGATTACACATCTAATTTTGAACATATATATTGCGATGAGTATCAATTTGATGTTATTGTTCTTATCTAATATCAATTTTCTAATATTATCCCTAACTACTATCAATTTAATCCGAGAATAATTTTAATTTATATCCCAAATTTAGAAGCTAATACGATGCACTTAATTAATAATACACTTAATTGATATCAACTTAAATTATTTTAGCAAGTACTGAATCTAATTGATTCTTTTTTTTTTTTTGCAGAATCTAATTGATCCTAATACAATAACAATTCAAATTATCAAAGAAAATTTAAAAATCTCATTCATTTGTTATTTAATGTATTTTTAATATTGTGGTATTGAACTTATCTCTTTGGGCATTTAAATATGTGACACTTTACAAATATTCCACATCTAGTTTAATCAGATATTTGTTTTACTAAATTATTTGTATAATAAATAATATGAAATTAATTTTTTTTTTTAGTTTTTCACGATATCCATTACTAAATATAGTGACTATTTCCTTCATATATGATATGTCCATTTAAGAAAATAGACGCTGATAATAGATTTTAAAGCTGCTATAATTCAATTAAATTTTTAATATTTATTTACTTTGTCAATTTTTTAAATGTAAAATCATGTGTATTGCCAATCCTACATGGTGCAGTCAACTGAGAGAGTCTGTTAGGCTGATAGGCTCGCCCTCTTGTAAAAAAGTCAACAACACATGTCAACTCAGTCAACACATGTATGTCTCCGTCTCTTCGAATTTCCGACTTGCAGCACTCTCCCCTTGGAACCAATGCATATAGATAGTGGTTTCTTTCTTTTTCTTTGCTCCTAACTGTAAACAACGAACCTATCATCACTACACTTACACCACGTGTAACTAACTAACTCAACCCCCCAAGATATATATATGCATTGCATGCGTAACGCATCTCTCTTTCAACGCTAGCTCTTGACAGAACCAATCACATACATATATAAAAATCACATCTTCATATTCCTTTAGCCGTTCATTCGTTCCTAAT
>CM062368.1:22865393-22939384 GCA_031216125.1 Dalbergia cochinchinensis | reverse complement strand
ACTAACTAAGGACAATGCTATTCGTATTTACCTACATTCTGTAGATTTATATAGCCTTGCAATTCTGCAAACGAGGTTCTCAAAGTAGCACACATTTGTTCTAATTTAGAAGGCTCCAACATTAGGAGGCTGATACAAAGTAGATGGCCTAGGATTTGTTGTCAGAGACAAAGTTAAATGTGTTGAGAGGAAAGAGTTAAGGTTATTTGAGAGCCTTTTAGGGTGCAAATGCCACAAGCCTCTCATGACCAAGGATGGATCAACAGTCCTGCCTCCAAACTTTGTTTTGAGACGCGACGAAGGTGATCAACATGTAATAATACCAGCAAAGAATTGCTCTCTCTTGTTGCTTATTAGATACCCTTCGTAACGGGGCATGATACTGATGGTTCTATTAAAACCAGAAAGACACCCTTGGCTCCCTTGATGAATTTCGCTCCACAAGCAATTTTCTTGTGTGCGTATGAACTAAACACTCAGTTTTATTATATCCATAGATAGAAGTACAAGAAGAAGATGTGATGGATGTAGAAGCCTGAAATCCTTGTCCTTAAATTTGAAGGACCAACCCGTATTAGGTACTCTACCAATTGCAAACTGAGAGGAACATTCCCTCTTTGAAGGAGATGGCTAATACTCCAAACTGTGGATTTTAACAGTCACACTTAACGGGGTGCTTAGCCTCTTTTGCTTCAAGGTTCTGATAACACTTTGCACTTCTTAGCCATGGAGAGTCGTCATAGTTTTGTGGCATCATCATAGCTTGTCAGAACTACTTTCCACTATTTGTTTTATGTTCCTGGTGGAAAACATAACCCAGGTTTGTCTTTAGTTAATGTTCATTTCCCTTATAGACCAAGTATACATGTTAAGCTATAATCTGCTTTCATTTCCCTTCAAAAAATGAAGCTAATACCCTCAATTGGTTTAGACTCCCCTCATCCTAATTTCCTCTTATCCACTAATTTCTTAAAAAGAAGAAACAATTTGCTCATAAAAGGTTAGATTCACTGTTAAACAAGAAGAACGCTGTTATTATCAAGTAAGTTACACTGGATGTGCTAGGATATATATATTTACCATAGTATATTGGGCTATGAAATAATTTGAGTGGTGTTTCAAAATAGTAAAACATATCCAGGAGGTGCGGTATGCATGGACAGTTCAGATGTACAATATGCGATCTCAACAAAAATAAACTAGAACTTTCAATTTCGATGGGAAGAGACTAATATATAGATGGACTCATCTCCAAAATGAGTGAAATACAATATGAAAACCGGAGGCTAGCTCACATTATAGTAGGAACTGATACATCCTGCATCAAGGTCAATTCTTGCAAGTTTATCCTCCCCCCTACCTGATAAAGCGTCCAACTCAAGCAGATAAACTGCCTTTTCACAACTAATCCTTCGGACAAACTAGAAAGGTGAAGACCTAACAAAGCCAATGGCATTAATTTTACTTTGACACACAACCTTCACCATGTAAAGTAATTCCTGATACAAGATTATATAAAGTTGCAACTCATTCAGTTCCCTGGTAGCCATGATAGTTTCACATATATAAAATCTTCGACGGTGTAGATCATGGTGCAGAAAACTTAACTGGCTAGCTGTCCTCAGTTTTGATTTATCTCTTGAAGCATCTCTACTACATTCTTCATTTTTGGTCGTTTGGCTGGTGTGGTGTCGGTGCAGAGCAATGCAACCTTTAGGGCAGCAAGCATTTCCTTCCTCCAGCCAAAGGAAACAGTACTGAGCCTTGCATCCAGTATCTGCTCTGGAGTTTCCCCTCTTACTGGAGCACTGTGAACCCACTTCACCAAATCTACACCTTCGCCAAAATCCTCATCAACTGGTTGTCGAGTTGTAAGGATTTCCAACAGAACAACACCATAGCTATAAACATTTCCTGGCGCCGTAACTTGCATTGTATATGCATATTCTGCATCACAAGAAAAATGTAAATTGAAGCGTGCAAAACACAAATAAAAGTTAAAAAGAGTTGGATGCCAGAAAATATTATACCTGGTGGTATGTAACCAAAGGAACCAGCAACTGCACTAATACTTGCAGTGCCTTTGGTTGGATCCAGAAGTTTTGAAATCTCAATCTCCCCAACCAGTGGCTTGAAATTTGCATCAAGAAGAACATTACCAGAAGAAATGTCAAGATGGATAATTGCCACATGATGAAGGAAAGCCAAACCTTCTGCCACTCCAATGGCAATGGATAGCCTAGAAGGCCAGTCAGGCTGATATTCTGGCTGCCTTGTCGATTCATGAAGAAGCTGAGCCAATGTTCCATTTGGAAAATAATTATGCAAGACAAGAGCAACATCTTCATAAATAACATAGCCAATCGGTCGCACTAGATTCTCATGAAAGACTTTGCCCAGTCTTTCAAGCTCTCTAATCATCTTGTTCTGGTGGTTGATTATTGTCTTGTCAACCGACTTCAATCTCCTTACAGATAAGACCACCCCAGAAGGCATGACTGCCTTGTAAACTGTGCTGAAAGTTCCACTGCTGAGCTTATTAGAGTCTTTCAGAGTTGCTTTAACAACAGCATCAAGGTCTACTGCTTGCTTTAGATTGTCAACAAAAACACTCCCTGCTATTATTGTTGGTTTATCATTGGTTCCATCATCAATAATCCCAGTATCTTTGGCTACTTTTTCTTGCCTCTCTCTGATCATAAACAGCAACACAACTATACTCACTGACATAAAAACTGCCAAACCTGAACCAATTACAGCCAATATGATTCTGTAAGAAACCCTGTGATGATAGGTCTTGCGATCATCATAAAGATCTCCACATGAAGAGTTCAATGGCTCTCCACAAAGCCCTTTATTGCCCATAAAACTTGAACTAGGACTCTTTTGGAATGGCACAAATGTTGGAACGGGTCCCCCAAAAAGATTATTTGAGAAGTTCACCTCTATCAAGCTCAACATTCCCTTGAGCTCAGCTGGTATATTACCTGAGAGCCGATTGTTTGAAACATCCAGAGAAACAAGTTTGTCCAGTCTTCCTAATTCAGGGGGCAGAGGTCCATGAAGATGATTGAAGCTCAGGTTTAAAGCTATCTGTAAGTTCCTAATGTGACCGATTTCAGGAGGAATAGTTCCAGTCAAATAGTTACTGCCCAATTGTAACTCAAGAAGTTTTGCACAATTTCCAATTTCATGAGGGATCTCTCCTCTTATGGAATTCTGACCCAACAGCAAGTACTGCAACCGAGAAATATTGCAGATTTCACTTGGAATTGTCCCATTGAATCTGTTGTTGCTAATATCAAGCTTGTTAAGATTTTTGCAACTCAGAATTGACCTTGGGATATCGCCATATAGGCCATTTCCAGAGAGAATTAACTCCTGAAGGTTCATAAGTTGTCCAAATTCTTGTGGAATTGTTCCAATCAGTCCATTTGAAGCTAAATTCAAGAGGGTGACATTGGAGCACTGAGCAAATTCTGGCACTACCTCACCAGAAAGATTATTATTATCGGCTTCAAAGTATGTGAGGCTACTAAGATTTCCAATTGTCTTCGGAATAGAACCTGCTAGACGGTTGTTGCCAATTCGAATATTGGAAAGGGCATGGCAATTCCCAATTTCCTCAGGAAGATCACCACTAAAATTATTCTGGGTGAGAATCAGAACTTCTAGCTTCCCTGGGACAAAAATGCTTGCTGGTATTGGGCCCTCAAGCTGGTTAGAGTGCAGGTTAAGTATTTGAAGCTCAGAAATCAAGCCTAGAGAATGTGGAATCTCACCGCCTAAGCGATTCTCATAAGCAGTAAAAACCCTCAGGTTGGTCAAATTGCCAACCCAGGAAGGTATTAAACCACTCAAATGATTACTAGAAATTTGCAAATCCTGCAAATTCTCTAGGCCATGAAGCTCCATTGGTATTTCCCCCACAAGCACATTATTGGAAAGGTTCAATGATCTGAGGCTCCTGAGAGCACCCAATTGTGGTGGAATTGAACCCTCAAACTTATTTGTGGACAAATCCAGAACTTCAAGATCAGATAAGTTTCCAAAAGCAGGAGGAACCAATCCATCGAAGTTATTATTTGACAGGTCAAGCCACTTCAAAGCTTTGAGCTCAGACATTAGAGTTACATTACCTCGAAGATTCCGGTGTGCTAGATCAAGCTTCTCCACCATTGAGTGATTGCCACAGCTGACTCCTTGCCAAGTGCAGTAATTTGAGCTGTTGGAATCCCATCCAGGGACTCCAAGCTCTTTGCTGATGGCAAGCAATGTAGCTTGGTCCTGTAGCTCAGCACCAACAACAAGCTGGGAGCTTGAAAGATACCAACAAAGCAAAAGATGCAACAAACATAGAATTCCCATCACTGAACAGAACACTGTTTTCTCTGCTGAAGCTAAGTGTTATGAGCTGCCACCTCACTCAACAGTGTTCTTTCCAAAGCCCCAACCTGTGATCAAGGCTCTACCAAAACTCTGTACCACAACAACATCAACAAGTTTTGCTTCTTGTTCTTTAGGGAAAAAAAAACCCAACTTCCCTTCACAATTTACCTTCCCTTTTTCTTTATTTGGCAAACGTGGGGGATTTGGAAAGAGATGTTCCAAGCTGGAACAAACCAAATCCCCTTGTATCCCTTGCTCGGCTAGCTAATGCTGCTTGCTTCAATGAAGATGCAGAGCTTCAAAGGCAAAACCTTTGCAAGGTTTCACTGGAAACAGCCCTGAAATGCAACAACCCCACATCACACATCAACATTTTTGAACAAAACCCATTTGAGATTATCAGAAAAGAAACAGAACCACGTGCTACTAACTACTACTCCTCCTCATTTTAAAAACCAACGAAACAAAAAAAAAAATCTCTCAAAAGCAAAATTCCCAAAAACAAAAAGGTTTTCACTTTCAAGGTCCAAAATCTTAAAAAAAAACACCCATATCCAGAACAATAAAGTGTGAAACTAAAAAACAAGAAGGGCAAAATCACAAGGGAAAAGAAAAATGAGAGAGCATGATGAAAACATGCAATGCATACTTTGGCAGGAGAAAAACAGAGAGAAGGTGACCGAAGCAACAGAGAGAAAGTGAGCACAGTGATGCAGAGAGGGGAAACCTATTGTTGTTAACAAGGGTGACGAAATGAATGAATGAGGACAAGGAGGGGTATGAGAGATGAGTAGCACAAAACTTTGGTACAGGGCTCACAGCCCAGATGTTTTTCTGTGTCTCTCAGAGAGAGAGAGAGAGAGAGAGAGAGAGGCTTGTATTGTGATTGTGGGGGAGTGAGTGCTGAGGAGGTAGAGGAAGGGAATTGTTTTTGGCATGTAAACTACAGGAAAAGGCTTCTCACTCACGAGAAATGGGCAGCGATCTGTGAATGAAAGCTGCATAAAACTCCTGTCTCAGTCTCAGTGGGGCACAGTTCAAACACATTATAGAACTGTTCTTAAAACTAATATTGTATCTAAGAGAAATTATTGGGTATTTTAACACCAAGAGAATATTTTTATTTTATTTTATTTAATAAATAATATATAAGTTATTATATTAAATTTTTAGAAAAATAGAGAGATCATAATAACCCATAAAAATAATATGTTATTTATTAAATGAAACAGATCAAATATATTTTCTTACTATCAAAGTAACTAAGTATTTCTCTTGCATCTAAAGAGAAAAATTGAGAAATATCCATTCTTATATGATTTAATTAGTTATAATTACTATTTTATTAATTAGTTTTAATTTTAATATATCATAACCATTTAATTATATATATTATCATGTCATTTTTTTCTAACTTTTTAAAAGTCATATGTATATATATATATAAAATTTGATTTGATGTTGTATAATTAGTTGATTGTGGAATTGATAATGTATTAAAATTAATTTGTTACTATGGAGTATATATTTATGTTGATGAGCATTATTATCGATCAAGCATTGGCCACCATCAATTCTCATTATGAAAATCTAAATCCTTACCGTCAGTTTTAATCTTAGTGTTTCTGAAAGTGGAATCATAAACCACTACTTAATCCAAAAATTAAAGTAGGAAATTGCATGTTTTATTGATCAAATAAAAATGATTTAAATATATTTTTTGCCCTTACAAAATAAATGAATTTTAATTTTAGTCTCTAAAAAAAGTTTTGTTTGATTTTAGTTTAAAAATTTATAAACTTTTTTAGTTTTTGTCATATTATATATGATTATGGATTATTATATGAAACTAAATAACTTGATATTCTCATAATAATCAGTTCAACAATTGACATAAATAATTTAAGGACACAAACTAACATCAAACAGTTTTAAGAATATTTGGACAAAACTAAACAAACAACAACAAAAAATTAAGAAACAAAAGCTAAAATTTACTTCTTTTTTTTTTAGAAATCAAAAACATATTTAAACAAATAAAAATTTAGTTAATTTTCTAACCAAACATTTTACTTCAAGTAATGTACAAAAGATTGATAAACTGCTTCTATTTTTCAGTTTTGTTAAACTTTTAATCTGTACGGCTCTCTGTCTTTGCTGTTATTATATGTTTAATTAAAGTAAATCAGCAAATAGAAAGGAGGGAAAGTTGGGTCAGTGCCTAGTGTAGGTCATATGCTCTGATGGGAAATCGGTGTGCAAGGCCCCTACAGCCTCTTTACTGAAACTTATCATTGATTTGAGAAGACAATAAAGTTGTCTTGCAAAGCTCACAATACCTAATCCTAGGATTCCCTACATGTAGGCTTACTTTATATTGGGGCATAAGACTTGCCATTTTTCAAAAACACATTTCAATTTTGTTGTTAAAAAAATTTCTGCGCGAGACAGTAGTTCTGAATTTCTGGGAGATGTCTCTATTCTTTCTTTTCCCCTACTTATCTGTTGTGTCCCATTAATGAGTCTCACAATCACCTACATGTTCAAAAATTTCTGCTTAACTACAACAGGTTACTTAGGTACACACTCACATTAGTCTGCATTTTCTAGCATTAATGAATCTAGCTTATCCAATCATGAAAGGGAAATCTTAACAAGTGTGCATGAAAAAGGATTAGAGGTGTGTATCAGAAAGATAATTAGTAATGCTCGGTTTAAAATCACATTTTGAGTACACCATATGGAGCCATGATGATTCCATCACCGAGTTATTATGTCAATTATAAGGTACTTGGATTGGATGCAGTTTGAACTTATCTTAATTCATATACCAAACTAATAATTTTATTGATATACGAATTCTAACATCAAATTTTACATTATATTAATAAAGATGTCAACTATAAGATACTTGGATGGATTTGCTGCCTACACTTTATTTGTTTAGAGGGAAAGTGCATGATTAAGCAATCAAACTATCCACTTAGTCTTCCCTATGGGACTTGATTTCCACCTCCCATCCATGGTAAGAGAAAAGGCTTTTTTTCCCATTTTCCCCCTAGAAGACATCACTACACAGAAACTCCGACAGCTTATTGGACTCTGCAATATTGGAAAAGCCAAATCTCTTGAATGGAGTGAATAAAAGGCTCTACAACATATAATGATACAGAAGAAGCAATGCTAATGTGACATGGGGTATGAAGGAAACCATCTGCAATATATATATATATATATAAAACTAGGTACAATATTTAAAAATCATGTTTAGAAAAAATAAATAAATGAATAAGTGTACAAAATGGTGTCAAAAAGCAATCTATAGAAAGTATATTTTGTCCTTTAATTGTTCCCACTACGTTATCATTGCCTCCATTAATTACTCCACAAGTTACCGCTATACTTTCTGCTAGGCATTGTATTATTATAATACGTGCAGTGTGCAAAAGGTTTCTGCAATGTCAATCACAATGAATATGGCTGTGGACCATTTGCTGTAAAGCAAGCGGAGAAAGGGGAAAGTGTTACTGTTTTTGCTCACAAAACTGATACGTGATAACGACGAGCGATCGCATTCACCAGAGAAAATTACAGACCGAAAAACACTAAAAATTGCTGACATTGAGATATTTAATTCCAACAAAAGGCTTGAGGACAAAGTAAACAATGCAATTATATGAAAAAATTCTACACGAGTATACATGATATTAAGTGGTCGAATTCGGAATTTCCGTATTTGACCCTCACCGCGCTTTAGGAAGACATGACATTACTTGTTTTATTATTTATGGTTTTATGCCATTTATCTATTTATCCATGAGGATTTTGATGATAAATTTTATTTTTTAAAACTCAAGGTATTCATCATTAGAAGTGGACTGGAGACTATTTTTCTCGATGACTTACTCTATATCATATATCTTTGATTATGAGACCATCAGCATACACTCTCAATGATAGAATATTTGACTAGATACATAAGAAACCCAACTAGCTATCAACTGTATTAAGTCTTGTAGTTTATAAATTTTAAAATTTAGTACAGTAAGAGTTTAATTTTGATGCACATGTAAAAAATTTTACATTGTTATCCAATCAAATCAAATATTTTCATTTACATGATTTTTCAAGTAATAAATTAAAAGTTAATCATATTTATTTATATAACAATAGATAATTGAATAATGTCCATGTAAAAAAATTGTAAATTAAATTACAATGTAAATATAAATTTACAATTGTAATATTCGGGGTACACATATCCATAGCCAGATTTTATATTGCCCTAGGGTCCCCCAAAACCCACCCGAGTGGTCCGATCGGCCCTAGAAATTAGAAACAAATTGCTGAACCAGGTTTTGCAGAGTTATACAAAATAGGTTCGCTACAGCGAACAGATGAGTCCCACATGCTTGCTGTAGCGAGGTTTTTCTTAGCTCGTTGCAGTGAGGAAAGTTCGCTGCAGCTAGGAAAATTCGTTGCAGCGACTAACCCAAGTTAACACAGTATAAGTGAAACGACGCCGTTTCATGTTTGGCCTTTTAAAAACCCCATCGGGCCTTCCCTCAGCCGAATCAGAAGCAGAAACAAGAAGTGCATACACACATCCTAATCTCCATTTTGCATCCATTTTTCTTTCATTCTCTCCAATCTAGCTTCCTCAAATCATCAAGGTAAATTTATGTTGTTAGGTTGTGTCTCTATTCTCTCCATTCTTTCACATTATTAATAGGAGTATTGTTGTTTCTCCCATTTTTGTCAAATGGGGGTGCTCCCCTAAAGTTGTTGGTATATGTTTAGAGTAATCTAGAGGTTCGCATAGGTTGTTGATGGGTTTTATGGTTTCAATGGCAGATATTAGTGTCATTCCTCTTTTTCGGAGTCCCCGTGGTGTTAATACTTCACAATTTACCTCTCCAGGCCAATGAGTTTGATCTCATGGCCTTAGTTTGGTTATTATATAATTATTTGTAAACATTGTAGAGTATTTTAAGAATTGAAAAATGGATTCTTATATAATATTGCTATATGTAAAAATACATTTTACTATAAATGCTCTGTTTGAACTTATGCATGAAATTATGATTTTAGAAATGCATGAGACCTATGAATTGTTTAGAGGAATTGATTTGATTATGAATAATTGGAATTTACTACGATTTACAAAATAAGATTTAAGGATGTATGTTTATTATCGTTGAGAAATGTTGTATTATAAAAATAGGACTCCCTTTTTTTACTTCAGTTGGTTTTAGATTAGAGAGAGTTACTGAAAAGAACAGAATTGTGAATTAACAGCAGTTATTCCGTTAACCTTGGTATATCAAAGCCCGCCAGGGGTAAGACATTCTTGAGCTAGATTAGTCCGCTAGCGACACGACTTGCCAGGAACTGTTGAGATCACATTAGCTAGGGGTTTTGTTCGTCATGGACTAAGCACCCTCCTTACAGTTGATGAATACTCTGTTCCCTTGAGTAATTCTTAAGATTTTAAAGATTTTAGTTAATATGTAAAATAAATAGAAATGTTATAAATGCTGCATTATTATTGTTGTTATTTATTTACAAAGTTTTCGTGTCCCGTGCACGGTTATGAGTGAGGATCCACTCACTGAGTTTTGAATGCAAAATTCACCCCTCTCCTTTTTCTTTTCCTCACAGATATAGGTGTAGCCTAGGATCTTTCCCTTCCTCTTCCTCAGCAGTAGCATTCTCCAGTTTAGGTGAGCTTCACAATGGCGTAAAGTCATAGTACATGGTAGATGTGCTCCAATGATATAACGAGCACGGTCCCAGACTACAGATTATTTTGAATTTTGTTTATGTTATGATTCTTTTGTATTTAACGATATTTCATTCATAGTTGTTTTGTATTTAAGCAACTCAGTTGAAATATATTTTGCAGCTACAGTTCCACAATTTTATTTATGAGAAAGAAGTTTATTTTATATGTAGTAAGGATTAGAAGTTAATTTGAAATATGATTAGAAGTTAATCCCAAATGAATTTGGTGACTAGAAGCATTGTAAGTGAAACTATAGTTATGTCCTTTTTCTAGTTTTTCATAGGTATGATCTCAATAACAGTTTCTCCATAAGCTCGAATCCAAAATTATTTATTAAGGGGAAGAAATATGGATCACTCCAACCAATATTGTGTTGGTTAAGCATAGTTACACCTAAAATCATTTCACCATATGAAATCAAAATATAATTTAACCCAATTAAGCATGCACCACATGTTTATTTGTTTTAAGACTCATTTTGCTTCTAGGGGCACTAATGTGTATTATTCGGAATGATTATAGGAGTAACGTTTTCTTGCTTCTTGTGCCCTTTTGGTCATTTTACACACAAAACACAAAGCACAAAACCAATAAAGGATGCCAAAAATCGAATTATTTCATATGGAGAGTGGGGCCTCAGGGATGGGCAAAGGAAAGGAGGCATCTTGCAGACAAGTAGGACCAAAACATGTGTGTGGGACAGGAGGGTGGCCACCACCATGCATTATCATAGTTATGATGTATTAAGAAAATTTAAATAATATTTGCTAACTTACATCCCTCCTTGACAAAATTCCCCCCTAAATTAACTTTTCTCACGAAAAGGCAAGGACAGCATCATGGATGTCTTAGCACTCTTTGTTTTTTTGCCTTTTCCATTATTTTTCTATTTAGATGACCAAAATCTTTGAAGATTTCCTCCTCTTCTTGAAAGCGAAATTTTAAACCACAAATTTTAGTTTTTAATTTTTATGTCCAATTTTTAGTTTTTATAAAATTTTAAAAACTGAAAAATTAAAAAATAAACCAAACATACACTAAATAGCAGCTTGTTTTCTTTTTTTTTCTCAAATTATTAATTGTATTTTAATTTTGATTCTTCATATAATTTTTACGTTTCTTTTCCTTTTGCAACAGAAGTTTGAAAATATAAAGTGAAAAAGAGGAGAGACATAGAGTACGCCGGAATTTACGCTGGCATCAGTACCTTACCATGAAATTTCAAATTAAAATCTCATAATGATGCAGATTCTTAATTTATTGTCAAATATGTTTAGGTTAAGTTAAAAGCTCGATCCGGCTCAAATTATCACATGTTTTCATCTAATCAAGCACTTATAGAAATATTTATATATTTATAAAATATCTATTAATAGGTGAAAATTGAAAAATTGAGCCAAATCATAGCAATGCATTAATCAAAGATAATATCTAAGATATTTTTAATCCTCGCAAATAGGGAACTATGGCTGGAACCAATGTCACTTCACCAAGACCTTCCATGAAAAAATCCCTGCGATGTACGTTATGCACCATGTAGATATGATTTATATAGATTAATAAAGTGATACTTCAATTAAAAGTGAATATTAAATATAGGAGTTTCAACTAAAATGTTAGTTTATTAGTGGACATGGAGCATATCCATTTGACGCTCCATATGCATCTAAGTATTTCTTCTTTGATGGTTTAAAATCGGCTCAATTATGTTTTTGTTCTTTCAAAATGTCACCTTTCTTTTATTTAGTTGGTCTCTTTTTAAAATATTTATATTTAATTTTTCAAAAATTATTTTCATTTTGTTTAATTCTTTTATTATTATTATATAAAGAATTTAGATTGAGGGAAAAATCCATCCTGATCGAGGGCCGCATACCTCCAAGTGTACCAAGGTATAAAGGTATATCACTTGCGAATGGGAAAAACTTAAAAACCAAACCTCATGGCAATGTATCAGCAAAAGGTCGACCGAAGTGCTACCCAGCGCGGTAAATTTTCATGAGAGTGTCAAAATTGAACTTCTAGATTAATCGAACTTACTATTTTATATAATGCCTACAAAATAAAAATATATGTGTCGGTTTAATGCCCTGTACTGCGTACAGCATACTGCGCCTTGTCCTATGGATACCATTGAATCATTATGCATTTGATTTCTGGACTGAATGGTGGTTAGAGGCTTAGAGCATCTGCCATATGCCAAACAACAGCGCAGTACCGTATAAAATCTTTAAAAATTGTTTCAATTCAATTTGGATCCATGAGATATTGTACGCGTAAAAAGGTTGTTGAGTATCGTTAATATTGATTCCCGCTACTCACTTCTTCGTCTTAGTTTATAAAAAGTTCACGAACGATTATTACTTCAGCTAATAGTTCAAAAGGATTACTTTCAATAAGAGAAGTCCTATGACGGAATTAAAATGTGCAAAGCAAACTAAAACCATGATTATCAGCAAAACGGGTGTCATTTTGCAACGACGAGAACCTAAATACAAAACGAAAAATGAGGGACCCCACTTGTTGTCCACCGGAATTGGATGGTGAATTATATTCTATTCAATAATAAATTGATATCGTATATAAAAGTACAAATTAATAATAATTTATTATTAACTATAACGGAAATAAGACTAAATCATGACAAATATTTAGAGTACCAGGTTGGTCACTTAGTACTTATAAATCTCATATTAGTCCTAAATCATTTAAAAAAGAGGATAAATTGATTCATTTGTAGAGATTTATATAGATTTTTTTTAATCATATGAATCTGTACGGAGAGATTGATTTATCATAATAAAAGGCTTTTAAATTTCAAGGAACCAATCTATCTATCAAAATATTTTCCAGGAACCAAAATAATTATTTAGTATATTATTTTATCATGAGATAGAATATAATTCTGCTAATTACTACTCTATAAACACCTAGTAACTTTCTCCTCCCATTGACATAAGGGATAAAAATCGTTTGATGCATTAAGTACAACTTAAAAATGAATGTAATCCCCACACCCCTAAACCCAAATCGCTTTTTCACTTTCTGAAGACATGACTCCACTCCCCCACACCTTGTACCAATTGCATGTGCACGGATGATGGGTGTGAGAGAAAGTGATTTGGGTGATTGTCATCCATATGACCCCAACATCCAAAAGCACTGAAAAAGGCATATAGGATTTCACTGTAGTATCTATACTGATTGAGATTGGGGCTCTCCCTTTAGTAGACATGCATCATGAGCCTTGTATCATTTCTTGTCTCACCTCTGCGGTGCATCAAGCCACTTTCTCTGTCTCTCTCATCTAAGCTTTCCCATTTGGAATTTTCTTAGGTTCCCCCACCTCATATTAGCCTTTTCCATTCGTTGTAATAATTGTAGATGACTTGTTGCCACCCATATAACAATGAAGAGAACTACAATAATTGTAATAATCACCACTCAAACTATTTGAAAAATGAAAATGAATGTGTAGAATTATTAACTGACATATGAACTTAAATAAAAATAGATTTAACAGCAGAAAAAGTTAATGATTTTTTTGTGCTTTGTAGAGGGTTATATTTTTATATTGTTATCATTGGCTCACTCATAACCCAACATTATCAGATGCATATTCTCCTCCTTATAAAACATTATTTTTAAATATTCAAAAGAGGACCTTTTTTTCTTCATAGGACGGTAACAATTTGCATGTTTTAAGATAGAGCCCATAAGACTGGCCTACTTTAAAAGAATACTGATTAGACGGCCTAGCCTGCATTACCCTTTAAGTGTCCTGAAGCATCCTTGCAGTAATACTGGTCTCACTCATGGGCGCTATTCTACTGACTCAACTCATTATGGGTTCAATGCTCAAGTATGAGAAGCTTAGCCATTTTTCTGGTACTTCTGACCCAAAAAAACAAAAAAGCCATTGTTCTGATGAAATGTTGTATAGTGTTTATTGATCAGAATCTTAGGCTTATTTTATGCTTAGATTAGATTCTGTTATAACAGATATGCCTGTGTAATGTCATTGTCCTTGGTTTTGGTCAATGAGATTTAAGTGTGTTACAAATAAACTATTGCCTTGTGAGCATTAATCAAAGGAAGTTTGGTAAAAACAATCGTTATTGGTAACTAAACATGATATTTTACTGCTTTTTTTCCCCCCAGATTTGAAGCTAATATCTTTTAAAATATATGAAACTATATTGTACTTGAAAATCATAGAACCTTATGCAGAAGCAGTAGCAAAAGAGGAAATGTTGCTGAAATGCAGACAACTTGGCTCTAAATCACGTCAAACAAGGATTCTATGTGACATCAGGGTTCTAAAACGTGAATTAGGTGGTGTTTTCGCTCTAAAACAAAGATCTATAATCAAAATGATTTCAGATGCTTTGTGAAAAGAATTCTGTATTTTAATGCCTTTTGCTGCAAATCTCAAGTATCACACCTTCCTGCTTCTCAGTCCAAACTGCATTGTGTTGTAAGGTAGAAGATACATTGCAATTGTGTTATCTCCCCTCCATCCACTATCAATCTAGCTCAGCTTAAAATTTACCTCTCATCTTTTACATTTTTTGCATCAATCCTTATAAGACTTAGAGCATCATGGGTGGTTAATGTTGAAAACCACTGTCATCCTTTCATCTCTTTTCTGTCTTTTCAGCAGTTCAAATCTGATTAAGCTTGGTAGAGCAAAATGCAACTTTCTGCTACAAAATCTCTATTAAGATTTTAATCTTACATGCATAGTTGTGTTTCCCTCTATTAAGTGTTCGCCATCTCTTTCAGCGGCAGCTTTGTCCCCTAAGTGGATTGCATTCCAAATTCCTGGAAAAAAAAATGCACTAATTTGTTGTAGCAAACTGTTGTTTACACTGTTCACGTGACAAAAACCATTGTCCCTCATTGAAGCTCTAACTTCATAGTTGATTTGCAGCATGTTTCATCAAATGCTATATTAGATTAGATTGTTTAAACTACAACAATCAAGATGTCAATACAAACGAAAGAAAAATTATCAAAATTAAGACTATATAATATAAACATAAATTTTGCACAGCTATGAATATATCTGAGGGACTAAAAATACTCTTACATGGATCCCAACTTTCTTTATAAGAAAAAGGGTTCGGCTTCTAGTGAACTAGTAAAATTGTTAAGTACTTAATCAAGACACATTTAAAAATTTATGAGCAAAAACAAACCAACAATCCCATTGCTTTTCTTCCTCCTCCACAAACACTCTTAAAACTGATCTTCTGGTTGACCGATCTTAACATGCTTGATGTGAGATATTTTGGGCCAATACTCTCCAACTCGAGGCTGGCATTTTCTACATAATTCTTGGCAACCATCAATTTCTAAAAATTCAAGGGCAGTAAGCCAATTTATGTCATTTGGGAGAGGCATCAACTTTGGACAGCCTCTTATGAAAAATGATCTGAAGACACTGGTTGCAGTTAAAAATTAACAAGGATTGCAATGTGTTTGCAGATGCTTGAAGCCAATGAGGCAAGGTCACCAGTTGTGACAAAGATGCAAGCCATATTAATTTTAACCTCAAGTTGGAGTTTTAGATGCCGCATCCATGTCCCTCTAACAACAATTCCAACGTGTCACAATTTTCAATCACCAAATTCTCTAATTGAGGAAAATGCTCGAAATCAAGTGGCAAAAACTTCTTACTCCCACAACTCTTGAGTATCAATGTTGTAATATTAGGGAATTTTATCCACTGAACGAAGACTCTATCTTGTTGCAAAATGAGATCCCTAGATTTTCAAGAGGGCTGAAGTGTGCAATCTCGCTCTCAAGCAATACAGATGGCTTTGTGGTCATCTCAAAATCTCGGAGACGGATCAATTTCCGTAATCCTTTGGGCAATATTTCGAGCTTTCTACACCTTCAAAAAGCAATCTTAGTGGACTGGGCTGAATTTTTTAGTCCATAAAAAATTTCCAGCTTGATTAACCCACAAGTTTAGATAGGTTGCACAGGTTGAGCAAGCCTGACCTGCGTTACAAGCCTTTCTTTTTGCATTTTTAAGAATAAAAATTACACAATTTGTTAGCCTTTATTTTGTAACCGCTTCAAAGGCTCAAACTAAGAATACATGAGACTAAGCCCAGCCCAAATTTAACATATTTTTAACCCAAAAAAAAAAAGACAAAACCTGTATGTTATATATAATAAATTATAATCTACTATATATAAATGATTAAATTTAATGAGTTAATGCATAATTGTTTATAGACCTTGAAAATTTGGGTATATATGAACTATAAAAAAGCTTTTAAAAAGTTATTTTTTAGACAAAATCATTGAACTATTAAAAAATATATTTTTTTACTTTTTGGTGGGTTGACTCCGTCACAAAATGGGCTGAACTAACTATTTTATCCTATTTAATTTTGATGGGCTGGCCTGTCTTGCCCCGTTTAATGTCTGGGCTTTTGGCAGAGTGGTCCTAAATAATGCGGGCCAGCCTATTTTGACATCCCATCCTTATAACACTTATAGCATCGTAGGCGGTTAATGTCGAAGATCGCTGCCAGTATTTTTTCTGTCTTTTCAGCAGTTCAAATCTGATTAAGCTTGGTCCAGCAAAATGCAACTTTCTGCCACAAAATCTCTATCAAGATTTTAATTTTCAGTTTGTGAACTTATGCTGCCTGATATTTTATTCTCCTAATAAATAAATCAAAGATTTCAACACAATCATAACCCATGCAACTGAGTGTCTCAAATCCATCACTTATATTTTTCCTCCCCGCTGCACCACGTATTGATGTACAAAATGCTACCTAAACTTTAATATCAATTAACATATTAGAAGCAAGAAGTCTAAATTCAAGAGTATCAATAGGCAATACAAAAAACCATGTTGTGTTGCTTCGCAATGGATCCACCCAAGTTGACAAACATCTCAACCAACTCCCCTTTGGTTACCATCACAATATTACTCAATACGATGCAATGATATGTAGAAGGATGATCTCCTACTCACCACGTTGGGGATGCAGTAACTTTCAGGCTCTCACTTCCAACACAAATTAGTAGAGAAGCTCTTTCTAGTTGGTCCATACCATAGTTTCGGAAAATTAACTAATTACATGCATATTTTTGTTTCCCACTCTATTTAGTGTTCATCATCTCCTTCGACTGTGGCTTTGGTCCCTAAGTGGGTTGCAGTCCAAATTTTTGGAAAAATTGCACTCATATATTGTGGCAAACTTTTGCATACACTCTGTTCATGCCACAGAAATCTAAATTTCTCAACGATGTCCCTCATTGATGCTCTACCTATATTAAATTTGCAGCATATTTCACCAAACGCTATACTACTTTTTCTCTTATAATCAATGGATCATCCTCCAAAGGATGAAAAACAGACAGAGTCACATGAACCACAAGCAAGAAAATGCAAAATATCCTGATATAACACACAGAAATGACAGAATTATTTTCCTATCCTACAATTTCTCCGAACTTTGTGCAACAGAATAGTTCACCCAGTGATTATCTGATCACTTCTAATTGGGTATAAGTATCAAGCTCTGTGACAAGGCATTCGAGTCTGTCCTTCTTTACTTTTGCCTCCATAGTGATTTGCCTTAAAACTATAGCATGGCATCAGTATATTATTGTTAGCCAACATAGCATGTTTCAAATCTGTCTTATCTGAAATCACCACCCCTATTGTCCAAACTCTATATGAGTGCCTTTGGCATTGCCATCAACTCTATATCAAATGCTATGCTAGATTAGATTGTTTAAAATACAATTTGATAACCATCGATATTTCCATATAAATGAAAGAAAAAATTATCAAAATTAAGACTGCATGATACAAACAGAAAATTCTGCATAGCTATGAATATTTGGGGACTAAATTGAAATACTGTTCCATCGAACCCCAAACTTTTTTACAAGGACGTAATTCAAAACACATTTAGAAATTTATGAACAACAAACCGACAATCTACATGATGAAAACTTGAAAATGAAAAAACAAAACATACCAGAAAAGGAAAGGCCATTCCCCCTCACTCTTCTTCCCATTCTTCTTCCTCATTCACCAACCTCTTACTATTGGTCTTCTGGTCGACCAATCAGAAGATCCTTGATGTGAGATATTTTGGACCAATACTCTCCAACTTGAGGCTGGCATTTTCTACATAATTCAGGACAACCTTGGATAGCAAAGAATTCAAGAGTGGTGAAGCAATTAGGCAGAGACACCAACTTTGGACAATCTCTTATGCATAATGTTCTCAAGAAATTCATAGTTGACAACCAATCAGGAAGCACCTCAAGCTGGGCACAGTTTGAAATTATCAATGACTGTAATGTGTTTGCAGATGCTTGAAACCAACAAGGCAAGGTCACCAGTTGTGGCAAAGTTGCAAGCTGTAGTAGTTTTAACCTTATGTAGGAGTCTTGGAAGCCACACACAAGCCCCCCAAATAATTCCAACTCGGAACAGTCATCAACTATCAAGGTATCTAACTGAGGAAAATGTTTTACAGTAAGTGGCAAACACTTCATATTCCAACAGCTCTTAAGTATCAGTGTTTTAAGATTACAGAGTTTTATCCCGGTGAACAAAGACTCCATATTGTTGCAAAATGAGATGCCCAGATTTTGAAGAGAACTTAAGTTTGCAATCTCACTCTCAAGCAATACAGACTGCTTTGTAGTTATCTCAAAATCACGGAGACTGATCAATTCTTGTAATCCTTTGGGCAACATTTCAAGCTCTGTACACCCTTCAAGTAGGAAAACTTGCAAATTTAGGAGTTTGCAAATAGAAGCAGGGAGTCTCTTCATTTTTCTATTATAACGAAGATTGAGATATCTTAAATGTTTCAACTTACCAATGGACCTAGGTAATGTCTCAAATATAGAATCACTTAAATGCAAAATCCGCAAGTATTTGTACATAGATACCCATGTATTCAATAGAGCTTCATCATCCACTCCCATTCCTTCAAGAGGAAACATTATAGTTCTCACACCTGTTGATCTTGGGGTGAAAGATTTGTCAAGCATATTAGTTTCAACAAAGGACAAATGTTGAACATTTTCGGGTATATTTTGAATGTATGAATTAATCAGAAGGCACTCATCTTTTGCAACATAAAGTGCAAGATCATGCACTAAATCATGCATTGTAAAATAATAATAAGTTCCCAAGTCAATAAAATCTTGAAGGAAAGATCTAGACATTAATTCATACAAATATTGATTGGCAACATCTTCCAAAGTTTTATTTTGGCTTGGTGAAGGAAGCAAACCCAATGCCCCCCAAAGTGAAGCAACCATAAAACTATCAAATTGACGATCCTTTGGATAAAGGGAGAACATAGCAAAACATTGCCTCAAATAAGATGGCATTTGATCATAGCTTAATTTTAGTGCAGGTAAAATATCATCTTTCTTTTGTGGTAACTTCCAAATCTCATTATTTTTCACGGATTCCCACTTATCTATCTCAAGTTTGGAATATAGGAGACTTGCTAGTGTTCTCACCGCCAAAGGAACCCCTCCACATTTTTCCACAATTTCTCTCCCAATCATTACCAAATTTGGGTACTTTTCCTCTTCTCCTTCTTTAAAAGCCCATTTAACAAATAGAGACAATGAATCATCAAAAGAAAGACCTCTTAAAATGTGAGAGGGAAGAGTACCCATCATGGAAGCAATCGTGTGACTTCGCGTTGTCACCAAGATTTTACTTCCTTCAACGCCCACTTGTATTAAATCCCTCAACTCAATCCATTTAACACGATCCTCGTTCCATACATCATCCAAGACGAGTAGGAACTTTTGACTAGCAAGTTTATTCCTCACATGAATTGCCAGCTGCTCCATATCTATTTCTTTCAAATTATGCTGACCAATTGGTGGAGCACCGATTGTAGCAAAATTACTAGCAGAATTGATGATTTTAACAATCAGTTGCTTAATGTCAAACTCATCAGAAACACACACCCACATCTTCAATGGAAAATACTCAGTTATCCTTTTATCATTGAACACAAACTTGGCAAGTGTGGTTTTCCCCAAGCCCCCAATTCCTACAATGGGGATAACAGAGATACTTTTGTCATCATCACTGGGATTCTGCTGCATCAAGAGTTGTATGATCTTTTCCTTATCATGTTTCCTTCCTATCACATTTGACTCAACAACATGGGAGTATGTCATCTCCCTCCTATGCACAACTCGCCTATCAACATCAATTATTTCAAGACCAAACTTATCCCTATCAGCTGCAACCCTGTCTAATCTCTTGTTGATATCTTTAATCTGTTGAGCCATGTTATAGCGAAAAACAAGTGGATTAGAACCAGAGAAGAAGCGACCTACCTTGGTTTTGGTAGTGCCATAGGCTTTGACCACTTGCTTGCGTACGGTTTCACACTCAACTTCATCAAGCACGTTCTCAGCGTCAGAGAGGACACGTTTGATCCGCCTTAGCCATTCACGCAGCTCGTGGTTGTGCTCCTGCTTTTGCTCGGCATCAAGCAGAACAGCTTTAATGTATGACAAAGTTTGTTTCAACTCTTGCATGTTGTCGTATACACCTGTCACCTTAGAAGCTTCTTCATATGCACGAGAAGCAATCTTTTCTATAAGTGACTCCGCCATGCTGAAGATGAATGATTCTGCCATTGTTACCCGGAAATCAAGATAGAAATGCAAAACTCTCGTGATGTATCGAAGACACTGATCTTTACCAAGCTCTGCTCACACGGTGTCAATATAGAATGGGAGAGACATCTTTCTTTTTCTTTGGCAGTGCAAGGAGTTAACTCTTCCATTTTTCCCTTTCAATATCAAAGACTCAAAAAGTCTTCGTCGATATGAACAAAAGCACTTTACTCCTCTCTTATTGTATATTTCATATTATACAAATGATATAATTCTGAAGCATATACTATAAATATGTCAGAGTACTGAGTTTTCTGACCAGCTAATACGGCACTAATGAAAACGTTAAACAAAAAAAGGAGATGTTTGCATCCTCGACAATGGTGTGATCCGTTTATTTATTTAAAAGCCAACAATTATACTGTAACATTCTAATAATAAAATTTCGATTAATTTTTTACAGTCTATAACATTTTTCTTGATTTCCAAATTCTAATGTGCATTTGGACTTGTGTTGAAGCTATCTTAAAAGTAGTGCTCATCTCTTGAATGCCTTTCGATGAACCATTCAGTATTTGATTTTTGGAATGCATGGTGGGCTATACTGTTACAGATCATTTCTCTGGCCTCTACGGAACTACCACGCAGATGCCGTGTGAAAGCCTGAAAAGTGGTTTCAATTAAAAGTATAATACAGTAAGTGAAAAGTGTTGTTCAGTACTACTGTTAATTCCTACTATTCACTTCGTTGTCTTATTTCATGGAAGTTCATGAATGATTAACGCTTTAATTAATTATCTAAAATGACTATATTTTCAAGAAGAAAAGTCGTAAGACGATATTAAAATATGCAAAGCAAATTAATGCCATGATTATCAGCAAAACCCGGGTCATCTTGCAATGATGAGAACCTAAGATCAAATCCTAAACAAGGACCCTAATTATTATCTACTTGCCAACGGATTCTCAAGGAACATATGATGAATTATGCACTATTTAATAATAGGATGACTTTAAATAAAAATATACATTAAAGGGGAATTCAACTATTTAAGTTGAACGAAATGCTGTGGACTCAAAATTAAGGAAGAGTTCATCTCAAAAAACCAGACTATTGGATGAAGAATTAAGTATAATACTTGGATGACATAACTCCCCATGTGAAGCCTATAACATTGTCACCCTCATTTATTCAGTGCATGACAAACATTTCTAATCAGAATTCTGTTAAGGCTGGTTTCTTATATATTGGAAGAACAGGTTGGTAGTTCCAGCGGAATCCACTCAATGCTTGTTTGGATTAACTTCTTTCATAGGAAAGTGAAGATTTGAGCTTCCCAATCCACATTTTCCCAGAGGAACTTAATTATATCCTTTGGTCAACCTTACATTTGACCCATTGTCAAAAGTAAAACAAACAAAGCTAAACTGATCAGTTGAAAAAAGAATTAAAATATGTTATTTGTACTCACAAGATATGAGACACCGTATCGATTCACATCTCATCCACCATTAGATGAGACATGAACCTTTGTTGAATAAGGTCCACACCCCATCCAATGGTAGATGAGACGTGAGTCGGCACAGTATCCCATGTATTGTAAGTATAAATAACATAATGTTGAAATATTGACACTTTTGTCTTTGTCATTTATTATTTGTCTTTATCATTTATTGTGATGGATAGTTTTAGGAATGTCAATATCTTACATTTATTAGATTGGTTTATGCATTTATTAGGTGGGTCCTACAATATACATATAAATTGTGTTATATATTTATCTTAAGAAATCAATTTGGAAACAGAATCATTTAACTCAATTTCTCTCTGTTTTCAAGTTCTCTATTTTCAAGTTGGTATCAGAGCTCCCAATCTGGGAGCCTGATCACTCTCCGCTGTTTTTCTAGCCTTCATTGCTGGGATTTTTTTTTTCAGCCTTTATTTGCTGGGTTATACAAGTATTTGTTTTTAGTCTTCATTGCCAACCTATTTTTTATTGTTTTCAGCCTTCATTGCTGGCCTGTTTTTTCTAGCATTCACAACTAACCCTGATCTGGTTCAAGCCTTCATTTAGAACATCATCAACCAAAACAGATCAACTTGTGAATTCTAATCAGTGTCCAATAAGATCACTGTGTCAGCAACTTGAAGATTCACTCCAACACCACCAGCTCAAATACTTGCAACAATAGCTAAAAGTCAGAAATACTATTTTTTTCTTCCTGGTTTCCTTTTTTTTCCCTTGTTTTTCCCTTCTCCGCCACTATTACAGCCACCAGCAACCCATTCCAACCAGCCTCTGACCATCCTATCACTATGGCAGAATCAAAAACCTCCACAGCTATTATACCTACACCTTTAAATACTAATGACATTCCTGTTTTGCACCCAACCTACCACCTGAATGGAAAAAATTATTTGCAATGGGCTCAAGTTATCTGGGATACTCTTAAAGGTCATCGGAAATTGTCCCACATTGAGGGAAATTCTCCTCAGAAGGATGACCTAACTTTTGAGGCTTGGGATAATGAGGATTCTCTTATTATGACATGGCTATGGAGTTCTATGATTCCTGAAATCAGTCGGAATTGTGTGTTTCTTACTTCCTCCCATGTAGTTTGGATGTACTTAGCAAAACTTTCTCTAAGAAGCAAGATATTGCTACTTGTTATGAGTTGAAGACGAAAATATTCTCCACTAAGCAAGGAATGATGTCGGTAACAGATTACTATGGTGTTCTTACTGGTCTGTGGACTGAGTTAGACCAATATCAAAACTTGCAAATCGAATGTAGCAAGGATACTTCTACTTTGGCAAACTTTGTTAATAAGGACAGGATTTTTGAGTTTTTCTCTGGCTTAAATCCAGAATATGATCCCATTCGAGTTCAGATTCTTGGAAAAAAGTGACTCCCATTTATATCTGAGGTGTTCTACACTGTGCAGGGAGAGGAAAGTCGTACGGCAGTTATGCTTGATGACAAACCTAGTGGCAGTTCAGCTTTGGTCACTGGCAAGACAGCCAAGCCAGTACCCTCTTCTTCCTTTTCAAGGCCTTCCCGAGATAGTCGTTGGTGCCTCTATTGTAAGAAGTATGGGCATACTAAAGAAACTTGCTTCAAATTTCATGGAAAAGACAAAGTTCTCAGCCACACAGGAGGATTTCACGGGTTGTCAAGCAGTCAAGCCTCAATGGCTGCATCAAACAATACCCCCGCTCCTTAAGTAGATGATGAAATTCCTGCCCTTAGTAAGGATAAGCTTATACATTTGCAATCTCTCATAAGCTCTATTAGTAAGCCATCTGGCTCTTGCTCTCTAACCTTGTCTGATAAGGTTCCTTGTTCTCAATCTTTTCATATATCTAATACTGAATATAAGGATTTATGGATCATTGACTCTGGTGCGACTAATCATATGACCTCTAAAACTCCTCATTTTTCCTCTTACTATCCCGTTTTTGAAAAACACCACATCATTGTAGTTGATGGCTCCCAAACCTTAATTGCAGGATATGGTAACATTTCTCTTCACCCTTCCTTACACTTGAATAATGTCCTTCACGTTCCTCAACTTGCTTGTAACCTTATCTCTGTTCATAAGCTTACCAAAGAACTTAACTGTGCTGTAACTTTTTTCCATTCACATTGTGTTGTTCAGGATCTTGCTACGAGGAGGACAATTGGAGTTGCTAAGGAACAAAGAAGGTTATATTATCTCCTTAATGCACTAACTGAAGGTGATGATAAACAGAAGACACCAACCTCATGTCATACTGCAAATTCAGAATCTCAGGCATCACAAATTTGGTTACATCATAGATGTCTAGGTCATCCTCCATTTCAATTAATAAAGTCCATCTATCCGTCTCTATTTTTAAAAGAATCAGTTGAGTCTTTTTCTTGTGAAATTTGTCAGTTTGCTAAACACCACCATGTGTCATTTCCATATAATTTTAATAAAAGTGATGAACCTTTTTCACTTATTCATTCTGACGTCTGGGGTCCTAAATCTATTCCTAATATCACTAGCACAAAATGGTTTGTTTCTTTTATTGACGATTGCACACGCGTGACTCGGCTTTTTCTTATGAAAGATAAATCTGAAGTTTTTCAACTCTTTATTCAGTTTTATGATATGATCAAAATATAGTTTGGAAAATCCATTAAACATTTACGTTCAGACAATGGTAGGGAATATGTGAATCAACAGTTTTGTAACTTCATAAAAGAACATGGCATTATTCATGAACTTACCTGTGTTGACATTCCTCAACAAAATGGTATGGCAAAGTGGAAGAATAGGCATTTGCTAGAGGTTACCTGCACTCTTCTTTTTCAAATGTTTGTCCCTAGCTCTTATTGGGGTGAAGTAGTTTTAACAGCTGCCTACCTGATTAATAAGGCGCCTTCTCGGGTCCTTAGTAATATCAGTTCTGTTCAATCTATATTATCTCACTTTCCCTCTATTCTAATTATGCAAAGTTTATAGCCTCGGGTTTTTGGATGTGTAGTCTTTGTCCATGTGCATCGTCAACATCATACTAAGCTTGATCCTCGGGCCATCAAATGTGTTTTCATAGATTATGCTCCTAACAAGAAAGGATACAAATGTTTTCACCCATCCAGTTATCGTTTCTTTGTATCTTTAGATGTTACATTTTCTGAAATTGAGTCATTTTTTAGTCCTCCGCTTCAGGGGGAGAGTATAGTAGAAGCAGAGACCTTGACCTTTTCTCCTCAATCCTTTCTCCCCCTCCCATCATCACAAGAATTAGCTCCTTCTAGTTCCCAAGAATGTTCCCAAGAGTTAGTGTCTTCTACTACACCATCTGAGGAAGCTCAGAAGAAACCACTTTTAGTATATGAAAGGAGAAAGAAACCCGATATGATCCAATAGTAACTTCAAGAGTCTGAACTTGTGGTAAGTACTAAAGAAACTGACTCTTCCAATATTTGTGAACCCAACCTAAATGACTTACCAATTGCCTTGAGAAAAGAAAAAAGGACTTCCATTAAACATCCTATTTCTTTTTTTGTCTCCTCTAAACACCTTTACTTGCAGCATCAGAGTTTCATTGCAGCTATTGATTCCATACAAATGCCAAATTCAGTATAACAGGCATTAAAAGATATGAACTGGGTTCAAGCCATGAATGAGGAAATGAGGGCGTTAGAGAAAAATAGAACATGGGAGATTGTTGAAAAGCCAAGAGATAAAAGGCCGGTGGGATGCAGGTGGATATACACTGTGAAGTATCAGTCAGATGGTGCATTAGATCGATATAAAAGCAAGACTAGTTGCAAAAGGATACACACAGACATATGGAATCGACTATAAGGTGACGTTTGCTCTGGTAGCAAAAATGAATACAGTCAAAGTCTTACTCTCTCTTGCAACTCATTTTGGATTGGATTTGCATCAAGTTTATGCAAAGAATGCATTCTTATATGGAGACTCACGGGAAGAAGTTTATGTGGAAATTCCTCTCGGATATGATGTCACCAATGGAAGAAACAAAGTACGTAGGCTAAAAAAAGCCTTGTATGGGTTGAAATAGTCTCCTCATGCATGGTTTGAGAGATTTGCAAAAACTATGATGTTGCTTGGATACAAACAGAGTCAAGGGGACCATACCCTTTTCCTCAAACATACAGTTGGAGGAAAACTTATGGTTCTCCTGGTGTATGCGAACGACATCATTGTATCAGGTAATGATCCAGTTGAGAAGAAGATCTTAGAGGAGAAGTTAGCTTCTGAATTTGAAATGAAAAATCAAGGAAAATTGAGATACTTCCTTGGAATAGAGGTGGCATATTCTAAGCAAGACATCTTTATCTCTCAAAGAAAATATATCCTAGATCTACTTAAAGAGACTAGGAAACTTAGGTGCGAAGTTGCTAATGTTCCCATTGAACAAAACCATCGAATGGGAAGTGAAGAAGAGAGTCCGAGTGTTGATAAGACACAATACCAAAGATTGGTAGGAAAACTCATATACTTGGCCCATACTAGGCTAGACTTGACTTATGTTGTGAGCGTGGTCAGCCAATTCATGCATGATCTCAAAGTGAGACACATGCAAGCAGTAGAAAGAATATTACGGCATCTTAAAGCCACAACTGGTAGAGGACTGCTATTCAAAAGTGGTGACAAGTACTCTCTAGAAGTCTATACTGATGCTGATTATCAGGCTCTATTGGTGATAGAAGATTAACATCGGGATATTGTATGTTTTTTGGAGGAAATTTGGTGACTTGGAGAAGCAAAAAGCAAAATGTTGTTCCTCGATCAAGTGCAGAGGCAGAATTTCATGCCATGTCACAAGGAATTTGTGAACTACTATGGTTGAAAACTATCTTAGATGACTTGAAAATAAAATATAAGGCTTCTATGAAGATGTTAGGTGACAATAAATCAGCTATTAACATCGCTCATAATCTTGTCCAACATGATAGGACTAAGCATATTGAAATTGACCGACACTTCATCAAAGAGAAGTTGGTAGTGGACTTATAGCCACAATACATGTTCCTTTCGAACTACAGTTGGCAGATGTGTTGACTAAAGACCTACCCAAAGAGTGGTTTCAAGAGCTTATATGCATGCTGGGAATAATAGATATCAATTCACCAGCTTGAGGGGGAGTGTTGAAATATTAACACTTTTGTCTTTGTCATTTATTGTTTTTGTCTTTATCATTTATTGTGATGGATGGTTTTAGGAATGTCAATATCTTATATTTATTAGGTTGGTTTATGCATTTATTAGGTGGGTCGTACAATGTACATATAAATTGTGTTATATCTTTATCTTAAGGAATCAATTTGGAAACAGAATCATTTAACTCAATTTCTCTCTGTTTTCAAGTCCTCTATTTTCAAGTCATAACTCAAAAGAATTTCATGCCTCTGAGATCAGAGGTAATGCTAGGGTGGCTACAACAACAGCGATATTGTTTTCTCAATTTTACTAGCCGCGGATGCAACAGCAGAGTGCCAACAAGCCAAAGATGATAATACCCTTCATGCTAGGCTCCTCCAATTGCTTCCTATCTCTACTTAGGTTTGGGATGACATTTGCATGGATTTCATAGTTGGCGGTATTTCTTAGTTGGCTTACCACAAGTAAATCAACTCATAGTCATATTGGTAATCATTGATCGCTTGTCCAAATTTGCACATTTTATATCGCACTTCTTAGCATATAAACCTTGAATGATGACAGATAATTATTTATAAATGTATTTAATATGTGTGTTAATGTTTCAGTCCCTCAAAGAGTCTATTTCTAAGATGAAATAGCTACCCAAGTTCATTCATCTCCTAAGTTATGAGGAGACATTCATCCGCAACAATACTCAATGAAGAATTTTTGTTGCTGACATAGCAAGAATACATCTGGATGAAGAAATACTTTCACCAGATTTCATCCTAAGACCGAAGGAAAGTTGAGAGAGAGCAGTATGCATAATGGCAGCTCACAGAGGAAAGAAAATATGGGTTGGTAAAAGAATTAAAAAGACAAAACAATACAAGGGCACCTCACCACAATAGGACAACATGCAGCATATGCTAGCCAATCACAAGTCCCTGTAATGGTTAGAAAGGTTTCCTTATTTAAGGAAAATGAAGGAACAGCACGCAGACTCAGAAAAAGAGCACTGAAATCAAGCATTTTGAATATAATACTCATATCATTTGCAAATCTTCTCTTTTTCTCATATTCTCAGTTCTGGATTCTTTTATCATTAGTGTAAGAGAGCTAACGATTTCAATATATAGAAAAAGGCTAAGCTATTAGTGAGGGAATTTATCATAAAAGCCATTTAAAGAGAATTTTTTTTCTTAACAGGAGCTGTGCTACTTTTTTCTTTGGAACTTGTCTTTGTTAGAAGGAGGTCTTGTTGTTGTGCCTCTCTTCTTTGTTGAGTGTGATATCCGGTTGTAATCTGTTTGTATTGGAAACCATTGAAGCTTAGTGGAACTCTCACCTTAGTGGTAGGGATTGGAGTAGATCTTAGGTTAAGATTGAACTAGTATAAATACTATGATGCACATTCTCTAATCCCTCTTATCTCAAAGCATTCTTTTTCATCTTTCTAAATTTAAGTTTCTGCACTACATCAAAATAACCACCATTTTATGATAGCACATCATATCCATCTTATTGTGCATCCTGCTATAAACTCAGTTCTAAAGATTTTAAGAGACAGTGAGTAGAATATCTCCTAAAATCGAAGGAAAAATCAGATTTTATTAGCAGATCTGTATTGTTGTTTTTACAAATAACATGGTCAAAATTCATGAAATTCCCAAAGCAATAGTGATTAATATAGATAAGGTAGTTATAAGAAATCTTGGCAACAATTGTTTAAGCTACAGGGCACTACTTTGGCCATGAGCTCAACATATCATCCATAATCGGATAGCCAAAATGAGGTACTCAATAAAACTCTTGCGACGCATCTCAGTTTTTTTTCCTTTTGGCATTGAAAATCATAAAAGGTTGATTGCATCTTCTTCCTTGGGTACAAGACGGGTACAACACTTCCTTCCATCTCAACATGGCATGGCTCCCTTTTAAGCCTT
The DNA here is from genome assembly GCA_031216125.1 of Dalbergia cochinchinensis. Lineage (NCBI taxonomy): Eukaryota > Viridiplantae > Streptophyta > Magnoliopsida > Fabales > Fabaceae > Dalbergia > Dalbergia cochinchinensis. The sequence continues at coordinate 22,909,966 of CM062368.1, read as the reverse complement.
AGATAGTTAATGTGAGACCACGCACACAAACACAAAGGCATGCATTGTATAAGAGGTGGTCCCGAAAATACATGTCACTTCATCTTTCAAGTTTCAGCAAGGTTGCTAATAAGAGAAAGAGAGCTTTTTTTATTTTATTTTATTTTTATTATAATTTTCTGTTTAAATGAAAATATAAAAACGCAAAATGAAATTTAATTGTGATCAAAACAAAATGAATAATTTGTACACAATTGCAATAATTGAGAATTTGAGCAACAGATTTACTAGATTATTACTGAACAGTTCATCTAGATATACACACCACATGAAACTACGCAAAATAAACAAAAATTTTACACAAGCTATCAATATTGTTCCTTCAAACCCAACTTTCTTCACAAGAAAAAACAAAAAAGAGGAAACGTTCAGTTTCTAATGAAATCTTGCAATCACATCACCAAAGACATAATCCGAATCACAAAGGAAAAAAAAATAGTTTTGAGCAATAGAAAATCAACAATCTACATAATTGAAGCACAAAAATTGAAAGGCCTCCATGGGTCATAAGAGCTTTCCTCTTGTTGCTTTTCATCCAATTTTTCTTCCTCTTCCACCAAAACCGTTTCTATTGATCTTCAGGTTTATCAACCATTACTTGCTTGATGTGAGATATTTTGGGCCAATATTCTCCAACTTTAGGTTGATATTTTCTCCATAATTTTGGATAACCTAGAATTCCCAAACTTTCAAGGGCACCAAGGCGATGGATGTCATTTGGAACAGACATCAAATTTGGACAATTGTTTATGAAATATGATTTCAAGAAACTCATAGTTGACAGCCACTCGAGAAGCACCTCAAGGTTGTTGCAATCTCTAGCCGACAAGTAGGGTAATGTGTTTGTAGATGCATGAACCCACTGAGGCAAAGTCACTAGTCGTGGCAAAGACAAAAAATATATCAGTTTTAGCCACAAGTTGGAGTTTCGGATTCCATGGTCACGCCCCTCTGAAAATTCCAACATGTCACAGTTGCCAACGAACAAAGACTCTAATTGAGGAACATGCTCAAAATCAATTGGCAAAAGCTTCAAATTGCTACATCCACGAATACATAATGTTTAAGAGCAGGGAGTTTTATCCCAATGAACAAAGACTCTATATTATTGCAAAATGAGATGTACAGATTTTTAAAAGAGCTTAAATTTACCTGACCGGCCGGGTTCTGCCATTAAACTGGTGCGAACATCAAAGCCAATGCGAACCGCGAGTCAACTTTTACCATTAGACTAGTCAACTTTTAGTGTTGAATTTCTTTTTTTTTAAATATAAACATATATTTTATTACATTAAATTGTATTTTAATATATTAATTTAATTATATTTGACTTACCGGTTGAACCAGTGACCTAGTATTTTGGCCTAGTCAATCACCAATCCGGTTCTGAAAACTATGGTTAAGAGGTATTTTGAATGTTGAGTGTTGTCCTTCCATTTGGGAGGAGTAATGTTGCAATACCGCCAGAAACAACACTAATCACAATGTCCCCTCTCGATCTAATTGATGTTGACAATATATTCCACACAAAGGTCTTACCTACACCTCTGTAACTATATAAGAAATAAAATGCTCCTCTGTTTGTCTCAATTGCATCATGATCTTGTTGTCTACATGCTTTTTTTTTATCTATTGCAGAGCTCAGCATGTTATTTAACCTCTCTGACAAAGCAAACCTATCAAAGTTCAATTCCTCAACTATCAATCTTTCTTGATAATTGGTATCACCTCCATGTGATGGAAGTGAAATTAGAGGGAATTCTATTAAGGTCCTGCCGTTAATGTTGAAATTTCAGATCGATTCAGTGTAATTAAATGACGCCAATGTATGGCGATAGTACCAAAATAAATCCGATAGAATTAAATCTACCAATCAGCATGTAATGAAAATAAAAATCAGGATGAATAGTAATTCACGGTGGGACCCGCTAATCACTATTCACGATGGGCTCACTTGTCACTATTCACGCGGGCAGCGGAACCGTAACACTATTCGTGTGAATAGTAAATTCAGAGTACTATTCATAGTGGTGGGACCCACGTCACTATTCACGCCACCAAAATAGATCAAGAAATATGCACACCGAATTTTTAACGTGGAAACCCCCAAATACCGGAGAAAAAAACCACGGGACAAACTCCGAAAAATATTCCACTATATTCAGGATAATTACACAATATCTTTTCCACACTCTCCAACCCAAGAGGTAAATATAGTGTTTCCTGGTGAGAACCCTCCTATTCAAATACTAATAGTGACAATATTCCCGGTGTATATACCCACACCCTATACTCTCTGGGATTTACTCACACTCTCTATTTTCCTCTCACTCTCAGAAAAATAACACAAGCTCTGTGTATTTTTCTCTCTATGCAGCTTGTATCTTCGTTGCTACTTATCCTCTCAAGTTGCTTCCTCGCCTCTATTTATAGGGGAAGTTTAACGCGTGCACAGTAATTAATTACTGTTCACGCCTCCTTGGTGCCGACTCTTTACGCGTGAACAGTGATTTCACTGTTTACTGTTCACGCGTTGAAAAATCTTATGTAAGCACTGACATCATTATGTGCGAACAGTGATTTCACTGTTTACGTGTGGAAAAATTTCTCCCCCAGTTGCTTCAGACTTGTTGGCTGGACCCATAGTTAATTTGTAGAAGTTCCTCCAATGTTGAAAGTGTCATGTCTTTCAATTCATACTGAGACATAATCAAATATGTAAAATACACACAAAAATCAAGATTCGAGTCGGGTCAATTTTAAAATTGTATAGAAAAAATAATAAAAAGAGTCATGTTGGCTTAATTATACTTACCATCCATGTTTAACATGCATTGTTGCCTATAAAAAATATCATTTGAAAACTCTTGCCAAACACTTTCCCAAACAAATTTAGGCCTAGACATAATAAATAAGTAGTATCACAAAAAGTCTTCTAACATAAAAAGATGAAGCCCATGTGCTTGCTTCTTTGATTGCATCAATGAAGTCTCTATCATCTTGTAATAACCCATGTGCAAAATATGCATCTTTGAAGGGATCGTATGTATGTGGTACCATTTAAAATCCATGCATCTCATCTGAATATTTAACAGAAGTCTTAAATAACAGTCTTCTCCATTGTAGTTGGGAACATGAGACAGTCTTCCATTTCTTGGTGCCCATGCTAGAAAATGTGCTTTCCATATAAACCTTGTAGGAAACTCAGCATATGTTAAACTTCTTCCTTCTGGAAATGCCTTATTTGCTTGTATCCACTTTATGAACATGGTTTTACGTGTTTCAGCCTTTTCAATAATCATATTATCACATTCATCATCTTTATAAACTATAGACTGTTCACACTCTAGATGGAATGGAAGGCTAATTACTGGTGTGGTTCCTTAAACTATATGTCAAAACCAAATAATCTCCATGAAGCTTCACATACCTCCGTTCATTTTAATTTTGAATATTAAAAACATCAACAAAAATTAAGTTAAAGATACTTCAAATAAAAATCATAGAAGCAAGACTCATAACAAATAATGCTAAGCTAGGTAACAGTTTAGTAATGAGCTAAAGATAAGAATCATTGTTATTTGGATAGCAATAATAAAGCTACAATAACAAAATATAAGAATAAAATTTACAAAATGGACCATAAAATAAGTATTGATTTTCATCGATAAAGGAGACATAAGAGAAAATAGAAATATTTGATGCTAAAGAGATAAACATGTATAGAATAGCATAAAAAATTAAGAACAATCTAATAAAGCAATTATTTGACACCATGAATAATAAATTAAATGCAACTTTATGTAAAACATAACAGCAATAGTACCTGCAGTCATAGTAATTTTTTATTTTATCTACTATATGTGTGGATTCATTCGATCCATTTGCTTGGGATATTGTAGGAGTCACTTTATCTTTCCCCTTGTCAACATACTTGAACAAATATTTGATATAGCTAGCTTGATAGGCATACTCTACATTTAAATGGCATTCATATTTCAAAAGTAGTTTTGTATTATATGGGACAATGAAGGAGCTGTCTACAACACAATCCTTTTTCATAATTGTTCATCCATCATCTCTTCTTCTATACTTGGGAAAGCTGACATCATCAATTATTTTTCTTGAGCGTAGCAGTTTTGGATAATGCTTGATGCGTTGCCTATTTTTCATATATGGAGAATTTGTGTTATGTCGGTCACATGGACTAGGAACTGTGTACTTTTCAACTACAGTAAATAGCTTTGGTTGGTGTCATTGATCTGGAATTTCAGCACTTATGAATTTATTAATATCATGGGTGAATGTGGTTTGAAACAAAATGTGAGCATGAGGTAAGGCTGAAAGTATTATTTTGCACATCATAAAGTGTGAAGATTATTTTGCACGTTTTGAGAGTATCAGGACTAAAGTGCATACTAGGTAAAGTTGAAGGGGGCTTTTTAGATTCTCCCCATCAAATAATGTAATTTTCTTTTATGTTGAAGATGCATATAAATTCAGGATTTTATTTTTACATATGCTAATATCTAATCAGATATAGCTATATCAATAAATTACATTGTCTCTTACCCTTCATGTTTATGGATTCTTAAACCCTAATATTTCTCATAGTTTATATGTTCTTTATTTTTATGTATCTCTAGCCCAAATGATATCATTTAGCATTGTAAGGAGTTTAATGAAGTTACATCCTCATAATGAGCCATCTATGCTATTGTGTTAAGTGTTAAAATGACGAATTAACAAAAATATTAGTATGTCCCTTTTTTGTGAAGGGTGAGGAGTCATGAGGGACTTTTAAGTAATGAATGACTAATTTCTTCTCTATAATAGTAGTCAAAGGCAAATTTAGGATTTTTGGTCAAGACTTTCACTAATAATTTTCTAAAATAACAAAGGCTAATTTTAATACATTGTGAATATAAAAGAGTTTTATATTATTATGTAGTTATATATTTTTTTTATTATACAATTTTAAGATAATAAGTAATTATGGCAAATATTTTTATCAATTCTATTGAATTGAGAGGTAATTGCATGCCCATCCATCCATAATTTTTTATTTTGAGTATTTATTTTAAATTTTTTTTGAGAATTTGTTTAACCTCCCTCAACTTCTTTTACATTATGAGTATTTTAGAAAATATGAAATTTGGACACCAAAAGTGATTAAACAAGACAATTCTATTATATGTAGTATAAATAACAATATATAATAATATTATTACTTAAATATCTAAAAAATTAAAACCATTTAATGGATATGTGTATGAAATTTATCATCATACCAAATAATTATAGAATGAATGTTTCGATACACCTAATTTTTGGATGATTAAAGCAACATCTTTGTAACAGATAAATGAATGGGTTATAAAATTTTCTGCAACATCAGCATTAAAAGTTACCTCGTGTAGCAAAAAGGGGAAAAACAAACCCAATGAAAACCGCCACTAGTTGTATCAGCACAACAACATAGTTCTTCCGCCGGCGCTCCCGTCTCCGACGACGACGTCCAATTCTTCCACCACAATCGCGCCTACGCTTCCTTGCTTTCCTTCCTCGACACCCATTCCATCACCAAGTTCGTCTCTTCTCTCTTCCCTCCAATTCCTCATATCCTCTCCTCCTTCATCATCTTCCTTTTACCGTGCTCCGTTTTTTATTTTTTTTGTTCCTTTGCTTATGAACGTTACTACTTCACTTTCATGTCGCATGAACCCTAAGTCTTACAGCTTAAGTGCATGATTATTTCGAAGTTTTGGAATTTCTTTTGTTACGATTAATAAAATTTGGAGATTTTTGTGTACTTAACACTCAGGGATTTGCTTAAATAATTAACTTTAGATTGGTGATGATCTTTTTTTGGGGCATTATTATGGCATTTTTGACATCCTTCTTTCTTCATGGAAGGAACCTTTTTGAGCTTTGGGTTGGTATTACTGGTCATCTGTGCAAAACGTAAACTTCTGCTAAGGGTGTGTTTGGTGGGGGGTAACACATGAAGCTCATCTATCGAAGTTTCCGCCCCATTATTATGAGCATATGCTTTGTTCTTGCGAGTTTCATGACTTAAGCATCGGGGTTACTTAATATGTGACTCTCTTTTGTGCATATCCTAAGGCATGTTACTAGAGTTGCTGATGCCAAAGAGGATGATTTGGAGAAACTTTACGAGAAACGCCTGCGAAAGAATTCTCTCGACCAGGAGAAAGAAGAACTGCAGGTTGATCGGGTAGATGCTCTTCCTATCAAGTCCTTGGATGGGAAGCTGTATTACTGGACGGGTATCCTGCGTTCTTTTTATGTGAATTGGTGTTTTGTGGTCACCCTGATCATTGATTTTCTTTCTTTTTTGTTAATGTTGCTTTGGTGTAACGGATGATGTTCTTGCGTTGTGCAGCTTCAAAGGCAGAAGCTGAAAATGGTCCAGGTGGAGAGGAAACAGGGGAGGATGGAAATGCCGACAAAGGTCTAGTGAAGCTAACTAAGGCTGAAAAAGAGAGCCAAACTTAAGAAATTGAGAAAAGAAGGGAAGAAACAAGTGAGGAAGTGGCTAAAGAAGAAGTGGAACAAACACCACAAGCAGCAGTACTGGGAAAAAAACAGATGAGGCATCTTGGGAAGTCTGAAAAGACAGATGAGGATCAGAAATTAAAAAACAAGAAAAGTAAGAAAAGAAAAAAACATGGAGGCATCAAATCAGTTGTCGGATAATGACAGAAAGAGAAGTAGGCATGACCGCATGAATTGATCTCTAAGACGAGAGAGGAGGTGATTACTTTTCTATAAAAATCACTTTATTCTGATTTTTCTGGTTTTTTTGGTTAAGGATTAAATGTTGCTGTTTGTAGGTTGAAGCTGATTACAAGGCAGTATCCTTGACCCCTGATATTATGGAGCGCCGACAGACGCAGTCTGAAACACTCTCTGCTATGTTTGAGACATGTTTTCGCATTTTGAAGCATACAATGCAGTCTATAGCTGCCAGGTTTTTTTTTTAAAAAAATAATGTGTACTAGTGTATTGCAGCATGGCATTGGTGGTTATGGGTTTATTGGATGCACTTATTAATGTTTTGTTTTGCTCTCTGAAGAAAAGAACTGTTTTTCATCGAAAAATAATAATAATAAAATTCTCAGACATGACGTGTTTGGAGAAAAATTCGAAAAAAAATAAAATCTATGAACTCAGCTTCTCTTGAGAAATGGTAAAGTGCAACTTAAAATAATCAATTAAGGAGAGATGCAATAAAAAAGAGAAAAGAGTAAAGTCCCGAGAAACGAGTAAAGTCCCTTTTTGTAATAATATCTTAAAAAATTCTTAGGATCGCTTTCTTACCTTTTTGTGATTATATCCAAATGCAAAAATCTCTAAAAAAAATCAATTACCTATGCTATCTTAGGATTACTCTCTTGCAATGCTTATTCAGATGCACCCATAAACCCTGATATTCATTGAATGAGATGCTTTTAAATTAACGTTGTATCCCAGTCAAAAGGTAAAATAATATTCTCTGAAGTCAATAGAGCGCGATAGCAGCGCTATCGCACCGGAGCGGTGCGTCGTGGCCGTCCTCCGCTACAGGGAGGTCGTCGTGGAGCAGTTGTCGTTCACGGGTGTCGCGGCTGCGAATCATGGTGTGTCGTGGGTCTAATAGCAGGAGTCGCCGACGATCTCCGGTGCAACTCCGGGGGCGGTGGCCGGCGACCTTCGAGCTTCAGACGCGGCAGGTTCTCTCCCCATTGCAACAGGTGACTCTCTTCCTTGCAACAGATGATGAGAACTTGGATGTGGGGGATGATTATGATGATGATGATTGATCATTGTCTCACTCATTGATGGGGAAGAATGTTTTTAGTTTTTACTCTTTATAGTCCAAGAAACTTAAGTAGTTTTGGCCTTTTGGGAATGGGAATTAGCTTTGACTATTATCTTTTATTTTTTGCTTGATCTTCTGACTTTTATTTATACACTAACATGATGATGATTTTAGAGTATGATATGAATATGATATCCCTTTAAAGTTTAAATTATTAGATGATTGAGTTTAATCGTGGATTTTTTTTTTATTTGAACATTTATATGTGTTATGAACTTATGTGTAAAATGCACAATATTTGCACATGTTTTTATAAAATAGCGGCCATCCCGCTATCCGCTATACCACTATAGCGTTTTTGGGGTCGGCCACGACGCACCACGATCCGGGATTGACTACTATTAATATTACACTATGACTGGTCAGCTAAATACATGATTGTGGAGTTTGAATCAACTATAAATCCTTGTGAACTTCTCCGTGAAGTCTTTGTGCACCTGCATGTAAACTGTTATAATGGCTAGATTTTTTAAACAAATTTTCAAACATGGAGGCTTCAAGATTGGTGGCTTCAAACATGGAGGTTTCACACATGGTGGCTTCAAACATGGAGGCTTCAATTTTCAACCATGGTGTGCAATCCAAGCTCTATAAATAGAGCTTCATTCATCAAACTTCACACACCAACAACAATCCATTCTTCTCATCCCTCTATTCTAAGAATTTAGAGAGTATTTTGTTTCCCTTGTTTTCTCTCTATATCGAGAGTTAAGAGTATACACTGTTGAGAGAAATACTGTAAGGTATTCTGAGTGTATTTGGGATTAGGGTGTTAAGCGGAGTGTATTCACCATTTGTATCTCCATCATATTTCCATACTGAAGTATTTGATTGTCGTCTTTGCCCGTGGACGTAGGCTTTAAGCCGAACCACGTAAATTTCTATTGTCATTTATTTTACGCTTCCATATATTTTATTTTGCGCTACTCTGATCCCGTCATTACACAACAAACTGGTATCAGAGCTCTTATAGAGTTCTGGGCTAATTTGTTCAAAATGTCTACTGCCAAATTTGATATTCAGCAGTTTGATGGGCGCATTAATTTTGGAATGTGGAAGGTCCGCATGATGGCCATTCTTGTACAGCAAGGTGTAAAAGTAGCACTTTCTGACAAGGAAAAGAGGCCCAAGACAATGAAGGAATTTGAATGGGAAGATGCAGATCAAAAGGCTCTTTCTATTATTCAGTTGTGCATTACAGACGATGTACTACAAGAGGTCCTTTCGGAGAAAACAGCAAAATTGCTATGGACCAAGTTGGAGTCATTATATATGACTAAGACGATGGCCAACCGTCTCGGTGTGTTGTAACGTCTATACATGCTTCGTATGGCAGAAGGGACATCAATCTGGTCTCACATAGCTGAGTTCACATCACTCATCACAGATTTGAAAAATATGGATGAGACTTTTTCAAGTGAGCAACAAGCAATGATGTTACTTTATTCTTTACCTCCTTCATACAAGCACTTTCGTGAGACGCTCATATATGGTCGTGAAAGCCTCAAAATTGATGAGGTGAAATCTGCACTTTTAAGTCACGACAAAATGAGCAAGATACTAGCAGTCGTGATGATACTGCATCTGGCTTGGTTGCTAGAGGGAAGTCAAAGGAGATTGGATCGAGTAACAAAGGAAGGTCTAGATCTAAGTCTAGATATCGTAAAGGCAAGTGTCGATATTGCAAGAAGGAAGGGCACTGGAAAGCAGAATGTCCGAGACTCAAAGACAAAAGGGACAAAGATTCAAGTGATCTGACAAGTGTAGCTGAAAGTACTGATAATGTTCTCACAGTATCAACCAGTTCAATTGGTGATACTTGGATTCTTGATTCAGGTTGTTCCTACCACATGTGTCGGAACCGAGATTGGTTTACATCTTACCAGTCAATTGATGGCGGTGTTGTCCTTATGGGAAATGATATGCCCTGTAAGGTCATTGGCATTGGTACAGTCCAAATCAAGATGCATGATGGAATTGTGAGAACGCTGACTAAATTTCGGTACATACCAGACTTGAAGAAAAATCTTATATCCTTGGGCACCTTTGATTCTCAAGGTTATATGTATTCTACTAAAGGTGGAGTTTTGAAAATCTCTAAGGGTGCTCTTATTGTGATTAGAGGCAAGTTGGTCAACGGTCTTTATTTACTTCAAGGAAGTACAGTTGTTGGTGCTGCCTCAGTATCATCTTCCTCTGATTCTGATTCAGAAACTACTCGTTTGTGGCATATGCGTCTTGGGCATATGAGTGAAACAGGAATGTCAATTTTGAGCAAGCGCAGATTGCTGGGTGATCACAAAATTGGAAAGCTTAACTTTTGTGAACACTGTGGTGTCTACGGAAGCGGACTGAGTCAAGTTCAAGATCTTGCAATCCACAGGACTAAGAGCACAGTGGATTACATCCACTCAGATTTGTGGGGCCCTGCACCTGTTTCGTCAAAAGGTGGTGCTAGATACCTATTGACATTCATTGATGATTTCTCGAGAAAGGTATGGGTTTATTTCTTGAAACACAAGAATGATGTGTTCCATACTTTCAAGAAATGGAAAGCGCTTATTGAGAACCAGACCGGCAAGAAAATCAAGTGCCTCCGAACCGATAATGGTTTGGAGTTTTGTGGTGGTCAGTTCAATGAGTTATGTGAAAATGAAGGCATAGTAAGACATCGTACTGTGCGAAAGACTCCGCAACAAAATGGAGTAGCAGAACGTATGAACAGAACTCTTTTGGAGAGGGCCCGCTGTATGCTCTCTAATGCTGGTTTGCCTAAAGAATTTTGGGCTGAATCTGGCAATATGGCTTGCTATTTGGTGAATCGGTCTCTGTCAACTGCGATCGATTTAAAGACTCCTATTGAGGTATGGTCCGATACTCCTGTTGATTATTCAAATCTGAGAATTTTCGGTTGTCCTGCATATGCTCATATTGATGATGGAAAGCTTGAGCGAAGGGCACTAAAATGCATATTTCTCTCGGATATGAAACTGGGGTGAAAGGTTATAGATTATGGTGCACAAAACCTAAGTCATCCAAATTCATAATCAGCAGAGATGTAAGGTTCAATGAATCATCCATGCTTCATCCAAAAACGGAGGTTGGCGATGGAACAAAAGACCAAGATGCTAGCAAGCAGGTGGAGTTTGAAGCTGAACCACTAAAGCAGATGGAAGAAGATGCGCCTGATCAACCCATTCAAGAAGAAGAACAGGATATTGTTGATGCTGTAGATGCAAGACAACAGTTGCAGCATTAAAGCCTCACTAGAGACAGAGAAAAGAGGCAAATAAAATCACCACAGAGATATGGTCATGCAGACATAGTCTCTTTCTCATTATCAGTGGCAGAGGATATGGAATCAGAAGATCCCACCACATACCATGAGGCTATCTCGAGTAAAAAGTCTGCACAATGGATTGCTGCAATGAGTGAAGAGATGGAGTCTCTTTATAAGAACCAGACTTGGGAATTGGTGAAACCACCTAAAAAACATAAAGTTATTGGCTGCAAATGGATCTTCAAGAAAAAGGAAGGATCTCCTGGAGTTGAACCACCTCGGTACAAAGCACGCTTAGTTGCAAAAGGTTTCAGCCAATGGGAAGGAATAGATTTCAATAAAGTATTCTCTCTCGTTGTAAGACATAGCTCCATTCGTGTGTTGCTCACTACAGTTGCACTGTTTGACTTAGAGCTTGAACAGCTTGATGTCAAGACAGCTTTTCTTCATGGTGAGCTTGAAGAACAGATCTACATACAGCAACCTGAAGGTTTCACTATTCAAGGCAAGGAGGATAATGTATGTCTATTAAAGAAGTCATTATATGGCTTAAAGCAATCTCCTCGCCAGTGGTATAAAAGGTTTGACACTTTCATGTTAAGTCATGATTACTCAAGGAGTGACTATAACTGTTGTGTTTACCACAGAAGGCTCTCAGATGGTTCATTTATCTATTTGTTGCTATATGTTGATGACATGCTCATTGCTGCTAAGAGTATGTCTAAGATCAAGAAGCTAAAGGAGCAACTGAGTGGTGAATTCGAAATGAAAGACTTGGGTGCAGCCAAGAAAATTTTGGGCATGGAAATTCACAGGGATCGGCGTGCTGGCAAATTATATTTATCTCAGAAGAAATATATTGAAAAAGTACTTGAACGCTTTGGGATACAAAATGCAAAGCCTGTGAGTACTCCGTTAGCAGCTCATTTCAGATTATCAGCCGCACATTCACCACAGTGCATTGAAGAGGAGGAACAGATGTCACATGTTCCCTATGCTAGTGCAGTTGGAAGCATAATGTATGCTATGGTATGCACTCGTCCAAATATTTTACATGCCGTTAGTGTTGTTAGCAGATATATGAGGCATCCTGGCAAGATGCATTGACAGGCAGTGAAATGGATACTTCGATATCTTCGAGGTACGACAGATGTTGGCTTAGTATATGACAAAAGTTCTAACACTGGTGCTAGTGTTATAGGTTATGTTGACTCAGATTATGCTGGAGATGTTGACAAAAGGAGATCTCTGACAGGATACGTCTTCACGCTTTCAGGTAGTGCAATCAGTTGGAAAGCGACTTTACAGTCTACTATTGCACTATCCACTACAGAAGCCGAATACATGGCAGCAGCAGAAGCAATGAAGGAAGCCATTTGGCTAAGAAGTTTGGTAGGTAATTTGGGCTTAGAACAAGATGTTACAACTATTTATTGTGACAGCCAAAGTGTCATACATTTGACTAAAAATCAAATGTATCATGAGAGAACCAAACACATTGACGTCAGATATCACTTTATTCGGGAAATTATTTCTCAAGGAGCCATTGCAATGAAGAAGGTTGGTACCTCAGATAATCCAGCAGACATGTTGACAAAGTCAATCACTGTTGCTAAGTTCAAGCATTGCTTGGACTTAGTTGGTATTCACAATATGTGAGTCTGCCCCTATGGGCACATTGGAAAAAGCGACTTCAGAAATTTGAAACTTGATGAAAATCAAGCTAAGGTGGAGATTTGTTATAATGGCTAGATTTTTTAAACAAATTTTCAAACATGGAGGCTTCAATTTTCAACCATGGTGTGCAATCCAATCTCTATAAATAGAGCTTCATTCATCGAACTTCACACACCAACAACAATCCATTCTTCTCATCCCTCTATTCTAAGAATTTAGAAAGTATTTTGTTTCCCTTATTTTCTCTCTATATCGAAAGTTGAGAGTATACACTGTTGAGAGAAATACTATAAGGTATTGTGAATGTATTTGGGATTAGGGTGTTAAGCGAAGTGTATTCACCATTTGTATCTCCATCATATTTCCATTCTGAAGTATTTGATTGTCGTCTTTGCCCGTGGACGTAGGCTTTAAGCCGAACCACGTAAATTCCTAGGGTCATTTATTTTACGCTTCCATATATTTTATTTTGCGCTACTCTGATCCCGTCATTACACAACATAAACATATATGTGCATGCACAGGTAGGATTTAATGTTTGAGGATTGCTTTCATTTGCAACTCAGAAAGCAGTAAGACCATTTAATATCCAAGCAAAGCAATCTGTAAATTCAAATATGATGCGTTGGATATCTTTTGCCAGTTTCATGATTCTTAAATTTTTCTTTTCTTTATTTTGCCATGTTTAATTTTTTTTTTCTTTTCATTCTTTATATTTTGCTGTGTTAATTTTTCTTAATACGTAGTTTGTTTGTATTAACCTTTGGATGGGATTGGTCAATTTCTGTTTAGTTGCTTGATAAGTTTCCTTCACTTTATGCGCAGGCCTGAAGCCAATCCTGGTGCTTCATCTGCTGTAGTGGAATCCCACCCATTGTTTTCTCCTTGTCTTAAAGGACTGGGAAAGTTTTCACACTCGATTGACCTTGACTTCATGGGCGATCAAATGAACCATCTGAAACGCTGCTGGCTGTAGCAATTCAGGAAACATTTCAGAGAAGTGTTCTAAACTTTTGACCTTGTCAGAACATCTACAATGTTGTGTTGTTGCTTTTAAAGTGATGAAGAACAATCTTGATGCCCTGAATGTTGATTTACAGGACTCCTTTGTCAATCTTTACAATCTCATACCTGAATACAGACTCCTTTGTTAATCTTTACAATGTTATACTTGAATACAGACCCAGAAGGTTTGTATAAAATTACAATCTCCCAAAGTCTTTTCATTTTTTAAAAATAACTGATATGTTATATATTTCCACTTCCAGGATAGAGTATTTCATCATCTGATACTGATATTAATGTGTGCTCTTGCATGTACATGTCCATCAGTTAGCTTGCATGGGTATTCACATAAAATTGGTAAATTATAACACTTCACCACACTATTAGAGGTTTAATGGATTCATGGGTCTTTGCCTAATAACTCTAGCCTTTAGAATGAGTTGTTTTTGTCACTGTGTCAGTCTGAAGATTACATACTTAAGAGTTCTGTTTTTGTTGTCCTCATTTTTTTGATTAAATTATAACTTAATCATAAGGTAGTGCGTGTGTGTGTGTGTACATTCTTGACAATTGAAGGCCAAAGGTTGTCTTGTTAAGGAGCGTGTTAGAGATAAGAACCGCACATGGACCTTTCTTTTGGAACCACTTCGTTCCTTTGCTTTATTTTTTTGGCAAATTTATGGCACCCTTCATTTATCCATTATGCGAATGCTGATATAGATCTATGCATATAGTGCTATTGCGATTAGTTTTTTCTTCCTTTTTAATTTTGGTTTTATGTTGTGGTTTTCCACTTTTACCCCCTCAACATTCAAGTGTCAGAGGATGAGCCTTGCTACATTGACAATATTGCTGCCTTGTGACCTAATAGTCACGAGTTCAAATTTTAATAATAGTCTCTTCCCTTGTTAGGTAAGGCTATGCACATTTTTACATTGCCTAAGACCCCATAAGATGGAAGTCTTATGTAGTGCATCACCTTTTTTTTTTTTCAACTTTCAATCAGTGTTGTACAAGGAAATGCACCTTTTTAATTAATTTTTCTGTTTGCTTGTAGTGCTTTAGTTTATTCTAGTTGATTTATGTTTCGTACATATGTAATAGAGATCAAGGAGAGGTGTTAGCTGAAGCATTGACGATAATGTTGTGCGAAGGTAGGCAACATGGCATGCAAAAGACTGTTGAATTTATAAAACGTTTGGCTACATTGTTACTGTGCTTTGGATCTGCAGAGTCCATGACTGGTACGTTTTTAATATTCTCATATCTGTAGAGAGGTGTAACCGAAGGGAACACAAAAGTATATGAAACAAAAAAGAAATAAAGTGAAAAGAAACGGCAATTATGTACCTTTTGTTTGAACCTGTTTCAGTTCTGGTCACAGTAAGGCATCTCTTTCAGAAGAATGTGAAGCGCAGAAATCTATTGAAAAATGACATTGGAGGGGCCTTATTCTCTTCAACAATGCCAGTAAGCTTGCTGCCATCATATGCTCTTTGTTTGCATTGAAATACAATCCTTTCTAATTCTCCTGGAGTTTTTGCTTCATATTTCCTTCCTCTCTCTCTTTTTTTTTATAGGAAAAGTTCGTATTTTCTTCCTCTTTTTTTTTTTATAGCAAAAGAAATTAAGGCATCCTCGTAAGGAATGATACTAATGAAATAATGGGGCACAAACTAAAAAGTATGTGCAAAAACAAGGCCTCCTTACTTTAAAGGTTTAATTAATTCATTAGTCCCTATAGTTTTATCAAATTTTCAATTGGGTCCTTACATTTTAAAAGTTTTCAATTTGGTCTCTATATTGAAACCAAATTTTTAATTAGGTTCTTGGCTCCATTCACTGTTACAAAAATCGTGAATTAATGAAGTGATATGGCACTTTCCTTTATATTAGAACTAGGGCTCATTACAGGCCCCTAACCCAAACATTTGCTTCCTCCTACCCCCTATTCTTCTCCTTTTTCTCTTCTTTTTCATTCAAGCTAGCATCTGCAGCACTTCACACCATGATAGTACCCATTGTGTTGGCATAGGTGTAATCATTTCGTGGAAGATCAGTGCAAACAAGATCAGAAGCCTCCTCATGATTTTTATCTGAGAAAATGGGTTCCTTGCCTTCATGCTTTTTGGGGTTTCAATTTGTGTGTGTGTGTATGTAGTTCCTACCTATAATATCCTTTCTTTCTTTTATTTATTTATTTTTTCAATTTGTTGTTGTTTTATCTTTGTTTTGTTGTCTTTTTTTTCTTTGTCATTGGCAACTCAAACGTATAGCACCCACCATCAGGTATTATCAGCGACTCCTAAGTCCTAATGGAATTTGCAAAGTGCTCTCTTCCCATTTTGGGAGGACCAGTTAGGCTAAGAGAAAGAAACACTAAGAAAGTGAAGATATTTTTTGGACTACTCTATTTAGGGTTTGGAACTTTGAATATTTGTTGGATAGATATAGAAAAGATAATAAGAAGGGGAAAATGGGAAGTTGTGGAAGAGAAGGAGCTGTGAGGCAGTATATAAGATCGAAGGTGTCAGGGGAGAGGAGGGAAAATTTAGGGGCAAAATGTTGTGGCTTCTAAGTTAGCCACGATGTTACTGAAAGGATGTTGTGGTTTCCATTGTGGCCACATGATTACTCATATGATGAGCTTGGAAGAATATTTTGTTAACTTTCACATTTTTGTAATAGATGATGGTGTCTGGGACCCAATTAAACATTTGTTTTCAGTATAGGGACCTAATTGAAAACTTTTAAAATGTAGGGCCCCAATTGAAAATTTGATAAAATTATAGGGATTGGTGGATTAATTAAACCTATTTTAAATATCCATAAATTCAAACCACTGTAAGAACTCCATTATTGGAAACCCTTGAGATGCCAAAGTGACAAGCTTAAGGTGATGTATTTTTCTCTCTTGAAGTTGCATTTATATGAAATAAAAATAAGGGTGAGGGAAATGGTTTTGATCAAGGTTGCTAGGATTGCACTTTACATCATTGGATCGCATGATTCCATGATTTTGGAAGGCCTGGGTGATCTCGATTCCACCCCTCAGCTTTCCACTGTGGGATTGCCAGGAAAGATCGTGAACTCATTGGAATCGACCGATTTTTTGCAACCTTCATGCGTCGAAGAGCAAGGAAGCTCCAACCGGTTTCTGGTTATAAAAAAAAAAACCCGATGCATTTGCGACGTAACCAATCTTGAGCCCTAAGGAAAGCCCAACCAAGTGAGTTTCTCACTCGTTGCTTCTCCATTTATTCGTGTCTCTGCTATCTCTTCTCTTTGCTCTTTGAGGACAATGAGGATCTCTTTCCTTGGTCTCTGTTGGAGGCTTCGACGTTGTGACCATTGCTTGACGAGTTGGAGCACTCCTTGGCGCTTGGATCTGCTGCACCCACTCTTTTCTTCCTCGAGCTTTGTCCCGATGTCAAAGCCGAAGTCGCAGTTGCAGTCGCTTGCCACTGCTTTGAACTGCAACCCACTGCCTCCATGGCTGCATTCCCATGGTCTCCCTCTCTCCCTGTTTCTTGCTGCCAACCTTTACCTACCAAGAAGCTTCTTCTCACTTCTTTTTCTTGTCAGGGTTCCCACTATGTTTTATTTTTGCGATCCCTTTATTCTTTTTTTTTTGGGTTATCATTTGGGCTTTTGGACTAGTACTCATTAAAAGAATAGAGATTAAGGGTATGTTTGGTTTGAGTTTTCAGTTTTCATTTTTAGTTTTTAAGTTTTTCAGATTTTGTGAAAGAAATGCTGATAATTCTAAAAACTACGGGCCTATTTGCTTTGAGTTTCCAATTTTAGGATTTTGTGAAGGAAATATTGAAAACTAAAAATTGGAATTTGTAGTTTTCAAAATTTTCAGTATTTCCTTCACAAAATTTGAAAAACTGGAAACTCAAATCAAACAAGCCCTAATATTTTGTGTCAGATTTTTATTTATTTATATCTACTTAGGAAAATAAATAGAGAGTTTGAGACTTTGATTTCAAGGCTAAATCTGGTTTGTAATTTTTCTAAAATAATATTAATTATGAAATATGAATTTTTAGTTATGTGATCCTTGAATCCTTAATTGAGTTACAACTTTATGCATAATTAATTAAATTTTACATATATAAATATAGTTATGTTATCTGGTAGGATCTTACAATTCGTGTTACGATTTAACGTTTTACGATTGTGTATCCTCCTTCAGATCCTACGTAATATCTCGATCTTAGCTATCTTGGTTTTTGATGTTATGTATGTATATTAGAATAGATAATTTTTTTTATTATATTTAGTTTGATCTTGTTATTTATGATAGAAAAGTGTTACACAATCTTAAGAAATAATTTTACTACACAAGTATAAGACTTACTGATGTTGTATGAGACTAGATGTTGGGCAGTAAAAGGCAAATGAAAGAATAAGCTTGATCTTGCAGAGCCGAAAATGGTGCTTTGAATGAATACATTATAGATAATGTTGAGGCAGCAACTATTGTGAAAATATACCAGAATCTTGTCTTACGTTGTTCGGTTATGTTGATGACTTGTAAAAGTCTCAATGCGAAGAGTAGATCAGATGGAGGATAGTCCAATGATTAAAGGCAGAACACATTGTTGTGATTTGGTCCATGTAGTTGATCCTATCTAGTGGGAAAATGCCTTCTTGTTTTATTATTATTTTATTGTTCCCGTGACAGTGCATGGACATTAAAGTTTGAAAACTAGTAAGGTGGGAGGGTAGGTGATGGTTGCATTGGCAACATTGGTGTAGGTTGATACTGGCTTTCACGATAAGTGGAAGGACGCAGGCTTCAGGAGTCCAAAATGACATAATAAAAAGGACACTATCTGCATTGTTGTTCTATGATATTGCACATCTAAGTACAATATCTTCTAAAGTGGGTGCATTTTCAATTCCCACAATAGTGGAAGCCTCATGCACTGTTCTGCCTCTTACAAGGATAGAACATTTGTGTTTCTTAATTTTTATTTTTTATTTTTTGTGGGTAAAAGCTCTAAAGGGCTTATGTTGGTTACACATGTATTCTGCTAGGTAAAATACATTTTGGTGTCCATTTGTTCTGCCTCTTGTCCCTTTTTCACAGATCCCAATGTCACAACCCAACTTAGGTCATGACCGGCGTATGGGAACACTTTTCCCAGCAAGCCTTAGAACACTAAATTTTTTAGAAAAATAGACAGAGTTTCCTCTATTTTTCGGACATTTCCCAAATAATTACATAACCTGCAATGTTTCCAATAAATTCATAGCACTTGGGCATCAAGCATTCTCAGAATGCGCCCTTCCAGTACATAATAATATTTCAACATATACCAGTCATAGTACTAATACAGTTCAACATAAAACCAAATTAAGTTTACAAATCTTTTCCAAAACATAACATATATAGCTAAGTCATAAGTTTTCAAATACAAATACAACACAAGTCCAAGGAACCTGCCTGTGACATATGGAGCAACTGACATCTATAGGCTAAATCACATATGGATGAAAACTAAAAGGGCCTTTACAAAAAGGTTCACCAACTTAGAATTTATTAAGATTGTGCCGGAGGAACACCAGAACTAGCACTAGCACCTGTATCTGAAAAGGGTGGAAATACAACGGGGTGAGTTTTGCAACTCAATGAGAGATAGGGTATCCATAGTTTACTAAATGCAAGCATAAAACAATATAAACATAATATATATATATATGCTCATAATATAGGATTTTAATCATAACATGAGATTTACATACTCATATAAATTCAAATACATTAGGGAATTATCCGAAGCAGAACGATAACAAGTCCAGACATGACCCAAGGCCATGTGTTAGCACCACACCTGCTAACTAGAGTTGGCCCGTAGCCATATACAAGTCCAGACATAGCTGCAGCTATGTGCGGGTTAGCACATCACTTGCTAACTAGAGTTTCTCGCGGTGCACTGAGGCTAATGTCCTTGCCGTTAACTACAAGTTCTAACTATAGAATTTTCCCCAATTTAACTCAAAATCATGCACATTACATAATATAAAATTAACATAATATGTTGTCAAATTCAATATTCATTATAGTTCAACTCAAAATATTTTAACAAGCATAATAATCATATTATGGCCTCCAAATAAAAGTTTATCATTTCAAATATAAAGCGACATTTTCAATAAATAAATTATTTTTTTCTATATCAACATACTTTCAGCTCTTTATATCATTTTATATTGTTTATCATGCATAAAGTAACCTACAGATTTACTATATACTCACAGCTATTGGTTCAAAGAACCGAAGAACAATGTCTTTGATGCCACCTATTCAAGTGTTGATGCCCGATTGCTCTATCGCTCTAAGAACAAGATAATATTAATTTTTGTGAGCTAACAATATCACAAATTTATATAAATTAGCCCCAAATCAATAAAAGCCCCAAATTCTAGAATTCAATAAACCTAATAATATTCCTAAAATAATCAAAAATTTCAATAATTTAAA
The DNA here is from genome assembly GCA_031216125.1 of Dalbergia cochinchinensis. Lineage (NCBI taxonomy): Eukaryota > Viridiplantae > Streptophyta > Magnoliopsida > Fabales > Fabaceae > Dalbergia > Dalbergia cochinchinensis. The sequence goes on along the minus strand of CM062368.1, from coordinate 22,889,584 downwards.
CGGAGTAGTTTAGGAGCTAATTTACCACTTGGAGTGTAGAATTGGTGAAGAAAATCACTCCAATTCGTCCTAAGCTTCAAGCTCCCTCTAATGGAGTTAGAGAGAGAAAGTGGAGTAGTGGAGAGGAAGGAGAGAGAGACACGGTTATGGGGATGAGAAGGAAGAGGAGATAATGATGATGATGGAGGTGGTGATGTTTTGTGTTGGTGGAAGCAAAGAAATTGAAAAAAAAATGAAAAGAATTGAGAAGGGAAAGAAGGAAAACGTGAAGAAGAAGAGAGGAGGAGCTTACGGGAGGTGAACGGGAGGAAGGAAAAGAAAGAAAGAAATAGGGGAGAGAGGGTAGTAGAGTGGATTATGCCACTTAAGGTGCATGGTGCACCTTACCCCCCTTTTTTTGTTGGATCCCACACCCAATTTAAGTGGTGCTCTTGCCTCAGTAGTTTGGGAACTCAATCTTTTGTCCAAGCATTATCATCCTGCCATAACAATGGCTCGGGTATTTCAACCATGACTATGCACATAACCGAGTCATTCTCTCCTAGTCCTCTCGTACACAAGCTTTGAAGGAAACATCTCTTGACCAAGAGTTAAGTTTCCCACATGGTGACATCATAAAATTGAAAAACAAGAGACGAACAAATGATCCTGCCACATCCTCGACCATTGGTTCTACAACAGTTACAAGTTCATTCAATGAGGATGAGTTGCAGAGGAAACTCAATTCCCATTTTATGCTTCGTCATGACACCAGTGAGAATGAAAGGTTGAGAAGTGAGTTGGATATGACTACAGTAACACTGCAGCTATATGGACAATACAAGAAACAAAAGCAACAATCAAAATCCAAGAAAAGGTTAGTCATTGTTTGGCTAGGAAGCACTGACACACTGACTTGACAGCGTGTTTGTGTGTCAGACACTTACATGACATGTATTGGATACACATCCGTACGCGTCTAATTAAAACAATAATTTTTAAGTTTGAACACACCGAACACCGTTGGACACTGCTCTAATTCATTGTGGACCCAGCTTAGACACACCATAGACATGCCATGTTGGTAGGTCATTTTATTTTGAAAATATTTCGGCTAATAAAAAAAACAAAAAGAATAATTAATTAGATAAAAAAATTATACAAACACAACAAAAAGAAATTCAGACAAAAATTATACAGCAAAATTAAAAAAATTATATATATATATATGTTGTGTCCGTGTCTTGTAATTTTTTGAGTTTGATGTGTGTCCGTGTCTTGTCCTATGTCTGTGTTAGTGTCTGTGCTTTATAGTTGCTTAGTGATGAGTACGGCTCATAGATTCCATAACATTTTGTCTTTTTAGTTTGGCAAATCATAAGATGGACTTCAATATTTGAGGTCGATCATGGACCCCTTATTTTTAACCATTGGATGATTCTTATTTTTACTAAATGATTTGATCTAATGGTTAGGGATAGGGGGTGTTTATGATGGACCTAAAGATAAGAAGTCTACTATAAAATCCACCTTCTAGTTTCATTTGTTGGCAAATTATAAGATGGATCTCAAAATTTGAGGTCCACTATGGACTTCTTTTTATTAACCATTGGATAATTATAATTTTTATTAGATGAATTAATCTAATGGCTAATAATAGATGGTCCATAATGAACCCAAAAATAAGAGATCCACTATAAAAGTCACCTTCATTTCTTTTCATAGTATCTATCTTGTTCCCCAATTGTTGTTGCTATTAAAGTTCCATTTTTCCAATGGGTTCTTTAAAACAAATTCACCACATTTAAGCTTAGCTGTAAAAACCAGACTGGTTATCCATCAGGTCAGAGGACCAAGACATCGGTTCACCGGCTTATGCAACAGACCAACAGTTCTGACTGGAAAGAAACAATGTAGCGTGTTCTTGATGCTTGCTGCTTGTTTGCTGCATTTTTATGGTTAAGCAGTACTTGAATGATTTAAAGGCTTTCAATCCACGAGGTTCCTAAGTACTGCCATAGATTTTATATCAACTTTTGTTGCCTTTGTAAGTTAAGAATCCTCATGTCTTGTGGCCCACGAAATATTTTTTTCCTCAAGCCTTGAAGAGAAAATTATAGAAGAGGAGAGATTTAACATAAAATTTTAGATTTGAGTTTAATTTTGATATATTAATAAAGTAAAATGCTTTTATACAAATATTTAATTATATCTTGATCTATTACGAAATCATGATTGATTTTCATCTCTTTATTTTAAAAGTCATACATATTCAAAGATTTGATTGGATTACTATGTAAAAAATTTTGTAATTGGTATGTTTTCATTTTTTTTCTTAAGCTGAGTAAGGCTTAGTTTGGTAGTCTTCGTTAAGGAAAAAATGTTGTTCTATTATGAACACTAGTTAGCAAAATTAAAAAAAGGTTTTAAAAGTTTTTTTTTTTTTGGGTTGCGTATATTTCAAACATAAAATCCCATCTTTCTAATAGAAATTTTTTCTTCCTTTTCAATTCCTTAATTGGTTAGATAAGTCCAAGAAGAAAACATGGTTGACAAGAATTTTTCTTAGACAATGGATTATATTATGGGAGATTAGTATTTCTTTCATCTAATAAGGATACGGTGGAAACAACAAAATTTCTAAAGGCAAATTTTATTGATCTTTTTTGAGATGTGGTGCTTGTTTAAATTCATTCCAAAGGTACTTGTATTCAAATGAAAATGAAAAGTGGAGAATTAAAAGATGTTTGGTTTGCATATGCTTATCAAAATTCATTTAAGGGTGGGAAAAAGAACTTTTAGTTAAAGTAGATAAATGATATTTTTTATTTTAATAAAAGTTCTTCTCGGATAAAATCTTATTATTACTCTTATATAAATACCTTATTCAAATAAAAGTTATTTTCTTAAATTTATTTGCAATGTACTTAAACCAAGCATGAATCAACTTGTTTGAAGTGATTTTTTTTTTCAAATTAATTCTTCCAAAATGTAAACCAAATGAACTATTGGTAAAATTCATTTTGGTTCTTCTTTATTTGTATTGCTTTGAAGATCTTTGAGTTTATGAAATTATTGTACTAATACTTTTTAAATTTATAAAATCATTGCGTTACCTGTACTTCTATTACATATGAACAGTGTACACAGGGGAGATGATGTCACCGAAACACCTATAGGAGAGCCACAACAAATCTTCTCTGATATGAGGGGAGAATGTAGTGATTTGCTGAATTTCTTATCCGTGGAATTTTCTTGGCTACAAGAGTAGCGTGTTAAAAAGAGAGAAAGAAGAAAGAAAGGAGAAAGGACACTGAGAGAAGAGAAAAAAAGAGTTCAAAATCTTCCACTCAACAGCCGAACACTACTTTTCATCTATCAAGTGAGAATAGCATGGAGACCACGAAATTTCTCATCCGTACTATAAAGAAATTTTGTTATGTACAAAATTAGGTGAGTGTTTCCACGGAGTCGAAGGCCAATGTCTTCTCATACAGTCAGTCACCTATGTGCCTGTATGTGAGTGCGACAAAGTTTAAAAATTCAGTTACCTTTAATAACATTTTATAAATGTGAGTAAATGAAATTGAATATATTGCTCAATGGCAACAAACACTCAACTCTTCTCTTGGGCTCTCTCTCTCTCTCTCATGACCCAATATGGGAATATGATCGGCACATGAGAAATTTCACTCCATATAAGTCTCGTGATCGTTGAGTCTCTATATGTATAATTTATCATAATATTATAATTAGAATATAATTTCCTTCTAAATCAACAACATTTCTCTATTTGAAATATAGTATTTAAATTTATAAAAACTGAGATATTTAAAATACATAACTTTAAAAATAATGATCAAATCTAATATTCATAAAAGGGTAAATTGTTTCATCTTCTAATATAGGTATAAACTGAAAATTGATTTAAATTTTTAAAAGCCGAAACATAAATATTTTTTCGGTTCGCTACAGAACCAACACTTCGCGTAATCCATTCCACCAAATACCAACCATTCAATATTCCACCAAATACCAACCATTCATTCACTCATTCTTGTCAACTTGTGCATGTGTGGCCAGTGGCCTTTCTCTATCTCTTCTTCTCATTTCTCAATTCCCCAAACTCAATCAATACACTAGTTGTTTGATGCATGGGATGCATAGAAGGATGAAAAAAATAATTTATTAATTATTATAAAAAATAAATAATAATTTATTTAAATATATCTTATAGAAAAATTATATATTTTGTTACTTTTTCAATATTATTAATCTATTGTGGAAGAAAACATCTAAAAAAAGAAATACTATATGTCTTCATCTCTATATCACATTTAATATAAGAAAATGTAGCAAATAAAGGATAATTGCACTTTATAAAGTGATAACTCCAAAGAAAAATCTAATGATGATTTATAATATTTGGTATAATTTGTCATTATCTTTATGTTTTCTAGCTCAATCCTTAAGTTTGAAAATTGAACACATTAGTCACATCAAATTAGAAAATTCAAGTTGGTACATAGACTTTGAATCGTTAATCTTCCCAGCAATTTCTCACCAAGTATATATCAATTAAGCGATGATACTTCTGAGTGATATCATTTTCAATAGAGCCAGTTTTTTCAAAACTATGTATAGTTTTAAATATAGAATTATTCTCCTTTTTTCTTTTCTTTGGAGGTTTAAATACAAAAGATTATGAATAGTATTTTTTTATGTTGTTGACATGGCTTATAAGTGTAAAAAAAGAAATTTAAAATCATGGGTATTTTCATTTAGTGTGCATATTAATTGCTCTTTGTTATGTATTCTAACTCATTTCTTAAGTTAGAAAATTAAGTAAATTAGTCACGTTGAATTGGAAAATTGATGCTAGATTAGTCTTTGTAGTAATTTTTCACTGATGACTTATCAATCAAGTGGATAGACTTCCTCCAACTTAATCCATGAAAAAAATAACATTGAACAAAATGGTTCCTCAAGAATAAAAATATATATATTTTATGTTCCGTCATACTTAAAAATACAAGATCAATTAGTCTGTCTTCAATATTTTTGAAGAATTTTACGACAAATTCATTCTTATCAATTTATCAAATAGTTATAATTCTATTACTCAATAAGAAAAATAAGTCTATCAAAATATTGAGGAGGAACTAAATTTGTAATACTAATATTTAAAACTCATTACATGAAAAAAATTTCATATGTCATTCATAGAGAAAATTATACACTACTATTTTCATAATCTTAATAATTAAAATAAGTTTTTAAATTTAATTTATCTTATAATTATTAATTAATTTTTTCTAATCATACCTTCATATCTCTCTTTCATTAGCACAATAAAAATACCTTGTGAAATATCTCATTTAAAATTATTTAATATGAAAATAATAACAAATAACATAAAAATGATAATTGAACGTATTATTATATCATTAAAATTTTATATGTATAATTATTATAGTATTAATTAATTATAACAAAACTATTATAATTAAGTTACCACAAAATGAAGACTATTATAATTAACAATAATTTTATTGACCATGTCTAATTATTATATAATTATATGAAAATCTATTATAATATGTTTTGTAAGTTGATAATGAACTAAAACTACAACCTATATGCAATGTTAAAAAACTACAAAAATATATTATAATAGCTGTTTATAATGAGAAAAATTGTCTTTTGACACGACAAGGATATTTAAACAAAAATATTATCTAAATACTCAAAAAGCTTGTATGTATTAGGACATTTACTTAATAATTATTGGATGTGATAGTGGATACCATACATTTCATGTATTATATCACATCTAATAATTATTAAGTGTTGTTGGTAGGCTTCTCTCCTTATTGGGACTCAACAACTTATAAAAGAAAAAAAAGAAGGAAATTGCAAACAAAAAGGAAAACCAAAAAGAAACAAAAGGAAGAAGTAACGCTACAGTAGCGTTATAACCCATTATACGGTTGTGTTCTGTCCAATTAGATGAGTATTTTGTTGATTGTTGACATTCTCTAGTGGAAGAATGATTATATTTCCATTGATCATAGTGAAAGTTTTTGTTAGACTAGGTCCCATAGGTTTTTCATCCCTCTAATTGGAGATTTTCTCACATTAAAAATTACGGTGTCTCTTATTTTATTTGTATGCCAAATTATTATATTGCTTAGAGTATTTTGGGTACTACCTATTTAATTGCATAGGTGTGGAAAAATATTTATTGCTTCTACTATTAATAACAGTTTCATTTCTAAGATTTTTTCAACAAGTGGGTATCCTAATAAACTCAAATTTTTTAAGTATTTAAATGACATACTCTTATTAAAGACAAAAGATAAAAGAATAGTCAATGGTGCTCGCTATAGGAAAACAAAACAAGAAGCTGGGTTGTTCTTTCATATGACTGCTGCAAAACAAGTTTTCTTCCTCCAGTCGTTGTTGCTAGCTAGATATATCCTTCGGCCCTATTATTGTTCCTTTTTTTTTTTTATGTTAGGAGAGTGTATGTATGAAAGTTGAATATATTAGTCACATCAAATTGGAAAATTAAAGTTGGTGCATAGACTTTAAATTATTAGTCTTCCTAGTAATTTCTCACCAAATATATATCAATCAAGTGGTGAAACTTTCCAATGATATCATTTTCAATAAAGCTTTTTTTTTAAAAAAAATCAACTATAGTTTTAAATATATAATTATTCTCTTTTATTTTTCTTTGGAGGTTTAAATGGAGCAAATTATGGGCAGCATTTTTTTATGTCATTGACATGGTCTTAAGTGAAGAAAAAGAAATTTAAAATTATGGACACTTTTATTTGATTGAATATTAATTTTTCTCTTTTATGTATTATAACCCATTTCTTAAGTTTGAAAATTAAGTAAATTGGTCACATTGAATTGGAAAATTGATTCTGGATTTATCTTTATAGCAATTTCTTATCGATGATTTATCAATCAAGTGGGGAGACTTCCTCCAACTGAAACAATAAAAAAATCAAAATCGAACAAAATGGTTCCTTAAGAATAAAAATATATATTTTGTGTTTTTTCATAATTAAAAATATTTGATAAATTAAATTAGTCTGTCTTCAATATTTTTGACAAATTTTAGGATAAATTGATCCTTATCAATTTATAAAATAGTTATAATTGTATTACTCAATAAGAAAAATAAGTCTATCAAAATATTGAGGAAGAACCGAATCTATAATATATCTATAATGTATAATCTATTTATAATACTAATATTTTAAACTCATTACATGAAAATTTTTTCATATGTTATTCATAGAGAAAATTATACCCTACAATTTTCATAATCTTAGTAATTAAAGTAAGTTTTGAAATTTATTGACCTTATAATTATTAATAAATTTTTTTCAATGATACCTTCAAATCTCTCTTTCGTTAACACAATAAAAGTATCCTACAAAAATATCTTATTCAAAATTATTTAATATAAAAATAATAACAAATAATATAAATAAAATAATAATTGAACGTATTGTTATAACATTAAAATTTTATATGTATAATTATTATAGTATTAATTAATGATAAAAAATTATTATAATTATATTACCATAAAAAGAAGACTATTATAATTAATGATAATTTTATTGACCATTTGTAACTATTATTAATAATATAAAAATCTATCATAAGATGTTTTCTTAGTTGATAATGAATTAAAGCTAGAGAAAATTATACTAACTGCCTTGAAGTTTAATATAATTACACTCTGTACCTTTCTATTTTATAAAATTATCATTGATTGCCCTTAAGATTCGCAAAAATTATGCTAGCCTATCCTGTATATACTAGTTCATTAATTTCAATGAGAAAAAAATAATATGTGATATGTATATAAGTATTAATGATGAAATTCTAATATTTTTGTAATGTTTAACTCATCATTTGAATCAAATAAATTTTTATCACATGAAAAAAATATAAGTATAACTTGTGATAAAAAAAAGATATTATATTTAATATATATGCCAAATGTTATCAAAATATTATAATATTTCATTAATAATTATGTATATATTCTGTGTTATTTTTTTTTACTTAAATTAGCGAACCAGTATCTGTATGGGAGATTAGTATATTTTTAGTAAACCTCAGAGAAGGTCAGTGATAATTTTATAAAATAAAGGAATGCCAAATGTAATTATCTATCTACTAGTCTCACTATACCCTATTTAATTTTTTTACAACTTGAACATTCTAACCTATTAACTCTATAATTTTTTCATACTAATTTTTTGAAAAAAAACTTCAAATTTTTAACATTAAAATATTTTAAAAAATTTACACTTATTTGATAATGATACTAAATATTTATTAATTTTTATAAAATTAAATAATTACACAAATTTCTATTGAAAGTAATATTGTAATTGATATACTACTCCAATAATTGAGATGATGTAAATTAGGATTAAATATGATTTTTTACTAATTATTACGCATTAATTATAACATATATTTTAAAAATGATATTTTAATTTATTAAAATGATGTACAAAGAAAAAACATATAATTGAAATCACAAAAATTATATTTATTTATTATTTTATATTTTTATAATTAAATATTTTAATTTACTAAAAAAATATAAACAATTAGGGATGATAAAAAAAATAAAAATTGAAAGTGAGTACATGTGGGATTGCCTACAATGTGGATGGAGATGAGGACATATTATGTTTTCATAGGGATGATTGATGGGGACAAAGTTACCGTTTGATAGGAGTATGGATAGGCATAACATACCTTCATTTTTTTCAGTTATCTTTATTAGATTTGTATTATATATGCTTTTTTTAAATTTTAATTTAGATTTTATTGCATTGCTCGTATTTGTTATTATGGATATTTATATTTCAAATTATAAAATATTTTAAAAGTTTTGTTTTGTTTTGAAATTTGTTAATAAACCCTTGAATACCGTAGGGATTCAAAGTCTTCACAGGGAATTGGACATGGGGATGGGTAAAGGGGATAGGGATGAGAATAAGAGGTAAAATTCTAAATGGTAATAGGAGGCATAGGACATGTCACATTTCTCGTGGATATTCATTGTCATCCCTATAAATAGCTTATGATATAGTAAAATTATTTACTTATTTTATTTCTTTATTCAATAATTTCAACTTTTAAAATGTGTAAAATTTCATAAAATAGGTTTTTAATTGTTAGTTATAAGTTATCTACCGATTTTTTTAACCTTATAAATTTATATTTTATCTATTTATTTAATTATTAATTTATTTTTAAAATAAATTTATATACTTAATTTTTTATAAGATATATTTAAATAAATTATCATTTAATTTTGATAATGATTAACAAATTATTTTTTATTATCTCCCCATGTATCATACGCATCAAATGACTAGTTTTATATATATATATATATTCTATGTTATTTTTTTTTATCACTTAAATTTATGAAATAGTATCTATAGAAAAGATTAGTATATTTTTAATAAATTTCAGAGAAAGTCAATAATAATTTTATAAAATAAAGAATTGTCAAATATAATTATGGTAGGAGTTGAGTAAAAATTATTCTTAAATCTACAACCCATGCGTGATAATAAAAAACTATATAAATCAAAGCAAGTTTGCTTCTCACCCGCCAAACTCTCTGAGTCCTACAGTACCCAAACTCTACAGAACCAAGACTTGACTTCATTGATCCCACCTACCTAATACGATTCATTCGTTCTCTTCAAGTCGTGCATGCGTGGCCAGTGGCCTTTCTCTTTCTCTTCTTCTCAGTTCCCAATTCTGCAAACTAAATCAATACTTCAGTTAGGGTTCTCACTTTTGTGAATTGAGAGAGACTCAACAAGAAGAAGAAAATGACAGTGGGAAAAGAAGACGCGCCAGAAGAGATCGTGAAGGCGCGCACGGACAAGAGGGATTACAGGAGGATCGTCCTTCGCAACTCCCTGCAGGCCCTCCTTATCTCCGATCCCGACACCGACAAGGTCTCTCTCTTCTCTCTCTCTCTCTCTCTCTCTCTGATTTTGGCTTTTTTTTTTTATCTGATTGATTTTTTTTGTATTATCGTTGTTTTTGGTATTTGCAGTGTGCTGCTTCCATGGACGTTGGTGTGGGTTCATTCAGTGACCCTGTTGGCCTCGAAGGCCTCGCCCATTTTCTAGGTTTTTTTTTTTTTCAAATTCATCGTTTAGCAATTATTCTCTCGTGGAAATGGGTCCTTTTTTTTTTTTGTTTTCTCTATTTGGATGTGGTTTTGGTTGATTTAGTACCAATCTTGAGTGGACTCTTAATGTGCGCTTTGAATATCACACTCATGCAAGATGGTCAATTATCATATTTTAGCTTTGGTGTTAGTGAAAAGAATCTGGACTTTATATATAAGGAGCTATTTATTGGGCACCCGTGATGTTTCTTGTTGGTACTTTTTGAGATTGAAGCGTTTGGGTAGTGCGGTTTAGGAATTTAGGAGCAAAAGATATGAAGCCTGGGTGTTTAGACCATTATTATTTGGATTTAATTTTCATTCTTTGATGGTGTCATCTGATGCAATCAATCCTTTCTATTTGTAAACTTTTCAAGTAGTGAGTGTGTTAGTTAAGAGGCATTCTTCGGAGTATACGGTGGCTATATCCACCAGACTACCACACAGGACTTACTCCATTGAGGATAAAAGAATTTCTTGCAAGTTGACTGAATCTGCTTATGTGGCAATATATGAATTGATGGCGGTGTAAAATGCATCAATATTTAATCCCTATTATTTATGCCTAAAGGTTGTGTTTTGGAAGCCTAAGATAGTTGCTTCATGCGGTAGGGTGTGGAAAATTTATCAACTTTAGAAATTTTATTTTGTTTTTCCCCCCCTCTTGACAGAGCACATGCTGTTTTATGCCAGTGAAAAGTACCCTGAGGAAGATAGCTACTCAAAGTATATTACCGAGGTAAAGTACAATAAAGTGCAATAATGCTTCCAATATTGCTTATATGTCCAGGCCTCTGTGCCTGTGAAAGATGCTTTGGAATTTTGTTACTACTCTTTATGGACGTGGTCAACAGTTTTTGTAGCCCTTTTATCCCATGTATTTCAGTTAAGTTCTTATGTTCCTCCGTAGTTGCATGAAGATGAAAGTAAGGAAATATCCAATCCTGGTTATTTGTTAGCTTATAACTCAATCTTATTGATACTTGTGGGTAGCATGTTTGTCGTTTAGAGAACTATTGAAAACTTCTGGACAGCATTTTTGTCCTTAATTTACTTGTGTGGCAATGGAGGGGAACTTTGATACGTTTTAGAGTATGGAACTGAGAAGTAACCTTATTGTCAGCTAAAACTAATATTCTGCTGATTTCTCTTGAGATTGGAGGCCTCTGGCATGTGGGTTAGGCTAGGATTTCTTTTCTGCTGGCATTTTTAATTTTATGCTTAGCAAAGCAAGTAGAGAGGGAGCATAGTTATCCAGCTGGTTTTGGATGTACACGTCATATATTCCATTCATTGATGAGAAAGGTTACAAAAATTGTAGAAATAGATTTGATGCAGTTCTTCTATTATGTCTGCAAAAATCAGAAGCTTTTTTGTTTGAAATGGGGGCTGGGGTTTGAAAGGAAAATTGCAATATTAACTGACAAAAAAAAATCGACAGAGTACAGAATTTTGTCCTGCTAAGATACAAATGCCAGATATATTGAGCTATGACTACGTTTTTCTTTTCCTTTTCCTTACATCAGTATTAATGTAGATGCAGATTTTATGTTTTACGGCTATTTTCTCTTTTAATATCGTATCAACTGGGATTTGGAAACTGACACCATTACATTGTTTTTACTTCGAAGTCCTTTTTACATTTGTTCGCTAATCACTTTTGCCTGACACAGCATGGAGGAAGAACAAATGCTTTTACATCTGATGAGCACACCAACTATCATTTTGATGTTAACACGGATGGCTTTGAAGAGGCTCTGGACAGGTATATCCTGCATTTCTTTTTCTTTTTTATTGTTATTTATAAATTTCTTGTTAAAAAATGCTACTGTCAAAACACTAACTCGGGCTATGGTTTGTCTACCAGATTTTCTCAGTTCTTCACAAAACCATTGATGTCTGCTGATGCTACAATGAGGGAAATCAAAGCTGTTGACTCTGGTTAGACAATCATTTATTTATTTATTTTATATCTTAAGCTTTATTTTCCTTGTGTATTATTCATATTCTTTCCTTTGCTCCGATTCTTGCAGAAAACCAGAAGAACTTACTATCTGATGCATGGAGAATGAAACAGGTATCTGCAATAGCCTTTAGTAGGGTTTCTTTCGGCTGAGGTAAAGTTGGTTGTTTGATAACTGAATTCAAAATCGTTGTTATGCAGTAGGTTGTCCAATATTAACATGGAGCAAAAGCTCTCTTTGTTAAAGATGGCATGTAGTTTTAATGTTCGAAATATTTTCTGTATCCATCTAGCTTTTGAGATGCAAAATTGGTCTAAATGCTGCAGATTAAAGTTGAAAATAATTCATTTCTTGTAATCAGATGCTGGGCATGGTTATCCAGTACATGTGTGTGCCTGCACATGTTCCGTAATCTTAATTGAGGTGCATTAATTAGACGGCTTAGGATGTGAGGCAGTAATTGGTTGTTGCATTATTTCTCAAGATTCTGTGCTTTAAGGATCAACTTCGTGGAAGTCTTGTCCTTATTTTCATTTCTGGATGTGTACGGTTGCTTTTACTAATGCTGCTGAGTTGTTGATTGCTATTGAACTCATTGAAACTCAGTTTGTTAATTACTGCTAATATTTGGACTGAGATTTCATTGAAGGATATGGGAATATGGAAGAATTATTGCTCCTATCTTCTGCTGGGTCAGGTTGATAGCAAAGTTGAGGGAAGGACAGGGAGATTGCCCGTCTTGTCTTTCAAACTTGGATTTACCAATCTCAATAAACTTGCATGTATTGAGTCAAAGTTGCTAGTCATTCCTGTTATGCAAAGGAACTCGACTTTTCTGTTGCATTTTCAGTCTTTTTTTTTTATCTGTATTTCTTCTGTCTCCCTGTTGTTTGTCCTCCCCTTAGATATATAGTTTATATCTTCTATGAGTATTTGGTGCTTTACTAGCATTTCAATTTGTGTTTATAATCTTGCTTTTATACTCACTTGGAGAAATATTTAATTATTTATAATCTTGCTTTGTCTCCCCATGTGAAACATTACAATTTGTACAGCTTCATAAACATCTCAGTTCTGAAGATCATCCTTATCACAAATTTAGCACAGGTTAGTGGTTAATTTGTTTTTTTGTTTATGTCTAAAACAACCGATCTTTGAATATTTGCACCATATTGCTTGGTTTAATAATAGTTTATGTATTCTCCCTTTTGATGGGCGTGTGTGCAGACCAAAGTTCTTGTTTTCATTGATGCATTGTTAACTGTTTGCCTTTAATTTTACATGATCAACGGACTCATTCCAAGCTGTGCCTTTTCTTGCCTGTGCAAAACTTTTTATGATATCATGGTAGTGACATTTCTTCCAAATTAGATTTTTATTATTGAAAATAATTGCTGCTTAATGGATGTCAAAAGCCAGAATTTTGTTTTTAGATTCTTTTCCTTTTGCCTTGTCAAAGAATGAAGACGGGGAATTTTTTTCTTTCAAACATCAACATATTAAGTATTTGCGGACTAATGCTTTTTTAATCTCATCAGCTTTGTCATAACCTGCTATTTTCCACATCCAAGTTCAGTAGTTTTAAAAATTGTCTTTGCAATTTAATATCTTGAAATGCTTTATTATGTATTCAAATAACTTTTATCTTAAGTGGGGAAAAACTAAGTCTATGGAGTTCTTCACTAGAAACTTATTTTAAGTATATGGGGATTGCTCCTTTGACTATCATTTAGAAATGTTGACCATGTGTTTCTAGATTTTCTTGGATATTGCTTTTCCCTCACATTGATAGCTGATGTCTTCTGAGCCAAGTGGAGCATATTTCCCAATAATATTCCTGGAGTTAACTTATGAAATATTTAAGTTCCAATTATCAATTTCTGCCTTTTTGGGAACCTTAACTTCACTTGTCTGTGTACATGAGTATCATATGAATGATATGATTTTCATGTATCTGATTCTGGTTATTGATACTTAATATAATGTATAAGCATGCCTAACTTTATCACATGTTTTGTCCAAATCAAGCTGTAATAGTCATTATCAAGGTTATTAGTTTATTCGCATCATAATAATTACTTGTCATGCTCTAAAAATTTCCTTTTTGCTCAGGGAACTGGGACACTTTGGAAGCTAGACCAAAAGCAAAAGGAATAGACACGCGGAATGAGCTTATTAAATTCTATAAAGAAAACTATTCTGCCAATCGAATGCATCTAGTTGTATATACAAATGGTGACCGATATTTTCTTTACAGTTACAAATTCAACAGATTATTATTATTATTATTTTGAAGTGGCTACAATTCAATTATTTGCGCATGGATATTTTCAGAAAGCCTCGATAAACTTCAAAACCTTGTGGAAGAAAAGTTCCAGGATATTCGGAACATCAACAGAAGTTGTTTCCATCCTTTAGGCCAGCCATGCAAATCAGAGCATTTGCAGGTAATGTTCTGTTTGTGAGTCAATTGTAAATTCTAAATAGTTCCTTGTGCAATGGTTGTAATGCATGCCTGTTTTGCCTTTCTTTTTCAGATTATTGTTAGGACTGTCCCAATAAAACAAGGCCATAAATTGAGAATTATATGGCCAGTGACCCCTGAGATTCATTATTACACTGAAGGGCCATGCAGGTATCTTGGTCATCTTATTGGCCATGAAGGAGAAGGATCTTTATATTGCATCTTGAAATCATTGGGTGGGTTCTGTATATCTGTTGCATATTTCATTGATAATTTTCTGGAATCCCTTACTTCATTTGAAATCTGATTCCTCTCTATATGAGGTCTTGCCTATATTTATGAAAATTTTGAAACAATCCATGATTACCTATTTGTATTTCAGAATGCTACTTTCTCCCATTCTCTCTATTGTTTGGCTATTTTAGAACAATTTTTTGAAATCAACTTAAAGGAGGGCAGACTGAATTTGTTTTTGAATAAAACATGTTCTTGTTTCCTCTGTTATCAATAGCGCGGGGTAGCCGCGCTATCGCTCTGTGGCTTAGCGTCGCAACCCTCCGCCACTACACGGAAGCCGTTGCATTGCGTATGGAGATTGGGGCCGTTGCAGGCGTTAGTTGCAGCGGATTGCAGGCCAAATCGTGGAATAGCAGACGCGATTGCAAGAGACGCCTTGAAATGGGAAGTTTTTCATATAGAAATCCCTTCTTCTCTGGCTTCCCCGCCTGATGAACCCTTTCCCTTCTTCTAGTCTTTCCCGACGGCGCAACAGCCAACAGAGCTCTCTTGATTAGGGATTTTTTCTTTTGTCTACCTAGTTTTTTTTTTTTTTGGGTGTGCTAGTTTAGGGTTTTTTAATGTGCTGAAACCTTTATTGGGCTTACTTACTTCATTTGGGCTGATAATTTTTTCTCCTTTTATAAAAAGAGTGTTGGGCCTTTAAGTCTTAGAGGCTTAAGTTCCTGAGTATGATGCTGTTTTATTTAATTCCTCTAATATACTACTAAACTTATTATCCCAAAAAAAAAAAAAACCGCTACACTATTCACTTGTTATTTATGCAGTAAATCAATGATAATTATGTGTTAAATATATTTGACAATAATTTTTGATTATTAATAATAAATATAGGTAAAATTTTTGGTAATATTCTTATTTTTCAGTATATATATATATATATATATATATATATATATATATATGTATGTAGTAAATTACATAATGTTTTTCTATATTTTTTTAAAATAGTGGCTATCCCGCTATAGCGGTTTTGGAGCTGGCCGCTATCTGTGATTGACTATTATGCTTGTTTCTTCCCTTTTCTTCATAGTGAAAGAAATTTGTTAATGGGAGAAAAGAGGGTACATACAAGAGCATACATATAGAGAGGATAAGGTATCCTTGCAAGAAGAAAGAAAAAGAAAACTTGTAGTTCCTACAAGATTGACCCATTTAACAAGGCAGCCCTATCTCTCGGCATATCTACTTAAGAAAGACCTTTAAAAATACCATTTGCTGAAACACCAGACTGAAGCTAAGAAAGCAGTTGTTTGGCAATTTTTTTTCCCAATTGAACGATTTTTTTCCATCTAATTTGATCTCTTGCAACTCTCTGTATCTATTTATGCTAATTTATCTATATTTTTTCCTTTCTAGAAAATTGTGGATGATTAATAATAGACCTATGAAGTTTGTGTGATACTTGTTCCTTTGCTATTTGTTGCGGTTTCTGCAACATATTAGAGCTATTTCTTATCTTTATTTCTGTTGCATCATTCATTTTATAAGGCCTTGTTTCGTCTCAATATTGTTTTTAATTGAATAATGACAGTATTGGCTAAAATAAAACATCGCAGCAAGATTAGCTGAGCTCATCTCTTTATCCCATACAATATGATAGGGTGCAACATCTTTTGAAAATTCTGGCAGTCCTCTCTATTCTAAACACCCGAATGACTACATATGAAGTGCATCACCATAAGGGCTTGACATCTCTCCTTCAAATTCTCGAGGAATAACTTAGTAGGATTTGCTTAAATTTGCAGAAAAGGTCCATCATCCGCAAAAAAAATACCAGTGTTGATATGTGTCATGTATCTAGAATTTGATCAGTGTAAGAAATGAAAACTAGCCTCAATGTAGGGTAAAACACAACAACAGAAACATCTGGATGGACATTTTGTATGATCTGTGAAACTGCTATAGTCATTACCATTACTAATGATCAGTGCTGCTGACCACATGAAATGCTTCTCCTAGGTGAAGCATTGGGTTTACTCATCATTTGGGAGAATGGGATTGGGTATTAAACTGAAATGAGTTATTTGGCCTAATATTGTTTTACATGTTTGAGAAATAAGTGGTTGAAGTCTGAATATCTTTGATCAAATCCCAACTAAAGCCCTCTTTAAGTCTGTATTTGTTGTTGGTTTGCTGATATTATTTTGTAACCAGAATATTGCTCAAGCAAGGCAACACTTTTAGAAGATGGGCTTTATGACTTTTAACTTTTGATGGCACAAAGGGTTTCTGTTGTCATTGTTAAGACTACTGGACCTTTTGAAATTTAGGGTTTCAGACTTACAAGCTTGCATTATTATGTGTAAGTGCAACTTTGTTTTCAGTGTATATGGATACACATACTGGAAACTGACAGTTTAGTTTAGTGTTTCCAGAAGAAATAACAGTTTTTCTGTCTCTATTTCCTTTCTCTGTCAAGACCCCTCTACACTTAGAATCAGAGCCTATTAAAAATCCAACACTTTTCAAAGATGAGACATAACATAATGGAGAGCTAGTCATTTGGTTGTCTTTTTGTTCATCATATGTATACACATGATGCTCAAGAGTCTGATCAATGTCTTTTTGATAATAAACGCATGCAGACATATTCTAGCTTCTGTTTATTATGAGCTTTCCCTTTTTACCCCAAAAAAAAAAAAAAAAAAACAAAATCCGATTTGCAGGATGGGCAACGGGCTTGTATGCAGGTGAATCAGAATGGGGTTTGGACTTTTCTTTCTTTAAAGTGTTGATTGATCTTACCGATGCTGGTCATGGTTAGATTTCTCTTTCCCTACCTCCTCTGTTTTTTTGTGCATATCTTCCCACTTTCAATAAGTTTTGCTGTGCTAACTTTTAAGCATGAAGCATGCTGTTCATGGCAGTTTGTTATCATTGTCATCAACATCAATATTTTATGAAAATTATTAGCATTATTAACATAATACTAAATTCAAGGTCCGTTACGCTTTGTTTGGTGATTCTTCAAATTCATCGCTATTATTTGTAGAGCATGTACGAGATATCATAGGGTTGTTGTTCAAATATGTTGAGCTTCTACAACATTCTGGTGTTTGCAAATGGATATTTGAAGAGGTATGGATATAGATGATGTATGATGGTGAATATATCCTCCACCATTTGTTTTTATACATGCTTAATCTTTCTTTGCTTTCAGGTAGACACTAACAAGCATTTATTAAATGGATTTAGTTTTAACACATTGTTAATTGTTTGTGTAATTTTTTCTATCTTTTTTATGAAGTTTTTCTTTTCATCCCATTCTGTTTTCTTGTAGTCCTCTGTTTTTCCTGTAACTGGTTTCACTAAAAAAGGGGTTAAACAACTGCCAATTAGCTAATGGAAGAACAAATAATAAAAGAAGAAAACAAAGCTGCTAGTGGTGTAAATTGTTTTGATTTCTGATGAACAATTAAAGTTGTTCTATGCAGAAAAGCCCACTGGACTGTATTAGATTAGTAGTTGTGTTTAGGGGTTTTGTGTTATGCGATCAATGTAGATCAGTCAAAATAAAGGGAGATACTAGTATCATTATATGAAGAGCTTGTAGTCTGATATGGTGAAAAGATGCTTTCCAGAAGTCTCTGACTACATTTTACAATTACAATATGGTAGCTGCTAATAAACGCTTTTGTGTGAGCCATTCTGGATATCCCAAGAATTTCAGTGGTCTCTCTTAATTATGTACATTGATTTTAGTACTTAAGAATATTTGTGACATCTTGAGTTTTTCTTTTTCTTTCCTATTATTGAAGTCTTGTTTTAAAATAAGATAGTTTCTTAATAATTACTTGAAAGCAATCATTAAAAATATTTTTTAAGATTTGATTATGTCATAAAGTTTATTGTATTTGATTGGGTTTGTAGAGTGTAGCAAATCTCAGTAAACAGTGAAGAGTTGGGTGTATTGGGATTATGGTTTGAATGTTGAGCTGATACTCCTTGCAATAGTCATTGATCATAGTGAATTTCCTCTATACTTCACTCATGGAAGTAGGCCTATTGTTCACTGTAGCTCAAACCACATCAGTTTCAGAATCAACTTCACTTCTTCCTATTTTCTGTTTGCACACCTGGTTTCAACAGATCCTAATGCAATTTCCCATGTTCATGAAGCTTTCAGCTGTTTGTGAGACCAAGTTTCATTACCAGGACAAAATTCCTCCAATTGGCTATGTCATTAATATTTCATCAAATATGCAGGTGCTTCATCTTTTTCATTTGATGACTAACCCTCCAGTGGGGTTATATGTAGTTAGCAATTAATTCTTTCCATGGAAAGTGAAATATTAATGCATCTACCATCTACGTCATTTTACAGTTATATCCTCCGAAAGATTGGTTGACAGGATCATCTTTGCCTAGTAAGTTTAGCCCAAGTGTTATCAAAATGGTTCTAGATCAGCTTTCTCCAGACAATGTTCGGTAAGTGTACTAAAATCAAAGATGTAAATTTATCTGTGAAGTATGTCAAGTACCAACAGTCCCAAAAGTTTAAGCTGCTACTTCAGCAAAATAACTAAAAGCTTAAGCTATTAGGTGGAAATTCATGAACGGTTCTATAACAAAACTTTTCAAATAAGATTGGTGCTTTATGGTATTGCCAAACCAAAAGTATTTCTTCTTATATGTTGTTATGTGGTATGTAAGACCATAATTATAGATATAATTATAAATTTGTAACTACTCATATGTGCTTTTGTGGTTTGCTAGATTATTTTATCTGCGTGTGTGTGGTTTGAGTTAGGAATTTATGTTATGTATGACATTTTTCTAAGTCCACTCAATTGTTGTGAAGAATAGAAAACTTGGTAGAAAAGATGTTTATTTGGTAACAATGTGAAACTTTAAAAGTCAATTACTGGTTGATTGATTGGGTAATTTGTCATGGCTTTTCTCTTTTGAGAAAACTATAAAACGACGTTTAAGGTTTGATCCGATGAGCACGGATTATATTTTGGAGAGCATGATTGAACTTAGTTGTAGAGAACTAAGATATTTTTTTTCCCCTTAAAAAAAAAATGTCTGAATAAACCAATTTAGGGAATTATATAGTAAATTATACAATTTGATTTGCTTCTATTGTAAATATTGGCTAGCCTTGTGGCAGTATGAGTTCCATGGTGACAGATTGAACACATCATAGCATGATGCCTCTTTTTCTGGCCATTAGATCCTTGTTGAAATTAATATACTTGTTTAGAAATTTATCCTATGTATGGAGTATCATAAACCCACCAACCAGTTCCTGGAGTTCAAATTATGCCCTTTTGCAATCGATGTCTCAATTACCCTGTGAAAGTTATCTTTTAATTTTTTATTATTGCTATTTGCTATGATTATTTGAGCTTTTACATCTGTGAGGCTGTGAATTTGTTACGATTGCTAAGCAAACTCATTCTTTGTCCTGCAGAATCTTTTGGGAGTCGAAAAAGTTCGAAGGGCATACTGATAAGGTGGAGCCATGGTATGGAACTGCATATTCTCTTGAGAGGATTACCAGCTCTATGATTCTGGTATGTGTTTCTGTGAATAAACATGCTTGATTCAGAACACTATGATCATTATTTCAAGTTATATAGATAAACTGTCAGGAAAGAATGGAACTTGACAGTCCTACATGAACTTATATCTGCAGGAGTGGGTGCTTTCTGCTCCCAATCAAAGTCTGCATCTTCCAGCTCCTAACATATTCATTCCTACCGACTTGTCACTTGAACCTGTGCAAGAGAAAGTATGACATGTAATTACTAGTATTTATATATGATTTTCAGCATGATTATCTTTATTAAGTTATTAATATCTTGAAACAGGTAAAATTTCCAGTTTTGTTAAGCAGGTCACCATATTCAGCCTTATGGTACAAGCCAGACACATTGTTTTCCACTCCTAAGGCTTGCGTAAAGATTGATTTCAATTGTCCCTTTGCTGGAAACTCTCCTGAAGCTGTTGTTTTGATGGATATTTTCACACAGTTATTAATGGATTACTTGAATGAATATGGTAGGTTGCTCGTTTTATTCACTTGTAAAAAGATATTTCTGCATTAATGTGCATACTATGTTGCTAAGTACAAGTTGAAGAAGTTCTTACGGCATCTCCGTTTTCAGCTTATTATGCCCAGGTTGCTGGTTTAAATTATAGCATAAATCGCACAGATAGTGGTTTCCAGGTATTGTAGTTCATGTAATTTTACTTTCAAGGTTGCAGTTTTCATTTAAGTCACTTTCTATTACCATGCTTTTGGTTTAGCTGAAAATGGGAGGATAGAAAACTTAGGGAGGAAAAAATGCTTTGGAAACTGAGCTTAGCCCATTTGGTTGTGTGTGAAAAACAAGGGGAAGAGAAAATATCACGTGGGACCAACATTTCATCTTTTCTTCCACTGTTGGAAAGTGGGAAGAGAATGGGTTGATGTACAATTTTATTACCCACAACTTTAAAATATTGACAGTTTAAAAAGATTATATTATGTTTATTTTTATTGAACTAAATAACTTTATTTTAATAATTTGTATAATTTTTTTATTAATGTTATTTTAAAATTATTATTATTATTATTATATATTTATTTATTTAATTTTAAAAAGTGTTTAAAATTGAATCAAAATATCATATTTATAATTCGTTGTTATGATAAAGATGTATATATCATTTTAATACAACTCTAGTTTTCTTTCTTCTCATTTTCCCTTCATTTTATTTCTTTCTTATGTCTTTTCTCTCATTTTCTGTCCTTATTCCAACAAGTCATTAGTGTATAATCAATTTTATGTGTAGTATATTTGAAGTGTAAAAGGAAAGGATGATGAGAAAATATCTTGATTTCAAAATGCTATGGTATAATTATACTTACATATCATGAGTCCTACTTGATCCTTCAATTAGCTGCTATTGCTTTGAATGCTTGTTAAATGAGAATATAAAACAGAGGAAGTGAGGAACTAGATTTACACAATCGTAATTTTTGTTCTTGTTATTTATTTGCCTTCGATCCTGTCTGTCTTGACTGTTTTATATCCATTCTCATCATAAAAATGCCATTTTATCTTTCAGGTGTCTCTCCTTGGTTATAACCACAAGCTAAGGATTTTACTTGAAACTATAATTGAAAAAATTGCAACATTCAGTGTGAGACCTGACAGATTCCCGGTTATCAAGGTACTATATGAGACGCGTCTCATGCGACATTTAATTTGCTCTTTGTCGTCTTGAACTGATTTCTTGTGTTGGATACCATGGGGCATAGCTGATTCTTTGATAGTTTCATATCTCCTACATGTTTTTTTCCTATAAAAAAATGGCAGTTTTTTCTTTTTAAATTTATATCGCAATAGGAAAAATATGTTAACAAAAGAATTAGAGGTCATCTGCAATATTTGATTTGTAATTTATCCATATCATTTTTTAAAAACAAATTCTGTATTGATTTTTAGATGCACTTTTAGTCAGATTTAGGAGCTGTTTGGAAGTGTTTTTGTTCTTAAATTTTTTAAAACTGTTTTAAAAAATAAGTTTTAGTTCATTTTTTAAAAATTAAGAAACAAAAAAACCTGTTTGGTAATTTAATTTTAAAAACTTTTAAAATTAATAAAACAAAAAATTGTTTAGCAAATTGCATTAAACCCAATAACACAACCACAACTTCACAGCAAATATCTTCATCAACCACAACTTATTCATTCATCATCATCATCAATAACTCATCTCAATCCTAAATTCTTCAAACCATAACCTAAAATCAGAAACACAAAGCCAAAGCAAACAATTCTTCATCAGTAACCCATTCCAAAAAAAACAAAAAAGAGTTTTGAAGAAGAACCGTGAGCTCCACTACACAAGCTCGACCGCGAGCTAGGTCTCATGCACCCTCCAATCTGGTCGCGTTCGGAGGCGGAGGTAGTGTGCGCTGCTGGGTCGCATCCCAGCCAAGGGTGGACGAGCTCTCTGCTCACTGGCGCCATTCCTTTCTTCTTTCTCTTCTCTCCTGTGCTGCTCTCTGTGGGTGGGCTGGTCGCGCGCCTGAAGAGGCGGATCTGGGGTCTGCTCGCTCATCGGCGGTGAATGGGGGAGCTGGGTCTCTCCTGTTGATGTTTGATTATTTCAAGCATCACATGTTTTTTTTGTTGATGTGGTTCCATAGTGCAAAAACATGAATGAAGGAATTTGGTTCCAACAAAATAAAACACAGCAAAATATCCACCAAGAATCAAAAGGGAAGTCAATTTATTTACCATTGTGCCACCGCGTTTTTGTTGCTTTTAAAAACAGAGTTTTGAAAAACTACTCAAAACAGTTTTCGTTTTTCTATTTTTAAAATGGGAACTCTGGTTTTTTGTTTTTAAAACATGTTTTGAGAAACACTTCTTTCAAACAGGTTTTTTTGTTTTTTTACTTTTAAAAACTGAAAACAATTTTTAAAATGCTTTGCCAAACAGGCCCTTAATTTTCCTTTTCATAACCCTTTTATCAGGAAACAGTAACCAAGGAGTACCAAAATTTCAAGTATCAACAACCATGTCAACAAGCTCTGTACTTTTGCTCATTGATATTACAAGATCAAACCTGGCCGCGGACGGAACAGCTAGAAGTACTTCCACTTCTTCAGGCTGAAGATCTTTCTAAGTTTGTACCAGTGATGCTCTCGAGGACCTTTCTAGAGTGTTACATAGCAGGTTCTTATGCCCCTCGCTTCTCTTCGCTGTTGAGATTCTTTTTATTTCATTTGGGTTAAAACCATTGAACTGAAATTTATTGTACACTCTGCAGGAAACATTGAAGGTAACGAAGCAGAGTCAATGGTTAGGCACATAGAAGATGTTCTCTTTAAGTGTTCAACACCTTTATGCCAGCCTTTACTCCCATCTCAGTATCCAACAAATCGTGTTGTTAAGCTTGAAGGTGGCATGAGTTACTTCTACTCATCAGAATGTCTTAATCCTGATGATGAGAATTCTGCTCTTGTGCACTATATACAGGTAAATTTCCTTATTTGTAGGAGTTGTGTTTTGCACATTTGGCTGCCCAGAGTGGGTTGCACGGATTTATCCGAACATTATTGTTTTGGACTTGAAGAACTAGTGGTTTACTTCATGTCTGTTTTATGTAATTTAGTTTGGCCGTTTATAAAGTGTCAAATTGATGGCAACAAATTCTGCACAACTTTGGTGGACCTAGGTTACAGCTAAACTATTTTTATGCCATTTTATTGCTTTAATTGGGTTCTTTTGAACTCTGA
>CM062368.1:22560433-22864893 GCA_031216125.1 Dalbergia cochinchinensis | reverse complement strand
CAAATTAGACATTTTGTCTTTTAAAATTAAATGAATCAGCTGTCGTCCTTTCCTTCTTCCTCTCCCCTTCCCCACCCCTCTTCCCTGTGTTCAAGCTACACCGGCGAATGCTTGAAAAAAAAGATCATCTTTTTTAGATAGATAAAAATGTTCTAAACTCCTTGAAAGGAGGAACCAGCAAGAGTAAAAACTTAACAAATCCAACAAATAAACATCATAAGAGCAATGAAAGAGCATCCATAAAAAACGGAGTATCCAGTTCCTGAACCAAGTACAAAGCAAAGCATTTATTTATCACATGCCCCCTCCTATTAGACAGTAGAAAGAAAGGAACATCTGGCAGGACCAAAAAATTTTCCTCCTCCTAAAAAGCATTTTCCTTGTCAAATTTGTCTCCTCCTTTGGGCTATGGCTTACTTAGATATAGTCATTAACAGGGGAATTAAGGTTTTGGAGAATGCAGAATTTCGCGCGATGGGTCGAACAATGTCATCAAGGGCATCAACCATATGTGATCTTATCAAGGATCATATTGGAGATGCGGAGGAACAACAATTAAATCAACCAGGCGTCGAGGAGTGGATGGGAAGAATCAAATATCTGTCGTACGATCTGGTGGATGCGTGGGAAGAATTGAACCTAAAAGAAGAGTTGGCTAAGAAGAATGCTGCAGCAAGCTGTTTGGTCCTTCCGTGTTATTCTTTGGGTTCAATCCGTGGCTTTGAAATGGAACTGGAGGGCATTATCCGTGGCTTTGAAGCCATAGCAAGTGATGCATCCAAGTTGGGACTTCGTCGCGGATGGGAACCTTCCATACCACGTGAGATTATGGAACCAAGACGACTTCCAAAAAGAAGTTCCCTTTCTGATGATGACCATATAAATTTACATGGTCGAGATAGTGAAACAAGAACTTTAATCAGCAAGTTACTCAAGGACGATTTTTCCGTTGGTCTTATGGCTCAGATGGCAAGTATTGTATTCATTTCTATTGTAGGAGAAGATGGGATAGGAAAGACTGCACTGGCCCAACATGTTTTCAATGATCCGGAAGTGCAACGCCATTTCGATCACTGGGCCTGGGTATCTGTGTCTGGTAAATTCAGTCTGAGACAGATTGTTAAGGACATAATTAGAAGCTTGACTTCGGCCCCTGTACGTGATGTTGAAATGGAAGCATTGGAACTCAGGTTTCGTCAAGTTATTGAGGGAAAGATACTGCTTCTTGTTCTGGACGATGTCCGGAACGATGATCATCCAAGTTGGCAGGGTCTAAGCAGCTTGTTGAAACCCTGTCAATTTGGAAGCATGGTCTTGCTAACCACGCCTGTCAAGGCAGTCGCACTCATAGCCCGAACAGATCCAATAAACATGATTCATCTTGAAGGTCTTTCTGAGCAGGCATGCTGGTCAATTATCAAGGACACTGCATTTGGTAATTCGGATGATGAGTCAAAGAAAGAAAGGTTGTTCGATGAAGTTGGCAGAGATGCTGCAAGTAAATGTGGTGGGGTGCCACTCGCTGCAAGAGCTATTGGTAACATCCTGAGGGGTAGAGAATCTATAGAAGAATGGCGAACAGTATTAACAGTGTTATAATGGCTAGATTTTTTAAACAAATTTTCAAACATGGAGGCTTCAAGATTGGTGACTTTAAACATGGTGGCTTCAAACATGGAGGCTTCAATTTTCAACCATAGTGTGCAATCCAAGCTCTATAAATAGAGCTTCATTCATCAAACTTGACACACCAACAACAATCCATTTTTCTCTTCCTCTATTCTAAGAATTTAGAGAGTATTTTGTTTCCCTTGTTTTCTCTCTATATCGAGAGTTGAGAGTATACACTGTTGAGAGAAATACTATAAGGTATTCTGAGTGTATTTGGGATTAGGGTGTTAAGCGGAGTGTATTCACCTTTTGTATCTCCATCATATTTCCATACAGAAGTATTTGATTGTCGTCTTTGCCCATGGACGTAGGCTTTAAGCCGAACCACGTAAATTCCTAGTGTTATTTATTTTACGCTTCCATATATTTTATTTTGCACTACTCTGATCCCGTCATTACACAACAAACTGGTATCAGAGCTCTTATAGAGTTATGGGCTAATTTGTTCAAAATGTCTACTGCCAAATTTGATATTCAGCAATTTGATGGGCACATTAATTTTGAAATGTGGAAGGTCCGCATGATGGCTGTTCTTGTACAGCAAGGTGTAAAAGTAGCACTTTTTGACAAGGAAAAGAGGCCCGAGACAATGAAGGAATCTGAATGGGAAGATGCCGATCAAAAGGCTCTTTCTATTATTCAGTTGTGCATTACAGACGATGTACTACAAGAGGTCCTTTCGGAGAAAACAGCAAAAATGTTGTGGACCAAGTTGGAGTCATTATATATGACTAAGACGGTGGCCAACCGTCTCGATGTGTTACAACGTCTGTACATGCTTCGTATGGCAGAAGGGACATCAATCCAGTCTCACATAGCTGAGTTCACATCACTCATCACAGATTTGAAAAATATGGATGAGACTTTTTCAAGTGAGCAACAGGCAATGATGTTACTTTGTTCTTTACCTCCTTCATACAAGCACTTTCGTGAGACGCTCATATATGGTCGTGAAAGCCTCAAAATTGATGAGGTGAAATCTGCACTTTTAAGTCGCGACAAAATGGAGCATGATATTAGCAGTCGTGATGATACTGCATCTGGCTTGGTTGCTAGAGGGAGGTCAAAGGAGATTAGATCGAGTAGCAAAGGAAGGTCTAGATCTAAGTCTAGATATCATAAAGGCAAGTGTCGATATTGCAAGAAGGAAGGGCATTGGAAAGCAGAATGTCCGAGACTCAAAGACAAAAGGGACAAAGATTCAAGTGATACAGCAAGTGTAGCTGAAAGTACTGATAATGTTCTCACAGTATCAACCAGTTCAATTGGTGATACTTGGATTCTTGATTCAGGTTGTTCCTACCACATGTGTCAGAACCGAGATTGGTTTACATCTTACCAGTCAATTGATGGCGGTGTTGTCCTTATGGGAAATGATATGCCCTGTAAGGTCATTGGCATTGGTACAGTCCAAATCAAGATGCATGATGGAATTATGAGAACACTGACTAAAGTTCGGTACATACCAAACTTGAAGAAAAATCTTATATCCTTGGGCACCTTTGATTCTCAAGGTTATAAGTATTCTGCTGAAGGTGGAGTTTTGAAAATCTCTAAGGGTGCTCTTATTGTGATTAGAGGCAAGTTGGTCAACGGTCTTTATTTACTTCAAGGAAGTACAGTTGTTGGTTCTGCCTCAGTATCATCTTCCTCGGATTTTGATTCAGAAACTACTCGTTTGTGGCATATGCGTCTTGGACATATGAGTGAAACATGAATGTCAATTTTGAGCAAGCGCGGATTGCTGGGTGATCACAAAATTGGAAAGCTTGACTTTTGTGAACACTGTGTCTACGGGAAGCAGACCAGAGTCAAGTTCAGTGTTGCAATCCACAAGACTAAGAGCACAGTGGATTACATCCACTCAGATTTGTGGGGCCCTGCACCTGTTTCGTCAAAAGGTGGTGCTAGATACCTATTGACATTCATTGATGATTTCTCAAGAAAGGTATGGGTTTATTTCTTGAAACACAAGAATGATGTGTTCCATACTTTCAAGAAATGGAAAGCGCTTATTGAGAACCAGATCGGTAAGAAAATCAAGCGCCTCCGAACCGATAATGGTTTGGAGTTTTGTGGAGGTCAGTTCAATGAGTTCTGCGAAAATGAAGGCATAGTAAGATATCGTATCTTGTCGAAAGACTCATAACAAAACGGAGTAGCAGAACGTATGAACATAACTCTTTTGGAGAGGGCCTGCTGTATGCTCTCTAATGCTGGTTTGCCTAAAGAATTTTGGGCTGAATCTGTCAATATGGCTTCCTATTTGGTGAATCGGTCTCCGTCAACTGTGATCGATTTGAAGACTCCTATTGAGGTATGGTCTGGTACTCCTGCTGATTATTCAAATATGAGAATTTTCGATTGTCCTGCATATGCTCATATTGATGATGGAAAGCTTGAGCGAAGGACACTAAAATGCATATTTCTCGGATATGAAACTGGGGTGAAAGGTTATAGATTATGGTGCACAGAACCTAAGTCATCCAAATTCATAATCAGCAGAGATGTAAGATTCAATGAATCATTCATGCTTCATCCAAAAACGAAGGTTGGCGATGGAACAAAAGACCAAGATGCTAGCAAGCAGGTGGAGTTTGAAACTGAACCACCAAAGCAGATGGAAGAAGATGCGCCTGATCAACCCATTCAAGAAGAAGAACAGGATATTGTTGATGCTGTAGATGCAAGACAACAGTTGCAGCATTATAGCCTCACTAGAGATAGAGAAAAGAGGCAAATAAAACCACCACAGAGGTATGGTCATGCAGACATAGTCTCTTTCGCATTCTCTTTCGCATTATCAGTGGCAGAGGATATGGAATCAGAAGATCCCACCACATACCATGAGGCTATCTTGAGTAAAGAATCTGCACAATGGATTGCTGCAATGAGTGAAGAGATGGAGTCTCTTTATAAGAACCAGACTTGGAAATTGGTGAAACCACCTAAAGAACATAAAGTTATTGGCTGCAAATGGATCTTCAAGAAAAAGGAAGGATTTGCTGGAATTGAACCACCTCGGTACAAACCAAGCTTAGTTGCAAAAGGTTTCAACCAACGGGAAGGAATAGATTTCAATGAAGTATTCTCTCCCGTTGTAAGACATAGCTCCATTCGTGTGTTGCTCGCTATAGTTACACTGTTTGACTTAGAGCTTGAACAGCTCGATGTCAAGACAGCTTTTCTTCATGGTGAGCTTGAAGAACAGATCTACATGCAATAACATGAAGGTTTCACTATTCAAGGCAAGGAGGATAATGTATGTCTATTAAAGAAGTTGTTATATGGCTTAAAGCAATCTCCTCGCCAGTGGTATAAAAGGTTTGACACTTTCATGTTAAGTCATGGTTACTCAAGGAGTGACTATGACTGTTGTGTTTACCACAGAAGGCTCTCAGATAGTTCATTTATCTATTTGTTGCATATGTTGATGACATGCTCATTGCTGCTAAGATTATGTCTGAGATCAAGAAGCTAAAGGAGCAACTGAGTGGTGAATTCGAAATGAAAAACTTGGGTGCAGCCAAGAAGATTTTGGGCATGGAAATTCACAAGGATCGGCGTATTGGCAAATTATATTTATCTAAGAAGAAATATATTGAAAAAGTACTTGAACGCTTTGGGATACAAAATACAAAGCCTGTGAGTACTCCGTTAGCAGCTCATTTCAGATTATCAGCCGCACATTCACTACAGTGCATTGAAGAGGAGGAATAGATGTCACATGTTCCCTATGCTAGTGCAGTTGGAAGCATAATGTATGCTATGGTATGCACTCGTCCAGATATTTCACATGCCGTTAGTGTTGTTAGCAGATATATGGCGCATCCTGGCAAGATGCATTGGCAAGCAGTGAAATGGATACTTCGATATCTTCGAGGTACGACAGATGTTAGCTTAATATATGACAAAAGTTCTAACACTGGTGCCAGTGTTATAGGTTATGTTGACTCAGATTATGCTGGAGATGTTGACAAAAGGAGATCTCTGACAGAATACGTTTTCACGCTTTCAGGTAGTGCAATCAGTTGGAAAGCGACTTTACAGTCTACTATTGCACTATCCACTACAGAAGCCGAATACATGGCAGCAGCAGAAGCAATGAAGGAAGCCATTTGGCTAAGAAGTTTGGTAGGTAATTTGGGCTTAGAACAAGATGTTACAACTATTTATTGTGACAGCCAAAGTGTCATACATTTGACTAAAAATCAAATGTATCATGAGAGAACCAAACACATTGACGTCAGATATCACTTTATTCGGGAAATTATTTCTCAAGGAGCCATTGCAATGAAAAAGGTTGGTACCTCAGATAATCCAGCAGACATGTTGACAAAGTCAATCACTGTTACTAAGTTCAAGCATTGCTTGGACTTAGTTGGTATTCATAATATGTGAGTCTGCCCCTATCGGCACATTGGAAAAAGCGACTTCAGAAATTTGAAACTTGATGAAAATCAAGTCAAGGTGGAGATTTGTTATAATGGCTAGATTTTTTAAACAAATTTTCAAACATAGAGGCTTCAAGATTGGTGGCTTCAAACATGGAGGCTTCAAAATTGGTGACTTCAAACATGGAGGCTTCAATTTTCAACCATGGTGTGCAATCCAAGCTCTATAAATAGAGCTTCATTCATCAAACTTCACACACCAACAATAATACATTCTTCTCTTCCTCTATTCTAAGAATTTAGAGAGTATTTTGTTTCCCTTGTTTTCTCTCTATATCGAGAGTTGAGAGTATCTGTTTGTTGAGAGAAATACTGTAAGGTATTCTGAGTGTATTTGGGATTAGGGTGTTAAGCGGAGTGTATTCACCTTTTGTATCTCCATCATATTTCCATACAGAAGTATTTGATTGTCGTCTTTGCCCGTGAACGTAGGCTTTAAGCCGAACCACGTAAATTCCTAGTGTCATTTATTTTACACTTCCATATATTTTATTTTGCGCTACTCTGATCCCGTCATTACACAACAAAGAGGTTTATGGAATTTACAAGGGAGGGATGGCTTTAGAGCTGCATTGATGTTGAACTATTCTCTGTTGCCGCCTACAATGCTTATCGTATTGTTCTATCTTTCCTAAAAATTACTTAATAGATGTAGACAAACTGATCAAGCTATGGATGGCTCAAGGTTTTGTTGACTCGGACCAAGACGAAATGGAAAGAGAAGGCCGCAAAAGCGCTAATCAACTGTTAGACCGTAATTTCTTTCAAGAATTCAAAAAAGATGGTAACTGTAACCTCAAATGCAAATTAGAGGATGCAATGGTGGACTTCATCCGATCTCTTCCACAAAATGAATGTCACCTTATGCAGGTTGATTCTGAGAAGGATATGGAGAAGGAGGCTGGGGAGAATCATGCTCCCAAACAAACTCGTCATTGCACCCTAAATATTGTAGATCAAACTCCTTTAACCGAGAAGATTGAACATGCAAACAAACTACACACTCTGATGATTTTGTCTGAGGACTCCAATGTAGACACAACAGACCTTGCAAGATTATTGCGTCACATGAGAAGGGTGAGGGCATTAGACTTGAGCTCATGTTCGATAAATGCGCTTCCACCGGAGGTAGGCAGGTTGCTACATCTAAGGTACCTTGACTTGTCTTTCTGTCGTGATCTAAAGAAGTTGCCTGAGCCAATATGCAGTTTGCTTAATTTGCAAACTTTAAATCTTAATGGATGTGATAGTCTTCGAAAACTACCAAAAGACATTGGAGAATTAGTCAAGCTTCGACATCTTGAGATTCTTTGGACAACGAGTCTCAGTTACTTACCAAAAGGGGTTGCAAGTTTAACCGCACTAAGAACATTGAATCGTTTTTTCGGAAGTAGCGGTGCAGCTAGCATAGCATGTAATCTTGGGGATTTAGAAAATCTAAACTACCTTCAAGGATGTATTACCATAGATGGGTTGGGAGGTGAAACTGATGTTGGTGAAGCTGCAAGAGCGGGTCTAGAGAATAAGATCAACTTGCTTGGCTTGGAATTGTGGTTTTCAATTGTAGGATCGGAGATAACGGATCAAGGTATACTTGAAGCTCTGCGAGCACCTCCTCAATTGCAATGCCTTGGGATATTTTGCTACGGAGGAAAGTCCTTCCCTGACTGGGTGACAGAATTGGACAGGCTCACACACCTATTTCTTGCTGATTGTTGTAACTGTGATACTCTGCCCTTGCTTGGGAGACTGCCATCCCTTGAATCACTGGAGCTAAAGAATTTGGCTAGAGTGAAACAAGTTGACTCTCTATTTCTGGTTACTGGAACGGAGTCCGAGTCATTGAAGGTTGTATTTCCAAAGTTGGAAAAGGTTTGCTTCCAAAAGTTGGAAAACTGGGAAACTTGGTCGGATCTCGGTGATCGCAGACAACACATGCCTAAACTAACCTTTCTGTCAATTGAAAGCTGCCCCAAGTTGAAGGCTCTGCCAAACTACATAACGAGGAAGACAGGGAAGAAGACTTATGGACCACTAAAAGAAGAAAAGATTTTATGGGAAGACGACAATGAAGGTAAAAACTCTTGCACTGCTTTTTCTCCAAATCAATCAGTCCTTCAGTCAACATTGCTGTAAAATTTTTATCATCATCATCCTTACTATTCACATAAATTTTAATTTTAATGTCATATTAGTATAAAAAGATTATATTGTAAAGTATTAAAATCTTAAATCATCTTCCTATGCGTGAGATCTGCATAG
This sequence comes from Dalbergia cochinchinensis, assembly GCA_031216125.1. NCBI lineage: Eukaryota > Viridiplantae > Streptophyta > Magnoliopsida > Fabales > Fabaceae > Dalbergia > Dalbergia cochinchinensis. The sequence goes on along the minus strand of CM062368.1, from coordinate 22,856,506 downwards.
CATGCGACTGTTTTTTCATAATTTAGTTTTAATTATGATACTTTCCCAAAGGGGAGAGAATGGCATTGAGCTAGACTCACTGAAGGTATAGTTTTTGCAGTATAAGGTCATGGGCACCGGATTAATGTGCACCGATGAAGGGTGCACCAAAGGTTTTGACTAGTATTATAATTTTATCGAACTTTATGTGTTCTACACGTTTCAAATGCTATGATTCTCATAGATCCAGCTTGTAAGTACTAACTATTCTTTGAACATCATATTTGTCGGCAATATTTAGATACTTAATTGAAAATTATGAATGAATAAATGATAATTATAATTATATTTTTATTCAATCTGCCAATGAAAATAAATGAGAAATCATATGTTAATAAATATGGATTTTAGTTTAGTTGGTTGTGCCTTTTGTTAATGGATTTCATATTCATTATTAGTTTTCTTCTTCTTCTTTTTTTGGATAATATATGTTCATTATTAGTTAGCTTACCAGGTCCACTAAAATCTTTAATTAGTAATTAGTATTAGCTTGCCATCACTTGTCTTCCTAAAGAAAAATATTATCAATATAGTCTGCTCATCCAATAATAAATAAGAAGTGAATTGACATTGTATCTTAAACAAAATTAGTACAAATAGTATATCTCCTTTCTAAATCTCACACACAAACCTAAAGGTATAGTTTACACTTTGTAGTTTATAATACTCACCAATATTCATGCTACTTTAAAGGTGTTCAAAAGCAGTGACCAATGTGCAGTCAGAATTGCTCTGTCTACTGAAGGCCTGAAGGGGAAGAAGCTGAAGATTGTGTGGCTTGTCAAGCGACCAGTTTCCAAGTATACTATTCCTAATTAATCGCTACGCCTAATTTGGCAAACATTTGTATTCTGTCTTACCCTGTTGTAATTAAAAAAGATTCTAAACTGATTATTTGGACACACTAAGAAATTCATGTATTAAAATTGGATATTTTGGTCAAGTAATTTTTAAGGGAGTGACTATTATCCTCTCTTGTCTATTCTGTCTATTAACGCTCCATTTTGAATTTGGAGAAAGAAATTTGGACCGGACCGTAATTTATGACCAACCAGCCAAAAACTTCTCTTTATCATGCGTTTTCTGTAACAGGTCGGAGTTTATGACGCTAACATTAGTTTCCAATCAGTTACATTGGTCATTTATACTCAACTAGTTGGTTACGCTATTAATAGTTAGGAATATTTACTGACTGTCCCTGTATATATGATCTGCCTTTCAAATATCAGGCCATGTTCCAAAGCTTAGTTCCAATATATTTTGATATCAATAAGATTTAAACCACGTCAAGTAAGAGGACTGATTAGCCAAATGTAATATTTGGTCAATTGGACTCCCCGAATTTTGTCTAAAATATCTAGCACCGTCGGTGGGGATTTGCTAGAACATTTCCCATCGGCATGTCCTAAGTCATGGAGCCTGTCAATAATACAGCTCAACATGGAACTATCTCCTCTCAGTGACAACATTTTTGAGTTGAAACGAATGGTTTAAAGTTGCTTATGTGCAATGATGCGGGTTAGCCCTTATCTTTCATTTTATTATTTTATTATTTTATTTACGTACACTAATAGGCGTTATCCTAATATTACAAAAAAAAACTATAATTAAATTCTGATCGAACACTTCCCTTTTGTTTTATCAATTTCTTTGAATGTTTTCGATCGGTCTCTTAATGTTTTATTTCAAAATCGAATTGCCATTTATACTATCATCAGCTTTTTAAAGAACACACACATTGCAAAATACAATTTATACGATCTCAATAGAAATGAAAGTTAGAAACCGAAGACAACAACAAATTACAACGATCCAAAAAATGCATTTGATTATTTAGTGAAAATGAAGTGAATATTCAAGATGATAAAATGTATATAGACCAAAATGGTCAAAATGAAGGAACGAGTAACCAAATACGGATAGGAGAAATTCAGGATTTATTTCTCTAAAAATTTCCGAATGGTATTAATGTAAGCAAATAGATCAGAGATCGGCTTTCTTGTTAAAAGATAAACCAAACTTATCTATATCATTAATAAAGTTGAAAAATTCAAGTTAAACTTTACTTTTAACTTCTAAAATATTATAGGATAAAGTAGAATTCAAATTGAATTTGTATTGACTGGTCAGCAGAAGAGTTTTAATTAAACTTTACTAATGTTTTTCTTATAAATTAAGCTAGATTTTATTGTTATAATATTATGCAATTTTGCCTATATAGGCAGGCCACCATTATGTAACATGAAGAGAATGATGAGAGTGATATGAGATTGAAGTTTGTCAGATTTTCATTCCGCTTTCTTACTCCTTGATGCATCATCATACTTAGAAAGTGAGATATGAATACTAGTGTTGTGAAAGAGAGATCCGGGTGATTAAGTCTTTTACATCATTTCTCGTTTTATTTCTTTGAAAATTTCCGAACGGCATAAAAGTGAGCAAATAGATCTCAGTTTCCTGTGTTTTATATTTTTAAAAAATTCCGAACGGTGTACATCTTCTGATTTTGCAGAAAATATTTGTTTTTGATAATCGATATTGATTTCTCATATGTGGAAGATTTGTTAAGGTTTTATAGATATATTTATAGTTGGCAATTTCTTTACCGGGGTGCGTTTATTTCATATTTTGAAAAAAATAGTTATGAAAGTTAAATTTTTTTATATATAACTGGGAAAACTAAAACTTAATTTTTTAAAAAAAAAACTACTAATTTTTGCTTCTACAAAAAAACTGAAAACTAATTTTTTAAATTTTAATTATCTTTCAAAAATTATCTAAATATATGAAAAGTGATTTTTTGGACGAAAAAAGTGATTATTAGTCAAAATAATCACAATCAAATGCATTCATTAAGTCGATATATCAGTCCAAATATTTATGTCATGAAGATATTAATAATTTTTATAATAAGTGCAATTCATTTATGCCTTATTGTAACTTACGTGTGGAATTTTTCCATTTTTCAAATCCATTAATACATTTTTATGTAATATTATTGGCGTTACGGTTATTAGAGCTTGAAAGGTTAACATCTTCCCTTATGTTACTGTATTTTAATAATCATTTGAAGAAAATTTTTGTATCTTTTTTATAAATTTATAACGTCAAATTATTTATATCATCTCTATTTATCTATTGTGATAACAATAAAAAGGGGAAACAGAATGTTACAAGTAAATGATTCTCAAATATTATTTTTGAACATCCTGTTTAAAGGTGGAAACAATAAAATAAATTACACAAGGGCGGCTGCTTGCTACATCTATAATTTATTATCATTTTTTTATTGAAATGTCATCTGCCCAAAATAATATGTGAATTATCCAAAATATTTGAACATTCAGTGCATAATGGATCTCTGAAATATGCTTGGGAAGTCGGCATTTTTATCAAACAAGTTTTTACTGGTCGGCATTCAGTATTATATTCGTTTTGCCAGACTCGGTGTTCTCCAAATATATAGCACTGAACGTTCTCTATGTACATAGTTTTAGTCTCGGGTGCCAAATTTCATAGAACCTTAATTATTAGTTTGGAAATGTATGAATTACTCAAACCAATACTCTTCATATGGGTAGCCTTCCAAAATGTTATATTTTGCTGGTCGGTAAATTGCTTATAGTTGCAATATGTAGTCATATTTACTTATTTGAAATTTATTTGATTAAATGATTCAGCTTGTCCACACTAACCTGTTCAACCTAATCTAGATTGGTCAACTAACTTTCTCAGGTTTTGTGAGATGATCACTAAAGGCACCCTCCTATAAGTCTATTGTTTATTTATGATCGAAAGCTCCTATTTGAGGAGGGAGATGCCAAACAGGGTGTCGACCGATTATTCCCGATCAGAAGCTTCTATTCGATGAGATCCACCCAAATGGGGTGTCAACCAATTATACCCTATTGAAAGCTCATATTTGAAGAAGATCCATCCAAATGGGGTGTCGTTAATTATTCTCGATCAGAAACTCTTATTCAAGGAGGTCCACCCAAACGAGATGTTGACCGATTATACCCGATCAAAAGCTCCTATTCAAGGAGATCCACTCAAATGGGGTGTCGATTGATTTTGACCGATTGAAAGCTCCTATTCGATGTCCACCCAAATGGGATGTTGTCAAAATATCCCTGTTCAGAAGCTCTCATACGAGTGAATGTACTCAAAATATAAGTGGTCATACTATTTACTCCTAGAAGATGGGGTTATAAAAAAAATGTGCTGGAAATTTCAATTGGCTATTTTTTTGAAAAAATTTTGATCTTGGCACCTAAAAGAGGTGATAATTATATTTACGCCAAGAAGAGGTGTTAAAAATTTCAATCGGCATATTTTCGTACAAACTTGGCACCTAACAAAGATGACGATTGTTTTCACACTAACAGAGGTGCTAAAAATCCCGATCAGCATATTTTGAAGATTAGCGAACGTGACACTAAATTGTGGTGACCATCGTTTTTACACCTACTAGAGGTGCTAAAATTTCAAACAACATATCTTGAAGATTTCCGAACATAGCAGCACTTAACAGAGGTAACCATCAAATTACACCTAACAAAGATGTTAAAAACTTACCATTGTGTAATCTTAAAATTATCCGAACATAAAAATCAGAGGTAACATTATATTTACACCTAAAAGAAGTGTTGAAAACTTACCATCATTCAATCTTTAAATTGTCCAAGCGGAGCAACTAACGGAGGTGATCATTACATTTACTCCTGCAATAGGTGTTAAAAAGTTGTGAGCGTGCAATATTTGAAGTTTCTAAGCGTAACACCTCACAGATAATCATAGTTGCACTTAGTAAAGGTGATAAGTTATTGATCATGCATTCTTTAATATTTTCCGAGCGTAACACCCAATGGAGGTGATCATCATATTTTTACCCAACAAAGTTGTTAACAAAAAGTCACGATCATGAATTCTAAAGCTATTGCTAGCATCAAAAATCAAAATTTTCCGATCTCATTAATACTGTAGTCATAATATTTGACCTAAAAGAGGTTTTGAAAACTCTCGATTGTGCCTTCATTAGATTTTCACTTACGAAATTCCAATCGGATAGCATTTCAAATAGCGTCTGATTGGAAAGTCAAGAAGAGTTAAATTTCAAAGAAAAACAAGGCGCTCGTTTCAATGAAAAACAAGGCGCTTCAAGTCAAAGAAAGCAAACATATTCCGACCACAGTTGACAAAGAATTTCAATACATGTGTGTATAAAATCCTAGTGTTTGATACTGCAAAAGGTGATATTCCGATTAGTACCCATATCATTAGTTGATATATGAGCCGGGAGCTTGTGGACTGGACCAGATTGACTCTAGGTTCATCCGATTGGAAGATTTGTTCATCCGATCAGAAGATTTGTTCCCTTAATTAACAAGCACTTCATTCACATGACTAATTGGTGTCTATGTATATTTATAGTTCATTAAGCCAACTTTATCACCTTACGAGCTAGGGGGCTTATGGACTGAACCGTACTTTATGACCATCCAACCAAAAAGTTTTTCTCTTTTATCAAGTGTTTTCTGTAACCAGTCGAAGTTTATGGCACTATCATTTGTTTTTGATCGGTTACATTGTTCATTTATATTCGACTAGTTGGTTACGCTACCAAGAGTTAGGAATACTTACGGACCATCCCTATATATATGATAGACCTTTCAAACGTCAAGGCATATTTCAAGTTTAATTTCAATATTTCGATATCAATAAGACTTAAACCATGTCGAGTAAGAGGTTAGCCAAGTGTAATATTTGGCCGATCGAACCCCCAGAACTTTGTCTGGATTAGAAGGTTATAAAATGCCCTTGCCCAAATTGTTGTTGTCGTTATACGTACATTGACAAAGGATGAAGTGTATGATCATCTTATTTTGAAGTTATTCCCTCAAACCTATAACTTTTAGTTTTGGCATGGTGAGAAAAGAAGTGAGCATTGCTCTAATAATACCCATATCTCTTGGGACACTTTGCCTGTCCAAGATCTAATACATGAAATGATCAACAATGCAGACAACACGTAAGTGAAGAACCATGCATATCGCAAGACCCAATAGAAGGAGATCAAAGCAAGCCAGAATTATATCATAGTCTTGATGAAGGAGATAGAGAATTGGATGAGTTAGTTAGAGATGGTAATATATCTATAAAAAGGGTGTGCAAAATATTCAAAGTTGTCTTTTATAGTGAAATTATATCATATCAAGTTCCTGTGTAAGGAGAGTAACAAAGCCGTGTCCATAATTCACATGCCAAAATTCCTTAAAATTTTTATGAGGCTAAGAAAATCATTAATAAGCTTGGTCTTAATTACAAAAGACCATCTTGTACAAATAATTGCATGTTATATTGGAGGACTGAAGATAAGAATAGGTAGACATGTAAAGTGTGCAATATGTCAAGATGGAAGCCAAGTCATAAAAAGAAGCCAACCAAAGTTCTATGCTATTTTCCACCCAAACCACGTTTGTAATGATTTTTATGTCTAGCAAAACTTCTGAGTATATGAAGTGGCTTAGTGCCATAAAGAAGGAGGAAACCTAGATGGATTGATGAGGCACCTAAGAGACTCAGAGGCATGGAAAAGATTTGATTTAAAGTACCTAGAATTTGCTTCTGATTCGAGAAATGTTCATCTTGCCTAGTTTGTGATGGTTTCAATCCATTTGGAACTTTGAGTACCAACTACAGCATTTAGCCTATCATCTTAATTCCATATAACTTGCCACAGTGGATGTGTATGAAGCAAACTTCTTTTATTCTTTTAATGATTATTCCGAGCAAAAGGATGCCTAGGAATGACATTGATATTTACTTACAACCTTTAATAAAAGAGTTGAATGAATTATGGAGTGATGGCATATGAACACTTGATGCATCAACTAAAGGAATCTTTACAATGAGAGTAATGTTAATGTGGACAATTAGTGATTTTTCAAGGCTAGGAATATTATCAGAATGGAAGACTTGTACCGGTTTAGCTTGTCCTTCCATTTAGCAAGAAATGGTGTTTCATGGGGCTCTCTAAATGTCATGGTAGTCATAGATTTTGAATGAACTAAATTCATTTTAAGAGAAGAATTGATTTGAGAAGTCCTCTGGTAGTCTTATCTGGGTTTGAAATCCTAAAACAATAAGAGGATATCAATGCTATATTTGGAAAAAGATAGGAGGAATTGAGGCAAGCAAAGGTAAGAGAAAATGCAACACTGACCCTAAGCAAAGTGGAACACAACAATGGAGAAAGAAAAGAATATTTTCTGAATGCAACTAATGACCTCTTTTTTTTTGGTAGTGTAAGTACACCACTAAGTTATATTTAATAAAATATATAATTTTTTTATCAATTCAACTATTGAGTTATAATTATCTATCAAATCAATTATTTATACCTACTTGTTTTAAAAAACTTTAGATCCATCAATAAAAATGGGGAAAATTGCAATTAACCCCCCAAAACTTTAAGGCGGATACAGTTTAATCCCTGTCTTTTCAAACGATGGAATTTGATATTATGTACTTTTCAAATGGTGCAAAATACACCTTCTATTAACTTACCATTCAATTTCTCTACTAAAGTGTCATGTGCCAATTATATATATAATTTATGGACAAAATTGCCTTTCTTCTTCCCCCAATACATAAACTCACCTCCAAGAAAAAACCAAAACAAATAATCACAGCAACACTATGATTAGATAATTTCAAATACTTCTAACAACCAACAGCAAAAAGATAATTTTAGAATACACAATCAGTGATACCATAGCTCTATCTTAAACAACAAAAAAGGAAGAAATGAGGCTTCCATCTTCTTCTTCCTTCAAGCCCCACCAACTCATAACAAATCAAGCATTATCCTTCTACTTAATAGCAACAAATCGACCCAAGAACCGTCATTCTTCACCACCGCGAAATCCAGCCACCACTGTTATGAACCGAGACCCACAACCGTAAAACCATCGAGCCACCACTGCCATTTCCCCATCTCAGCCGGATGCACCACGTGAAACCAAGCCACCTCTCCTCTCTTAGTCGCGCCTCCACATCATCACGTCAACAACTTGTTTCATGCTTAACCATGAATGCCGCCTATATCTCCCACCGTCACACGAGCTCATTCACCGGTCTGCATCTCATTGTGCTCGTCACTGCCAGACCTCGCTTTGCTCACCTACATCATCGCACATCGTGCCCTTGTCTTTGTTGAACCCGCACCTCTGTCTTTTGTCGCACCTTGCCAGAGACAAAATTGCCACTACGCAGTGCTGCCACACGCCGCTGCCTTTGCTTATGCTACCTTTGTTCTCGCTAGGCCACCACCACACCACCTACGCGAGCTGTGTCACCGTCATGTCTTCCACGCTTCTAGAACTTTGAAACCTTTTTTCTTAATTTTAGGGAATTTTGGCTTTAGTGTTTGGTTGTGGTGGTGTTGAAGAAGAATGAAATGGGATCGAAGAAGAAGAAGAGATGAATTGGATTTGGATATTTTCATAGAAAATGAGATGGAGAAGGTGTGGGTGTTCTGTTGGAGAGATTGCAATTGAATGTGGTTGCTGGAGTTGGAGAAGAATTAGGTTTAGGGGAAGTAATTGTACATGTCACGAGCACAACACTCAGCAGAAAAATTGGATGGCAAGTTAAAGGAAAGTATGTTTCACAACGTTTGAAAAATACAGAGTGTCAAATTGCACCTTTAAAATGTTAGGGGCTAAACTGAATCTACTCTAAAGTTGAGGAGGATTACTTTTCCCATAAAAATATAATCAAGTTACTCTTATTTCCCAGCAGAGGTTATATTGCAAGAGTTGCTGCACTCAAATCTCAGAAAGAGGACCAAGGTTCAAACTTTGTAAAAGACAATTGTAAATCTTAATCACGTTGGTGTCTAAGGATATAAATACCTTAGAGTTTCTTAAAAAAAAAATAGTTCTTATTTTATACATTTCAAAAGTATTTATTATGTATACTTTAAAGTGTACAAAAGATATATACTAAACAACTTTTAATTCGTACGAGACATGATTTACAATATAGGATCTTTTTACTTATAACACCGAGTTTTGATAGAAATTTCTCAAAAAGAAAAAAAAATTATCTAATGATATAATTAAGAGTAATTTAAGCTTGCACAGCTGTTAATTGATCTTTCCCATGTATTGGGTCAGTTTGGGGCAAAAATTATCTAATGATATAAGAGAAATTTAAACTTGCACAGGTGTTAATTGATCCTTTCCATGTATTGGGTCAGTTTTGGGGTAACTTGATCATGAAATAAACAAATACACAATTTGACACATATATATAAGTGGGAACCTATTTAGTGTAGAGTAAATCTTGATATACTAATGTACTTTATCCAATAATATTTTTTTAATATGAAGTCCTATCAATCTAATTGTTAAATTTAAAGTTTCTATCAAATAGATAAAGTCTATAAAATTTCATATAATTTTATATACACATAGGTGTGTGTTTAGATATTGGTGGAGATCCATTTATTCTAAGTATATGTTTGATTGAGGGATAAAAATAGAATAAAAATTTAATTTTAGATATTAAGCTCATCCTTATAATTTTTACCCATATTTTTACTTACGAACCAAACAATCCAAGCATAAGTCTTGTGTATTCTATTAAACAATTTTTTGTCAACATTAAATTTCGTCAACTAGCCCTTGAAGGATGTGATATATTTTCATGATGAAAGATGGACACTAATCGATATATAGTCTAACATTTACCATTATTAATGTGTGTGGGAGAGAGAGAGATCAACCAACATTGGTGTAAGTTAAAATAACTCTACAATATTGCACACTATGTCTCAATAACTTTCTATAGAACATAATGTTAATGTACCCATCACTGAATTGTAATTATCTAAAGCATATATCATGTGTATTAAATTTGAACATAATTGAATATTAGCTAGAATTTTATAAAGCAGCTATTATTTTCTTTTTTTTATGAAAAAATGAAGCAGCTATTATGTTATGAAGCAGCTATTGTTTTATATTTCAGGAATATTTGTTACGTTAATTTTAGAGTAAATAACTATTTCAATCCTAAAATTTTTAATTTGATATCAACTTGGTCTAAATAAAATTTTCAACGTGAATTTAGTGGGAGTGACTATTGTCACATTTTTGCGTCTATTGTCACACCCTTTTGGTAGCACTTTCTTTAATAGTCCTAAAATGCCCTTGATTACTGGTTATTTTAACATTTTGTCTACTGCTACACTCTTCTAATTTATAATTAACTATTTAATAAAATTCTCCAAAGAAAATATGACATTGTTTCCATTGATATGTTTTAAATAATTCTTAAATTAACTTGTTCTAACAAATTCAGAGACATGGTAGTATATTGATACATGAATAAAGTGAATAACAATTTAAAATTAGGGGTCAAATGAAACATTGACATGAATGTTGATCATACATTTTCTAAGCACAAGATGATATTATGGTTGAGCCTACAATGTAATAGTTATTTCTTGCACTTTTGAGTAAATGGTCTCGTGTTTGATTTTCACCTCTCTCCTCCCTTATCCCATCTAGGAACAATTCCTAGCCGTAATAGCTTCGTTAAAAAAAATTTCTATCTAGGAACAATTCCTAGCCGTAATACTTTAATAAGTTGAACAGGTAATGAACTAGATTCATTATTCGAGTCGCTACATTGAAAGCCTATGTCAAAATATTATTTTTCAAATGTTAAATGAATTACTTTAAAAAAATTAAATGCTGTGTTTATATAATATGCATATTGTATCTTATACATGTCAAAATTTGTTTTTGAACCAAACATTTATCCAATAATAGAAAAAATTAGAATTAATAAATGTGTGAATCATTATAGTCTTACTTAATTTGTAGTTAAGTCGCTATAGTTTCAATTTTTTAAAATCAAGTCTACATCGAAAAAAAAATTGTAATAAATTCCCTAAAGCCTGCTACAAAACAAATTAAATATACTTCTTATTTTTTTCTTGTTAAAAAAACAACGTATAATATAATATAAATTTGTGAAGAAAATTTAGAAATTTAAGGAATATAGTATATATTATGAGATCAAATAGGTGTGATAGTAGACAACAAGTTAAAATAATTAATTAGTTAAGGGCATTTTAGAAGTTTAAAAAAAAACCACTAAAAATGTGTGTCATTAGATATGAGAGTGGGACAATAGATACGCCCCAATTTAGTCCTAACATTTTCAATTTGATATAAATTTAGTCATAATAAAATTTTTTATATTAATTTGGTCCTCACATTTTTAACATCAACATCAATTTAGTCCTAATTTTTATTTTATGTCAATTTAGTTATTCATTTAAAGTTAAAATCCAACAAAATGACTAAATTGATGTCAAAATTAAAAATATTATGACTAAATTGATATAAAAAATTTAGCACTAAATTGATGTCAATTGAAAATATAAGGAACAAAAAGGTAATTTTATTGTATGAAAAAATATAGCAAAATATTTATACAATAAGAGTATAAAATTATTTTATATTGTATTCTTCATAGTCCATTATTTCCTTGTACTACATACCATGGATATGTCAATGATTTTTATTGGGTGACAATATGATTATTTTATATTGTTTGTGCATGAAAAACAAATTCTAAAGAATATTCCAATGAATTTTGTATTAATGTGGAATTTCTTAGATACAATTCATAGTGTAAAGTTTTATAGATACAATTCATAAGAATAACTTTCAATTCAGAGTTTTTGAAAGAAAAAAAATCAATGAAAAATAGTGTACATTTCTCTGCTCTCCCATTTTTCATCGGGTGCTCCAAAATTGAAGAAAAGAATCACAGTACTTCGCTTTTCTCCTCCCCAATTTATTCCTACTTGTTTTTTAACATTTCAAATGAACACTACATGAGCTTCCCCACTTGTGGAACAACAGCAAACGTGACAGGATTGCGCGTAAAACGCGCTAGCTCCCTTACGGTTTAAAATTACGCAACATTTAGTTTGGAGGAATTTATCATAGCTTACACAAACAAGACCAAAACAATTATCCATTCCGATGGAATTATAAGTAATTATCAATTCGAATAAAGAAGAAAGACGGGGAATAGGAGAAACAATCTTGCCATCAATGATGATAGCTGTATATTATTTAGTGCCAAGCGTAAGACGTTAACTACTAACAACCGAATTATGCAGAACACAAACAATCCTCTCAAAAACCAAACAAATTCCAATGCCGCAGACTACTTCTAGCAATTGCAGTACATGGAAGCCATCTTAGATTAACTAGGAAAATAAATAGACAATGGATAAGATGTGTCAACACTGGGAACTAAACATCAACAGCATTTTCTTGAACGCAAAGGTGCGCCGCGGCGGCTAATATCGACCTCTCTCTCTCCTCCTCAACCCTGCATCGCGCAACTCCCATGCCGGCTTTGTCTCACTTGCAACGTCCTTCTTGATCAGTCCTTCTATTGGCTTCATGATAAAGAAATACTGTACACAGGAACAGTAGATTAAAAAAGGAAGAGAAAGAAATCATTACTTCTTTGTCAGTATAAAGAGACAGAGAGAGGAGCTGATTGGTTCGAGCGTAATTCTTGCGCAATTTTTAAGACAGATTTTGGGTATTTGACATGAAGATCATGTTCTCATAAAACCAAGTTCTCTAGATATTGATGGCTTTTTTCTTTTGTCAGTTCTAGTTTTTGTGAAGAGGACATGCTGTCCTCCTGTATCTTCATATTCTTCCTCTCTTTACCAGTCAGCCACACACATCCTAAAAGTCTTCTTTTACCCCAAAAAGATGAAAAGAAAAGTTCAAAAGCTTTACCTGGAAAGCAAATAGGAGAGGAATCCATAATTTCCCTGTTTGATTCGGATTTGGCCCTTCAATTAAACTCTTGTCAACATCAATAGAGTCACTATCGTTTAATGCAACTTCTGTGATTGTTTGCACCAGATGAGGAATCCAAGCAGTTCCATTTGGAAGAACCTGTCACCAAGGGCAAGCAGCATACATCCTCTCAGTCGTGACAAAGCAAGACCAATGAGCTAAAAGAGAATACAAGAAAATGCCACAAAGCAAATCTCCAACCTTTTCATCACTTTCGTTCTTGTTGCATCTCCCGCTGTTCTCCACCAAAACAACAGGAATACTGGAAGCCTAAGATACGCCAAAAAAGAAGGCAAATATCATGAAATTTGCAACAACGAAGAAAAAAGGATAAAAATTATAGACAAGAAAAGGGACACAAACTAGGAGGAAAATTTTTTGAAAGTCAAAACGGAACAAATTTATTATAACCCTAAAAGTAATTTACACAATAGAATGATGCTCTCCAAACCCAAAGAATATATATCAAATGAATGCCCAAAAAGTAACTGCATTTAGAGACATTATAGAGTTTATAATGAAAGAAAAGCCATAAAGTTACTATCCCATAAGAAATAAAAGATAAGGTATCCCCTCAAAATTACATACATTTCACTTGAACAAGATAGAACATACAACAGAACACACAGTATGCATCCACAAAGTTTTGGTGTCTTCATTTCCAAAACCTTTAAACTTGTAGCCATACAGAATTCAGCATAAACCCAAAGGGCTGCTACACTATACAGAGAGTTCAATTGGCAATGTAATAAATAAGGCTACTAGCAGAAATACACCCAATTATGAACCAACACAGCAGGAAATTCTCACATCAATTATTTAGGCTACTCGTTACCAATTTTTTACAAAACTGGACCAATCTTTGAAGTGTTCGAAAGAGATGTTCAAGGTTTTGAGATTAGACTAAAGGGTGATCCAACCAGAGCTTCTACATACATGTATATCAAATAAACAGACAATACTATGTGGAAAATATAACATGAAGAAAAATATCAACATATATTTATAACATGATTAATTGAATTAATTTGTGACACATTAAATAACACTATTAAATTTAATATATATTTTGATATTCACCATATCTATTACACTAAATATACTAACTTCATAATATGGATTACGTTACATACAGTAATAAAAATCCATAACACAAAACAGAGGTACACACATGGCTTAGTGGTAGGACTAGGAGACCATCACCTTGTAAGAATTCCCAGTTAAATTCTTGTAATTGTGACTTCGTAACAAATTCTTTATTCTTTGTCTCTAAGGGCATAACACATAAAGTAATCCAAGCTATAAGGGTAAGAGATAGCTTTGGCATGGCAGTTGAACGCCACCCTAACAATGCACAAGCCCAGGTTCGAATCCTGGTTTTCTCTATTAATGCAAAATCTCAAATAAATTGAACCAGTTCTACTGGCCAAGCTGTGTATCTATCTATCTTCTACAGGCTCTAGGTCATGACTGGACTGCCTAGCAGACCAGTTCATGGTTAATCTTCTCTGACCAGCTGATCCAGTCTAGGTTTAAAAACATTGCTATGTACCATAAAGGCCATACATATAAATTGGTATTTGAAGGATAAGAATAAACTAATAGAGGTGAATACCTGAAAGGCATCTTTCTTTATCCGGGCACCTGATCTAACAACTTTCAAGAGAGCCTCGGATCTTTTCAAGAAGAATTCATCATAAGTCAATCCATCTGGTGGAGAGAACTGAGCGTGTGTTAGTGCTATTATAGCCTTGCTCCATATTTCTTTGCCAAAACTATCTGTTATAGCCTTGGCCACCAGCTTATCCAAGCTGTCCACCCTATATGCATCCAAGCGATCGACATAAAGCAGAACATCTATGGTCTTGTTCAAAAGGAAACTGCATGAAAAACCCAGATTCCACCCAAACAAAAGAGAACAGCAGGGAAAAAGAATAATCAATTAGTTAAAAAAATAAATATACATCAAAATCATTCTTTACAAGTGGAATGCTATGTGGAAAACATAAGCATACCATTTTATCATATCAAGTGCCATATGATTGATGTATCCCCCTTCGATGAGACCAGGAGTGTCAATAATGTTCAACATAAAACCTGCCCTTGATCGCGATACAATCACAGGCCGTGGACCCTCCGACTTTTCAAAAATACAAAATTTTCACTTACATGTTAACACAACAAGCGTGTAATACCAACACTGGAAAGTGTAATCACATACCTGAAAGGGACTAATAGAAACTACTCTTTCCCCAATGATGGAGTTCACAGTCGAAGATTTTCCAACACCACCTTTTCCCATCACAAGTATAGTCAAAGAGTTCACATCCTGCACAGAATAATAAATAAATAAACATAAAATTGGCAAGGCAAAAAGAAATACAAGGGCCTATTTGAAACACTTTTTTTGTTTTTGTTTTTTAAAACTATTTTAAAAATTAAGTTTAGAAACAATTTTTTAGTAGTAAAACACAAAAACACCAAACGTTTGGTAACTCTTTTTAAAGAACAAACCCACCCCATTTTCCCAAAACCAATGCAACACAGCAAATAACAGGAACAAAGGGCTGCTGGCAGTGGCGGGAGGGGCTGCTTGCGGCAGCAAGGGAAGCAGCGGAGGGGAAGAGCACTGCGGTAGCTATCGCGGCAACAGTGTTGCAGATCAGCAGTAGTAACGGGTGGCTGGCTTCACGGCGACGTCATCCGGTTGTCCTCCTGCTTACGGTGACAGCAAATGGGGAGCGCGGTTGAGGCTAGGCATGGGATTCTCAGCGAGCTCGCTACCTGGTTTTGCGGTGAGGCTAGCTGGGGCGGAGACGCAGCAAAAGCAGAAACGCAGACGGGGTCGCAGTTCACGCAGCCAGTCTTCGCAGGGTGTTGGTGCGACAATGCTGGCTTCTCATGGCAGTGGTTCAGGCTGAGGCAGAGATGCGGCTGAAGCAGAAATGCGGAGGCAGATGTGCGGTGGGTCGCCGGTGAGAAGGAGATAGAGAGAAGAGTTATTTACAAAGTTGTCACTACTTGTTTTGTAAAATATCTTTGAGTTGTTTTCTTGTTTCTGTTTTTAAAATCGAAAATCAGTTTTTTGGTTTTTAAAACCAAGGGGAAGAAAATAGCATGTCAAACAAGATTTTCTAGTTTTTTTATTTTTAAAAACCAAAAACTGTTTTTGAAAATACATTCCAAACAGAGGGCCCTTGATTATTGCTACACCATGTAAGCATTAAACAACAATAGTAAAAGATAAAACTAATAACCATGATCAATTGCCTTCATGAGCACATAATTTGAGGGGATAAAATTAACAAAAGAATCAAAAAATTAAAACAAAAAATAGAAAAACAAAACCTCTTGTTTAAGTTTTCCCAAGAGCTCAAGCAGCTTTGTCTGGGTAGCAGGTGCAAATGTATTGATTCCTGCCCACTCACGTATGACTTGGGATGCCATTGTTCCGCTAAAACAACATTCAAAATGAGAAAAGTTAACAAAAAATGAATAAAAAGGTAAAGATAAAAATATGTGTTTTAGTGCGAATTCCACGAGACACGACAGAAACCTAGTACTAATCGAAACAAGAGATAACAAGAGATGCGAAGGACAGATTCACCGCAATTACGAAATGTAATGTGAAACCTCACACACATAACATAACCTCCAACAATGGAGGCATAGAAAAGGTAACACAGTCAAAAACAACCTGCAAAGTGATAAACTTAACGGAGAAACCGTAGAATTGCGGAGAAAAGGAATGGAATGTTAACAGAGAAAGGGAAAAAAATAAAAAAAAAGTTGGCTACCTGCTAAGGGTGGAAGAGAATTGGGATATGGAGGAAGGTGAGGTAAGGGTGTGAATGAGTATGTACGACAGAAGCACCGCCCCTTATCCGACTATTCCAGCTTTGAAACAGCAGTGCTTCTTGGTTTGGCCCCTCATACATATATACTACATTACTAACTTCTCACCGTCCATATCGGACGTTTGGTTCTCATTTTGGGATTCTAGATAGGGAAATAATTTTATTAGAATTAAATATGAAACAATAATTTTATTAGAATTAATTTTAAAGCAAAGTGATTGTTAAAAAATTATTATGAAACTGAAATTTTATTCATAATTAAAAAAATTGAAAACTGATTGAGATTCTAATTATTTTTTAAAAATTATTTAAATATATAGAAAGTAATTTTTCTTTGAAAAAATGATTTTGTCCAAAAAAACTTATTCAAACATATTTTTATGTTTTGGTAAATACTCTAAAAGTGATTCTGATATAAAGTAATAAATTTTTACTTTTTCATGAATCACTTTTAGAGACAAGAATTGGTTATGATCTCTTGGTTCTGGTTGAGAAAATGAAAATGAAGGGAACGACAATGAGTGTCAAGTCTAAATTTAAGTTATCATTGTTTGGAAGTAATTTTAGGAGAGGAAATGACATGGTTAGTAAGAGACAATATATCTCTTACTTGTCATTCAAAATCAAACTTTTTGACCCTCCGAATTGGGAGGTCAAGGAGAAAATAAAAGTAACTTTTAAATAAGCGAGTGACATAATCTTCTTGCAAAATCAATTCTAGATCTCCTAAATATAAATCGAAACACACTAATGTTTTGTATGAAATTAATGAATAAATACCATTTTGTTTTCTTGCAAAAATGTCATGGACAATTTAGTCCTCAAAAATTAAAAGCCTCTTATTGGTCATTCACAATTAAAAGAAAGAGAGGATAATTTAGTCTAAACGTACAATTTTATATAATATTTTTTTTTAATTTGTATAAGTTTGTACAAATTACAATGGATGCTTGTGATAATTGGCAGTTATTTTATAAGATAGATTTATCTAATCAATGTCATTAGTGCACTAGTTAAGGAATTAAAAAAACAGGTTTTCACCATGGGAATGAGATTTTTTACATTTTCAAAAATAATGACTTACTCAAAAGTCTTAAAACTTACTCTTCTTGATATTCTTAATCAGTGCCCTTATCAAAAGCCTTATAAGATTAGTTATTTTGACAAAATCATATTGATTTACAAGCATATAAATTTAATTTTTAACTTTTATTGATTTAATTATATCATTGTACAAATGTTATATTACCTTTTTTTTCAATTTAGCTTAATAAAAAGTAAAGATTGTCTTCAATTGAAAAATACCTAAGATTTTGAACAAAAGAAAGTGAAAGTGAAAATTATAGATAAAAAAATACAAAATAAAAAAGATAGAATATCAAATATAAATGACTAAGTATCCAAAATGGCTTAATGGAAATATATTCAAGGATCAATTAATATCTATTTTGAAAGTACTATAATAGTTCTTCACATTTTTAAAAATGGTATGAATTGATTCCTCTGTATAAGTCAGTACGATTAAAAAAAACTATAAAAACTCATATGGAAAACCAATTTGTCTCATTTTCTAAAATGTAAGGATCAATTTGGGTCTTTCATATCCTGAGGATTAATTTATGTCTCATGTTTCATTGGGACATGAGACACTTACTTCACCATCAATGAATGAGATGATAGTCCCTACTCATTAAAACCATAGTTTTAAAACTCAACCCAATACTTGATTCGGTCAAGACATGGAGTTACTGGATCACTGATTCAACCGGTGAGTCATTGGTTGAATTGGTTGAACCAGATATTATTAATTAAATATATAAAATATATTAAAATTTAAATAAACATAATAAAATTATATAAATAATTAGTAATTTGACATATTTAAGTGGTAAAACAAACTGAAAAAATATCAAATAATCAAATTGACAAGATTATCACAAATTAAATTATTCAAATTGAAAAAAAAAAGTAAGATTTTTTTAAAAAAAATATTGAAAACACTAGCATGGATGCTTCTATTTCACATTCAAAATCAGTCACTAGGTGCCCCAATTTCCAAATCTGAAAAGAGTTGTAGTGTTTTATAGTTGGAACCCAATTCATATAACTTTTTGACTACTTCACTTAAAAATAAAAATCTCATTCTAAACCATCTTCTTTCATGCTATCCACACAAGCATGGCAACACTCTCCACAGAGGAAATCTCACCTAGCCACCCACACAATCCTTTTTCATGCCACCAATCCAACTGAATGTGGAACCCACCACCACGGCTATCGACCACAACCGTGAACCTAAAGCTTTGCCTTTCTCAAACTCGATTGTCACCGCCATAATCGAGATGTGTGTGCACCATCATTCTACAGTAAGCGGCGAAGCAACATGGTGGCATTGTTGTTCTTCTCATGTTATACAGCAACCTTCTCCTTATGCTTCTTGCCTTCTCCTCCCCTAATCTTCCTCATCCTTTTCTACTCATCTACCTATATTCAATGTTGTTGTTTGAATCTGAAACGAAATAGTTGATTGAAGAAAGGTTTGACCCAGTCCAATTTTAGTGACTCGTCCGGGTCGTCGGTTTTTAGCTAAATCAGTTGAGTCACATCAAGTCATCCCGGTTCAAATACAAGTCGGATCTAATAAATGACTTGACCAGACTCTGAGAACAGTTTATCGGTCCAAGTCGGGTTTTAAAACTATAATTAAAATTTATCTATCTCATCTAAGAGTAATAAAGTAAATATCTAATAGGAGAATTGCACTTGAATATATATCAAAATAATGTTGTTGTTTTGGATTTTATTTTGACAAAACTCTATTGGTCCCAAGAAAAAGGAAAAAAAGAATAAAAAACTCCAAAAAAGTACAACTAATCACGAGACCAATTTGATATTTTTTATGATTTTTGAGGAATTTATCCCTATTTTTTTAAGAGAAATATTATTTTGACTCGCTTTGTGGGACACTGTGACGATACACTCACATCTACTATTGAATGAAGTGTGTGAGATCCAAACTAAGTGAAATTCACATATCTTTTCTCGAGATACCCATTTGTAGGAAGCAAAATTTAAGTGGGACCAATATAGGTTCTCTCTCTCTCTTTTTTTTTGTTTTCTTTCAGTTAGTCAACATAATTTAGAAGGAGATACGAATACCAAACCAAAACCAAAACCAAATTACCAAATACAAGGCCACACGAATGCTGGCCAAGCCACCCTCGATCCTATCTATCCAGAGACCCGAATAAGTACAAGGGAGAAGGAGAAAGAGGAGAAAGAAGAAGTTGGGGAGGTCACCTCATCCAACCTGGCTCTCCCGGGTACCCCCGCGTCAAACGGAGGGAGCTAGCAATACCATCCATTTTCACTCAATCACTCCCATTCCTAACATGCCCAACACAAACAAACACGAACACACACACACACACAGCGCTACACAAGCACACTCACTCACTCACTCACTATCCAGCACTTTACCCTTCCAAATCAGAGAGAGACGTTGAATAAGATGAGAGCCCAAACCGAGCGGAACAACACCAACATAATGATGCCCACCGCCACCACGCCACGTAGGATCCTCTACATTAACACCACCACCCCTCCGCCGCCAGCAGACGCCAGCGCCGGGGCGGCGCTCCATCAGATCCGGCCCTCGTTCTTGGCCTCGCTGGCGCACTTCCTGCAGAGGCCGCAGTCGCTGCCGTTCGTGCTCAGCCTCTTCCTCTTCCTCACTTGGATCTCCATCCGCATGCAGCGCTCCCACAGCCACCAACAGCAGCAACTTCGGTTCCCGCCGCCGCTTCCCGAGTGGACCGCCGACAAAGACATGATGGCCAACCTCGCCAGGTTCAGCTCCGCCTCCTCCGCCGCTCTCCCCTCCAAGGTCGCCAAGGACACCCGCGGTTGGCTGCTCGACCCTCTCTCCCTTGCCCGAGCTTCCGGCATATCAGGCACTCTCTCTCTCCATTGTTCAATTTGGTGTCTGTTTTATTGTTTCCTGATAGTGCTTCTAGTTAAAGGTGGTGTGTTTGGTTGAAGCGTCAGAACCTCATCCCCAATCAAACACACTCTTAAAGATCAAATTTGGTTCTTCTAGTGTTTAAAATGAACATGAATTTAGCTATCGCATATCTGTTTAGACGACAATTTGATACTTCAATTAATGGTTATTTTACATTAGGAAAGACCAAATTGCTGTAAAGGATATTTTGAAGGAATAATTTGATGTATCTTTTGTGGCCAAATTAATTATGTGGATTTTGAATTCTGGGAGTGTTTTGTGTATTTGGTGCTGAATTTGCGTGCTTTGGAGATTGATAAGTCTTGTGTTGTATTTTTGAATGAATCTGGGTGTGGAAATGAATGTGCATTTTTGGTTTGTGGTTTCTGGAGATTGGAATTTGAAAGGGAATGGATGGTTCTCTGCAGGTGGAGCTGTCAATTGTTCTTCTCTTCATGTTGGAGAGATTCGGCCTGGAAAATTGAGAGGGAATCACAGGCACCATGATTGTAATGAGACGTTTATCATTTGGGGTGCCTTAACCAAATTTAGGGTAAGCTTCTTTGCTGGTGTTCTTTTGCTAACATTGTGATATCAAATGAAATTCTTTGTTGTTAGTATTCATTAAGATATCTTCTGACTATGCTTATGCTCGGACTTGAGTAAAATATGCAGTAGTTTTTGGTTACCGGCACTATTCTTTGTTAAGGATAGCAAGGTTTGTAGAGAGTAAAGGAGTTCTTATCAGTGTGACGTAATTAGTTTCCATCACAACTCTCAAAAATCTAAAGCTAGAACAAAGGTGAAAAAGAAAGGGGAGGGGGAGAGACAGAGAGGGTGTTTGTTTGATGGGGTTGCCATAGCTCCATTGCTTGTTGAAAATTGTTTCAGCTAACACAATAATTTACAGTGTGTGTCAGACTGAAATGAAGAATTGCTTTCACTTGATGCATTGTTGATTTGGGATAACTATTAGGTTGCTTAACTTTGCAATGCATGAAGATGATAGCCATTTTCCATTTTTAAACACCACAATTAAAATTTTGAGTTTGCAGTTCTCTGTATTATTAATAATATTTTAATTTTGCATTAATTTCTTATCCATGAGTTGCAACCTCTCTGCAGTTGGAGAACAGTGACGTAGCCAATGATGGTTATGCTGAAGTGACCATTAGTGCAGATGAGATTGCTGTTGCTGCCAGCCCCAGTCATAAAGCCCATGCTTTAGTTAACATAGATCCAGTTCGGAGTACATTCTTTATAGGATGCCAAGATAGTGTTATAAACTATAATGCCTCAAGTACTGACTTTAATGTTTGGAAAGATCTTTAAGATGTTGTTCTTGGAAGATTGTCCTATTACTTCCCTCTTGCTGAAATCTAAAATGTATCCGAGGCTTAATATTAGTAGGATATTACTGCACAGCACGAGAAAGTTTTACCCTTTTTCATATGCATGTACATAGCTTAGACACAAACACACCCAGTGAATGTGAGGTTTTTGTAGGTTACAAACAAGACAGAACGAAGGAAGTACAGTTTCTGGCCTTAATATATTTCAAGAAAATATTATTTCATTGTCCACAAGTGGATCAATATCATGATGTGGTTATCATCAAATACTTATGAGTAATTCTTTATTATGAGCTGCCTTCTTATCTGCTGTGACTTGCTATCGTAAAGTGTTTCAGAAATCTCATTTCTTGGGGCTGGTACATGTATGTTTTTTACAATTTTTCTCTGCACATGCATGTACATTGTGGATGTTGGCCATTTCACAAATTTCCATGGAAAACTATGTTGTTTTTTCATCACAAATTTATAGCGTAAGGGTTTTTCCTCTCTATCTCTTCACTGAAAATCTAAGTCCACTAGAGGGCGCAGAATATGCTATCTGTGCCGTTTGTTTTTCTTATTTTATTTTCCTTTTCACTTACGCATCATCAAAATATTCATTTACCCCGTCCCTGATTGATTGGCCATAGAAATTCTGACAATTCTATGATGCTTTTATTGGTGTTGATTTCTTTAAATGGACTGGAATTCAAGTCAGCAAATAGAGGTTTAAAGAATCAGCATCTATTGTAATGTGATCCCTTGTTATGATTGTGCTTCAAATTGATGATGCTCATAAGTTTGAATTCTTAAGTCTCGCGTGTATGAAATTCTTTTTATCTTCTGATTTACCCAAAGAGTATGTTCGGAATCACACATTCTGGTGATTGTTTTGGTTTATAAATTAAATCACTTTTTGGAAAGTTATATGAGAGGAATTGACTGAAATTCATTTTTTATGGGTTATGCATGTAGAAATTCAGTTAAATTTACTGGATTTGGTGCAGGCCTTTTCTTTTTCTGGCTGCTATTTTCTGGTGCAGGTTTTGTAAAGTCTAATTTTAAGTTTTTATGGAAAAAATTGATTTTCTTTTCTGTTCGAAGATTTAGTAACATTTTGATTAGAAAGGTGCTGTTTGACTTGAAAATTTGCCCGAAGTGGAGATGTGTGTAACTGATATGGGATCATAGGTGCTGTTATAATTTAAGGCACCATGTTGCATTCTTTTCCAGTTTCCTTCTCTTGATGCTCCAGCTCCACGTTTCTTGAGTCATTTTGGATTGACAAGTTTGACCTTAACATGTCATTCATTTGTAGGTGTTCTAAGCATGGACATTAGAATTGATTTTCACACCTAATCACATCAATATTGTATTTCATTATTGATTTAAAATGACACTTGAGATTTACAACTGTGTTCAATTTCAACGGGGAACTTGCTTGTGCAGTTCACGTGCAAGGAAGGAACTTATCGTGTCCCAATCTGATACTAAGATTTCATTTATTGTTTATATATATTTATTGCTTTATAAACTTAAATGGCTGATAGCCAGTGGCCCCGTGGGAGGAATGCACAAACTGTAAGGTATATATGTATATATATTTGCACGCAAGGGGTGTTTCAAAGGCCCAGAACTGGGAGTCACTTTGGTTTGAAAAAGGAGTATTAATTTGTTTTGAACAAATTCACAAAGGATGTTTACAAAGAATATCTTGACTTCAAACTAGTTGGAATGATTAGCTGAATCATGGGCAAATTGACCGCAGTTTAAGCTGCTCGCGTCTGTTGCTTCAGAAAATGAGGCAAAATATTATTTTTCAAGTGTTTTATTTGATTCTTATACGTCAAGGGACTACTGAAATATTGCTTAGACCAAACCTCCAAGACACACGACAGTAAGGAACAACTCCAAGTTAGTCAGGTCACTCTTCTTTCCATTCCAAATGCAACTTCGCAAAGAGTAATGCCGCATGAATAATAATTACTATATGCTAAAATTTGGTGGGTGTTCAATCCTTCTAATTCGCAAAAGTTCTTTCACAATTTTTCATAAAAGAAAATATTATTATTATATGCCAAAAAAAACACACTTTTTTAACAGCCCATTTACACAGTCAAATTAATTCTATTGGGGAACTAGCTTGATTAGCTATTCTTGTTATGAGGAACTTCCCTTGCAACAAAATAAATACTATTATAGTTTTGCCTAAGTAACAATATAAAGGCTCTAATTATTGGTTGTTGAGCAAATTCCGTGACACTTAAAATGCTTTACAATTCAAAAAAATATGAAGTTCCCTCGCTTGAAAGCCAATGCAAATGACGCAGAAGCTTGCTTGTATCAAATTCAAAGCCAATGACAAATGCTCCTCCAAAACCTACAAATCTGATCCAATTGGAAGAGACCATATGAGTCAATCACCTACAACTGCAAGCATCCCAGGAAATCTTTTGATTGATTAACTTGCCTTCAGATTTTCAACTCTTCTGAAAAAAGAGACTACTACAACACAAATGGAGGGGCAGAACAAGAGGTTGGCTGTTTTGGTGGGGTGCAACTACCCCAACTCCCCCAACGAGTTGCATGGCTGCATAAACGATGTGCTGGCCATGAGGGACACGCTGGTGAAGCGCTTTGGGTTTGATCATAACAACATTGAGCTCCTCACTGATGCAGCTGGCTCCAGCTCGGTTATGCCAACCGGTGCCAATATTAAGCTGACACTGGCTCACATGGTTGATCGAGCTGAAGCCGGGGATGTGCTGTATTTTCACTACAGTGGACATGGAACCAGGATCCCTTCAAAGAAGCCAGGCCACCCCTTCCGACACGAGGAGGCAATTGTGCCCTGTGACTTCAATCTCATCACTGGTTTGTATCACTTCCTGTTGAGTCATTATTTGCAATCCACATGACATAATTCGCAATTGAGAAAATAAGATTTGTTTGTTTTCTATTTTTATTTCATATCTTAATTGTTTTCCTGTTTCTTAGCATTTTGCAAGGAAAGAATAAGTGAAAATAAGAAAGATTTAGAATCTGTTTGGTTAAAAAAAATAGATTTTAGTATTAATTTTGTCTTCAGTTTATCTCCTATTTTTAAGATTTTGTTAACATTGGGGCTGTTGGATTTGAGTTTTATGTTTTCATTTTTAATTTTTCAAATTTTATCTGAAGACGATAAGTGAAAATTGAAAATTGAAATTTATAATTTTTAGAATTTTTAGTATTTTCTTCACAAAATCTGAAAAATTAAAAACTCAAACCAAACACACTCCAAGTCTTTAATTTTTATTTTCAATTTTCATTATTTCTTTCACAAAATTTTAAAACAAATAAAATGAATAAAAATTGAAAATGAAAAAATAGAAATTATTTTCTAAAATCAAACATGCTTTCACCGTAATTTCCTCTCTTCATTATTTTCTTCATAGAATCATGTAACACAGTTGACAAGTTGAGAACAGATAATAAACATAAAAAATCAAACAAGCCCATTGGCATTGTCGAACTGAAGTGTTTAAGGTGTTACTGTTATACTCAATCATAGTTAAAATTGCAGAGGAGGCGACAAATTACAGAACATGCCTTCTATATTTGAACTGTGTGCTAACCATCTTACCATTGGGAATAGCATTGAACTAATGCTTTTTCTAATGTTGTCATGTAACAAAGATTTGGACTTCCGGCAACTAGTGAATCGGCTGCCAAAGGGAGCAAGCCTCACAATCCTCTCAGATTCATGCCACAGTGGTGGCCTCATTGACAAAGAGAAGGAACAAATTGGACCATCTTCAAGGGTTGAAAAAAATGTCACATTAGAACTCAGTTACATCCCCAAGACAATCCCCTTTGAGTCCATACTGCAACACCTCTCATCACTAACGAAGATAAACACCACAGATATTGGAACACATCTGCTGGAGTTCTTCGCCTCCGAAGCCAGCTTGAGGTTTCGGCTGCCGCCGCTTGACCTCGAATTGTTCAAGCCATTGAGGGCTGATGAGGGGGTTCTGCTGAGTGGTTGCCAAGTTGATGAGACCTCTGCAGACATGAGCCCAAATGTGGCTGGTGGGAAGGCTTATGGAGCATTCAGCAATGCAGTTCAGATGGTGTTGAAGGATAACCCGGGTCAGCTAAGCAATAGAGAGGTTGTGGTGATGGCCAGGAAGGTACTACAAGCACAAGGGTTTGAGCAACACCCTTGCCTCTATTGCAGTGATGAGAATGCTAATGCAACTTTCTTGGGGCAAAGTAAGAGCTCAGATTTGTGAGATGCACTTCTGCGTGTAGATATTGGGATGTGAAACATCTAATTCGTGACGGAGGAAATCAAAACTCATGTGTCACTATTTTATTCGTTGTATTGTTGCATCCATGTGAAATAAGTGAAAAGAACTATTAATTCTTGTGAATCACTAAGGTGTTCTATTAGACTTTGAACAATGCAATAAGACCTCTAGAGAATATCTATTTCATTTTAACAATGAAGGGATGAGCCACGGCTTAACCCCCAAATTGAGCAACTGATTTTAAATCCGTATCTTCAAGTTTGAAAACTCTCCTAAGATTCCTGAAGTTGGCGAAAACTAGTCAAGTCAATCTTTCGATCCGGTCAAGCTAAGCTAGTCCCTTGCTGTTTGTCAATCTGTCATAGCTAACTTGACCAAATCTCTAGGGGTTTCAAGGATCCTCAGGAGGTTTTCAAAGAATAGAGCCTGTTTATAGTTAACTGTCAACTTTCAAGCACGAAAGTGATGGTTCACTCGTCCAATGCTATCTAAGTACTGCGGGGAAATGACAAGAATGGGAAAATTGTGGTTGCGTTTTGATTCCGTTTTAGAAAATGGTTTTTAAGTTTTTATTTTCTGTTTTCTTATTTTCTCGGTTTTGTGAATGACATAATAAATGTGAAAACTATAAAATTTAATTTTTAATTTTCATTTCTAGTTTTTAATATTTTCTTCACATAATTCTAAAACTTAAAAAACTAAAATTAAAAACTGAAAACTGTTTCATACGTCTAAAAGCACATACTGGAATGCATGCCATAATAGGAAAATGAAGATTCCTATGTATTTGAGAAGGAGATTGAGAATATCAATTGTAAAGCTGTCCTTATAGAAGCAATATTGAAAAGACACAAATGCAAAATAAATGAAAAATCGTCAGGTGCACTAGATAAAATATGGCACACCATACAATTAGCATTTAGCCACATTTACTAAATATACATGGCTTAATTTTCTAATTGTTATAAAATGGCAATAAATTTAACCGCATTCACTAATCATGACTAAATATCTAGTGTATAGTGCACCTTGAAGAATAAAAATATGTACGTCGCATAGAAACAAAGGAAATGCAATAGACAACCTTAGATATGTGCTAAAAGGTTACTAAATGGACAGCACAGGATAGCTCATGAAAGAGTACTTCTATTTAGCATGAAACGAATTCATAAACCAATGCTTACAATTTGCAACAACGTAAAATTAGGAACAAACAATCAATCATGGGGAGATGGATAAAAGCTAGTATCCGATTAAACTGCCAAATCACTCCATATAGTTGTAGTACAAAAACATTTTGTACTTGCTAGCAATTCTGCTCATGAAAATGTGAAAATGTCACACTTCATTGTGTCTCTTTCCCATAGTTATTAAACTCAGGCTACTGATCAACTTAATTAAGGCATTAGATTAGTAGGTCATTGGTTGAACCAATGATCACTGATTAAAATAAATTTAATTAAATAAATATATAAAAATGTAATATAATTCAAATAAGCAAATAACATATATTATAATGAGTTATTGAATCAAATAATAATTTTTCATATATATATATTTAATTTGAATTCTATTGTATTTTAATATGTTTATTTAATTAAATCTTGTTCAATAAGTGAACCAATGTCTCATTGCTTTGACTGAATTAGTTGAACACATATTCGAGTTTAGTAATTATTGCATATGATCCCTTGTTATCATCGTTATCTTCTTATTATTTAGGTTTATCATTTATTTAGCTGTCTTCTAATAATAGGTTCTTGATCAACCACTTTCTCTATATAATAAACTTTCTATTATGACTCATACTTAAGTAACCTTTCATTCAAATGGCCTTCCTTCTCAAGTCCTCTCATATATCATAGACAAGCCAATTTCCTCTATTTATTATCTTAACCGGGATCTCTTGAACGATAAAATGGTCTAGTTAGATTGATTTCCTAATTGATGTCATCAAATTTATCCAACAAACCTGCATCTGTGATTGGAAAAAAAACAAAAGAGAGAGCGACAGAAAATTGCAAATGGTGAAAGAACAATTTGCTTCTTCAAAAGTGTGGAATATGGACTGGGCATTTTTGGTGAGTAGGAGGAGGGGCTCCGGCCCCTAAACAAGAAAGACAAAAATCCAGACCCAAAAAAAACACAACAGAAAGACAAAAACTAAAACAATAACAAAAAGAGCAAAGAAAATAACGCAAATGCGACACACCTACTAGGTCTTCCATAAAGCACACATCTGTACGATATTGACCATTGATTTGAAAAGAGAGTCAACCATTAGTATTTATATATTATAAAATTTTAAATCTTTGATTTTTTCATCAAACGGATAAAACTATACACTCCACTTCCTAAAGCATACCTCGTTCTACAAGAGTTAAGGGACTGTTTGCAAGTATTTTTTTTATTTTTATTTTTAAAAATTATCTTTTAAAACAGTTTTAAGTTTAATTTTTAAGAATAAAAGAATAGAAAAATCTATTTGATAATTTAACTTTAAAAATAGTTTGATAATAGTAAAAAACAAAAAACCTGTTTGAATAATTTTTTTAAAAAATAACTTTTAAAATTAATAAAATAAAAAACTATTTGACAAATTGTATTACTATAAATGACAAATTTAACTATTATATTTTACAAATTATATTTTTCATACATACTTAATAAATAAAATTTTAATACAACTTCCTACTCCAAAATAGTTTTAATCAATTTACATTTAATACAACTTCCTACTCTCTTTTCCAAATGTTTGTTCTTCCATTGTCCATGAGACCACGAACCCAACAATTATCAGTCATGGCAATCAATTCCAACCACAAACCAAAATCATAGCTAGTAATAACCAATCTCTCCTTCCCCAGCCAAAGTAAAAGCCCAAATCAAATACAGATACAGCATCAATTCTCAAACCAGAATAAAAAACAAATCAAACATCAGAAACACAAAATCATCAACAGATATTCAACCCATACAGTTCCAAGTTCCTTAACAGTCCATTTTAACAAAAATCTTATATCAGAGCCAAAATTCAAAAGAAAAAGGAAAACTAAAAGAAAAAAACAAGAGAGAGAGAGATTGAGGGAGGAGCTGGCTCCTTTCCATGGCTGTCCACTGCCGCGGCCTCCTCCCTCAGCCGTGGCGTCATGCGGCCTCTTCCCTTTCCCTTCATTCGCACAAGCCACCATCACCACCACCACAACCTCCCTTTCCTCCTCACTGGCACACACTTCATCAGCGATCCTGCCAAGGCCGCACCCATCAAAACCGCGGCGGTGCCCCCTTCCTTCGTTCCTCCGCGTCGCAATTCTAGTAGCAGGATCCACCAAGCGCTGCCAATGGCGGAGCTTCGCTTCGGTGGAGGTTGGTTCGTGGACGAGCTTTGTCATGGCGGACCTTGGTTGGGTCGCGGGGCTGCGTGGGGTTCTTAGGTTGTAGTGCTTCGCAGCGGAGCTTGGGGACTTGGGTGGGTCGCGAGGACGAGCTTCGTCACGGCGGAGCTTGGGTTCTTGGATTGCGGAGCTTGGCGGCAAAGCTCAGGACTTGGATGGGTTGCGGGGCTGCTTGTTTGTGGCGGAGCTTGGTTGGGTCGAGGAAAAGGTTGGTGTTTGGTCCGCGATCTGGCCAGCAAATCTGTGACAGCTCACGGCTTTGGGGGGGGGCAATGGTGCTGGTCTCTGATGAAAACGGAGTAATGGAGTTGGATGGTGAAATAAAATGAAACAATCATCAAACTCTCCCTCAAAAGTGTGGAAGGAAAGAACAAAATAGAAGTTCACTTGAATTGCAAAAATACCGCCATCTTTTCATCATTCTCTAAAACAATAAAACAACAAAACACCTTAAAACTATTTTTGTGTTTCAGTTTTTAAAATGCAAAACAAGTTTTTCAATTTTTAAAAACAAGTTTTACAAAACAAACAACCAAACAATTTCTTTTGGTTTTTTATTTTTAAAACTCAAAAACAATTTTTAAAAACAGCAACCGAATAGCACCTAAATCTTGGTGATACTAAACCTAGAGTGACATGACAAATTTTTTTAAAGGGAAAAAGTAATTTACCCGTATATTTTAGGTCATATGTAGATTAGATCTCGAACTTTTAATGTGTACAATTCAACCCTTTAGATTTTTTTAACTGTGCAAAAAGACCCTTTCGTTAGCCTCTCTTCCACTGCCACTGTTAAGTGGTCATGTGACACGCACGTGACTCAATTTTTTCTCAAGTTTGCCCTTCCCTTAATTTTCTACTCCAATCTTATCCAACCCTTCCCTGAAGACGCTGGTAACCCCAACCCCAATCCTAATCCCCTGAAGATGTCCTTACTTTAAATCCCTTCCCTGAAAAAGGCTAGTAACCCTAACCCCAACAAAACTAGACCCCACAAAAAAAGGACAAGCTGATGAAAAAAAATACATATGACCTCAAATTAAAACACAAACCAAATCCCTAATTTCCCAAACCATTGTGATACACAAAAAGGAACAGAGGCAGTGGCCAATGGAGGCTGTGGCGGCACATAAGAGCAAGGGAAGAGAGGAACAGTAGCGGTTGGATCGAAGGGAACAACAGAGCTTCACAGCAATGCGACATGATTCTTACTGGAGCTGATAGCGACGGGGAGACACGCCGATGAGAGGTGGAGGCGTGACAGTGGTCGCTGCCACGCGTGGGGGACATGGAGTTCGCGACTGGGCTATATGAAGGCACCCCGGCACTGGGCTGTGGTGACAACAGTGCCGCATCTTGCACTCAAGCTCTGTTGCGGTGGCTGGGCTTATGATGCGCGATCTGGGCTGTGCGATGGCGGCGATTTCACAGCGAAGGTGGTAGCTCTAATGGCCCATCTCTTGCTCTCTCCCTACCTTTTTTTTTTTCTTTTTGTTTCATGGTGGAATGATGCAAATGGTGGAATGCTTGTACAGTGACAAGGACAAAAAAAAATAAAGAAAAATGAACCAACTTGAGCTAATTGGGGGATTAATGGAGTGAATCAAAACAAATGATACCCACAGGTATTCTGATGAGTATTCTTTTGCTGTGTTCTTCCTTTCTCTGCTTAGTTTATGGAAGGGTGTAGAAAGGAATGGAGTTGTGTTTTCCATTTCACAGGTTCTAGGAGAAGTGTTTTCTTCATATTGGGAAAGGGTTAGGTTAGGGAAGGATTGAGGTGGGAAATTTCCTTCAAGGGAAAGGCAATTTTGTGAAAAAATTGAGTCAGTGTGACCGCTTAACAGTGATAGTGGAAGGGAGTTTAACAAAAAGGGTCTTTTTGCACAGTTAAAAAAGTTTAGGGTGTCAAATTGCACACTTTAAAAAATTGGATTCTAATCTACACATAACCTAAAATACATACAGAGGGTAAATTGTTTTTTTCCATTTTTTTTAATTTCATTATGGAGTAAAAAAGAGAATATAAACTATATTGATGAGTTTTATGTATAAAATTACACATAAAAATCATCAATAAAATTTTTACCGTCGTCTTTTGATGCCAACCAAACGCACCCTAAAAAAAATGGCACTCTTCTTTAAATAATTACATCCATTGCTGGAATTTGATTAGCTGGATTCTCATATGTGACAACATCATTTGCAAATAGGGCATTATCTTATCTCATTCATTAGCGAAGACACTTTGACATCCAAATTTTGACGTTTTTCTTCGTTTTGGTGAAGACCATCATGGCAATTTTCTTCCTGGTCAACATCTATTAGGCCAATGCTGCTTCCAAACCGTAATTATGTTCTATCATGAAGTTTGAACTTCATTATGTAGTTGTCATGTCTTTATGACTCGAACGAAACTTTGGATTAGGCGAGCAGAGCGAATTGTATAGTAACCAAACTGTCCACGCCGGTGCACGAGTTTCTCTCTTTCTTTTTTATTTTTTTATTTTTCTTCTTTTGTTTTGAATTATATTATAAGTCCATGGCATGCAAAGTCACCAAACCAAAGCAAGAGATTTATGTGTGTCTCTTTCAGTGAACCTGTGGTGTTTAAAAATAAGTTAAATATTCATTTTAGTCCACACTATACATTCATGTGACTCTTTTACGTAATAAATGATATCTTGACGTATCATACATTATATAAAATATAATAAATTTAAAATTATTTATTTTAGTGTCTAAAATTGAAGAAAATAAGTCATTTTATAACAAGAAAAGAGATTTAAATGAGTTATTTTATATAATTTTAGATATCAATATGAATCATTTTAAATTTAATTCTACTTTATTGTCACCTAACATTATATATAGTCATTTAATTAATGAAATATTAAATAAAAATGGTTTAAGGAACTAATATGACTCGCATATTATAATATAGGAGATTAATTTGACTCATTTTTAAAGTTAAAGGTTAAAATAACTCACGAATATAAAGTTAACGACTAAAATGAATATTAATTCCTTTAAAAATTAAACCAAATTATTTTATCATTACATTAATTAGATAGAGAATCATTTGTATTTTTTATTTAAATGTATTAAATTACGATTGATTACAAACTCCACGGACTAAGTATTACATATCATAGCCTAAGACCTAATCGACTTAATTCATTATTTTCAAAGTGAATATCCTATTTGGCCCTTCAAGATTTTTATGTCGGACTATTTCGTCCTTTAAGAAAAGAAATTAATCTTGTAGTCCCTCAAGATTGAAAATGATGGACACATTAGTCCTTCTATTAGTTTTGCGTTAGTTGACTTACACATGACATAATGAAATGATGATGTGCCATTAAAACGTTAGAAACAAGCTAAATGAAGCTATTTTGAAACATATTACACTTATTTTAATATCTAAAATTACACAAAATGAATCACTTTATAACTTATAATAGATATTTAAATGACTCATTTTGTGATTTTAACCACCAAAATGAGTTATTTTAAACTATATTTCACTTTAAATGATATATGTATCACTTAACATTATGTTAGTAGGTCAATGTGTAATTCTATTAGTGTTTAAATAATCAAATACATACAAATGGATTAATGTGTCTTATTATTAAAATCTTGAGGGACTACGAGTTTAATTTTAATTTTAATTTTTGAAAGATTAAATAATCTTGTGAAATTTTTTTAAGAGACTACACAAATTATTTACTCTTATTTTTAAAAGAAAGTTAGCATGGGACATTACACGATTCAACAGAAAAATATTAAAATAACACCCGCACAAGACAATGGTGAGGAGTGCCTTCCTGCTGCCGTCTCCGCTATCCTGTTACTTCCCATTCTTCTTTCCCCATCCCAGTGAATATTACTTTGAATTTAATTTGTACATTTATTGTGTCTTTTTATTTGTATAACTTTTAAAATAGTTAAAGGGAAAAATAATCATATTCACTTATTTGACAAAATGCAATAATGTGATAGTGCATCAAAATTAAATATTTTTTCATCACCCTTTCTGATTTTTTTCCCACATTGATGGGGGAAAATTCATGTGCCTGAGGCCTGAAAGGGAGCGCTCCCCTCCATGATGGCAAACAGAGGGGATAAGTGTCCTCTCCAATTAAACTTATGGGGATGTGAGGACGAGCGTGAATTTAAATTTTGGAGAAAAAATAAAAAAGGTAGCCTAAAATTTTGAAATCTTACCTTTGAAATTCTTCATTCTCCTTGTTATTTTCTCCAAAATCCAAATTCATGAATATTCCCACCTAATTCCTTACAAGTCTTTATCATATAAACGCTAAAGTAATGACCACACACAGGACCTGATCCAGCAGCGCACATAACGACTTTTCAAATGCAACCGCAACTGTAAGGCATGGCAATTGACGCGATGATCTTGTCCCACGTAACATGGCAGTGGGAACATATGAAAGCCAAATTGATTTGATGAATCCTGCAGTGTTGGACACATAAAGAATATATTAGGATCGATGTTCTGGAGTGATAACTGTGTCTCTCTGCTGGGTTCTGGGACTTGTGGGGTTGCCTGGCCTGGCCTAACTGACTGCTTGCTTTAGTTGGAGACACTGTTTCATTTGGTGGACGTCGAGAACGATGTTTCAGTTCCCTTTTTAACTGATAAAGCTTCTCAATTTTTCACTGATGAGAGGCGCCCGTTGTGATTGCCCCTTCCAAGTTCCAAATCTTGTAATTTTTCTATGATCCTATCACGCTTGCAAGTTGCTCCATGTCCCAGCAATGGTGGGGATTACTTTTAACTTTCCCTCATTTAGTCCAAGTAAAATTACTGTGGAGAATATATCATGAATTGATACTCTATCAGTGTAAAATGCCGTACACACTCAGCTAATCATATATAACCATTGAAAGAGTTGAACATTCCTTTTTTATTAAAATTTAGGTCGAAGGTAAAGCCCACCTAAGTTCAAGACCCGAAATTATCGAATGCTTAGATGAGCTAACCCATATTCGCGCGTTGAACATTTTGTATGGTTTGATAATATCTAATTACAAAATTGAATAAAAAAATGTATACTCAAAATTAAATTAAATTATATACTGTATAGGTTTTAGGAATTATGAATTTCATCATATTGGCGATAATCAAGCAAAGTCCTACACCTCTATCTAAAATGGCAACTTTAGGATTTAAACTATTGACAGTATAGGTAAAATTTGAAGTTACAATTCACTTCTATGAGACCAAAAGGATTTGATATATACAAAAACAGAATTTATCATTCTTGTCTTTATCTTATTTATTATAACTTTTGGTCGAGAAATTATTTGTGGCAATAATGTCTTAAATTAAGGAAAAATTGTATTTTATTCCTTAAATTATAGGTATTGTGTACTTTACTATTCTAAACTTTAAAAAATGTGCAAATAAACTATTTTATTGATTTTTTTTAATCTATCGTTAAAGTAAATAACAAAGACTACTTTTGACATTTGCTTAAATGATACTTCACTTCATTTTTTTAAAAAAATTTGACAATCCACCCTATTCTTTACCAATAAAAAATTAAACAAATAAATAACATATTAAAAAAGAAAATAAAAACTAGTAAAAGAATAAATTTTTTAAACGTAATTTTAACTTAACATGTTTCTTAGATTAAATTCATTATTAAAATTCAAATCCTAAATTTTATATCCTTAATACCTAAATAAAAATAAAATAAAATTAGTTGAGTTGCTATATAAGAATGATATGTAAGTCTTGCAATTGAATATCAATGCATTTAATCTATAAAGAAAATATATTAAAAAAATTTGAACCAAGATAGATATTGCATTAGACAACTGAGAGAGTTTACAAATGGTTGCTTAGGACAACCAAACAGTGCAGCAAATGGGAAAACCCAATGTCATTACTACCCATTAGTAGGAATTAGAAAAAAGATATGATCAAGTCCGAGGAGTGGAGTTTCGAGATGCTGTACCTAATTGGTACGAGTTTAGGATGACAAAATGGACATTTCAACACTAAAAGGAAATAATCTTATTATTGGCTTAATTTGTATCAAGCATATGATATTCCAGTCATGTTGGGCCAAGTCTAATTTATTTAGTTTATTAGTTTATATTTTAAAATATTTCAAGACTAATTTTATTTTTATGTTTATTAAGCGCAATTGTTTGTGTAGTAATTTAGGCATATTCTAGTAGGGTTAGGAAATAAATTTAACCTAAATAGGAGGTATAAATACCTCCAAAACTTGGCAGCCACTTGCTGAGTTTTTGTTTTGAATGAAATTTATCTAGTTTTTTTTAAAGAACTCTCTGCGTACAAGTGAATTTGAGTGATTCCCTTGATTTATTGTATCAGGAAGCTGAATAAAAGATTACAAGGTAGAGTGATTCTCTTGTAATATTTTATTTGATTTTTAATCTTATCTTCCATATCAATTGTGTGTTGGGATTTATGGGTTTTGATATCCATAGGGTTCTGCATCATTTGGGGCGTTAGATAAATCCCTATTTATCTATTTTCAGTTTTGTTTTGTTTTCATTTCATCAAAAAATAAATAAATAAATAATCCTCAAATTTTCTTCCAATGTGTCTTCGTGTTTTTCATTTTTAATCCTCTCTTGTTCTTGTTGCATTAGTTTCTGTTGCTCCTTCTTCCTTGGTTCACATTGACTTCCATCTTGCTATAATAGTTGTTTTGGTTTCACGTTGGTTCTTTCTTTTATTTGCAATCTTGGTCTATTTTGTTTTTGTTCTTTTAATTTCCAGTTCAAAAAAAAAATACTATAATTGACATGAAAAATAAGATTAAAAATCAAATAAAATATTACAAGGGAATCACTCTACCTTGTAACCTTCTATTCAGCTTTCTGATACAATAAATCAAGAGAATCACTCAAACTTCCTTGAACGCAGAGAGTTCTTTAAAAGAAACTAGATAAATTTCATTCAAAACAAAAACTCAGCAAGTGGCTGCCAAGTTTTGGAGGTATTTATACCTCCTATTTAGGTTAAATTTATTTCCTAACCCTACTAGAACAGGCCTAAATTACTACACAAACAATTAGACTTAACAAACATAAAAATAAAACAAATCTTAAAAATATTTTAAAATATAAACTAATAAATTAAATAAATCAGACTAGGCTCAATATGACTGGAACATCATATGCTTGATGTAAATTAAGCCAATAATAGGATTATTTTCTTCTAGTACTGAAACGTCCATTTTGTCCTCCCAAGCTCGCACTAATTCTTTCCAAATCAAACTGAGTCTTTTTTTTCCCCTTAATTAGGTTATGATGGGGAGAATGAAAATAGATGGAGTGATAAGGAAATGTTAAAGTTAAGTGATCATCAGTTAAAAGTAATTTTTAGGAAGGGAGTGATATAGCTAGTAGGAGATAATGTGTTTCTCTTTTGTCATTCAGAACCAAGTTTTTTTACCCTTTAAATTGGGAGGTCAAAGAGGAAATGAAAATAACTTCCAAATAAGGAAATGACATAATCTCTTTTACTCTACTTCTCACAATTCTTTTCTATTTCATTATTAGTCACTCACTTCATCATCTACA
This sequence comes from Dalbergia cochinchinensis, assembly GCA_031216125.1. Classification (NCBI taxonomy): domain Eukaryota; kingdom Viridiplantae; phylum Streptophyta; class Magnoliopsida; order Fabales; family Fabaceae; genus Dalbergia; species Dalbergia cochinchinensis. The sequence continues at coordinate 22,819,073 of CM062368.1, read as the reverse complement.
AAAATTCCATTCATAGCCTTATAGTCGATGACTTTAGATCTAAGATATGCATGGCAATCATGGAAAAAACAAAAAGCAATATTCATTGATTGTATATTTAGAATTTTAGATAGTTATCTACATGCATTCTTCAGAAGAGGACAAAGCCATACGGTATTTCATTTTTCAAGTTATGATTACATTCATGGGTCATGACTCCAATTTCAGTTTGTTACTTTAATAAAAAAGGAGAGGGGAAAAAAAAAGGACTCTATTTGTTTCAAAAGTTAAGTAAAAGCAATGTTTTGTTCAAAACGTACAATTATTATATTAGGAAAACAAAGGCATCGACATTTCTTTGTTAGATAAGAAATCAAATGTAAAGCAATCATTATGCATAATTTTATCTATCAATGATATTTAATTTGGGATTAACTTGTATGAGTGTGGGGTGCTGGAGGTCAAACTCCAACAAGCAAGGTAGGCATGAGCAGGAGCATATAAACACTAGATCATTGCTTCGCCCGCACATACATCATGCCCTTATAAACAACTTAAGGCCAAAGGCTATTTTTGGGCCACATTTCTCGATTAACCACCAATATGTGGTCCTAATTGGTAAAAGCCTGATGAGTGCGGTCTGATTTGATTGAGATGCCTGAAAAAAAAAATGAGTCTCAAAATGAAGATTTTTTTTCTATGGTCAGGAGGATGCTTGAACTCAAGTACTCTGATTAAGGGGGTCAAAACACTAACCACATTGATTAATCTCATGTTAATTTTTCAGGCCACGTGTTCAACTTGAGTTAATTTTGTTTCTAAATGGAACTTGGCCAATAAATTCAAGGGAGAAAAAAGATAATCAAGGATATGTTTTGATTTGTGGAATTGGGTGCAGTGGAACAAAGTGAAATAAGATGGAGTGGAGTGAAATGATTATTCGACTTTGTTTCATTCTATCTCATTCCATTCAATTTAAAGGAGAAGAAACTTGAGATGAATGAATGAAATAGAATTTATCCATTTCCACTTCATTTCATCCAGATTTGATAAATTCAAATAATGAAACAAGTTAAAATATCACTTCACTTCATTTCGTTTCACCTAACTATATCTATCCAAACATACCCTAAAGAAATAGTCAAAGAGATTGATTCTAGTAGTTAGTTAAAAGATTAGGAAGCATTGATGATAGTTAAAATTTAATGTTAAGACCTATGTTATATCAATTGAGTTGCTTTAATTTTAAATTTTATATCTATGGTATTTTAAATTATTAACTACTAAAATAGGAAAATTTTAAATTGTATATTATATTTCAAGTCAAGTTGAAAAGATTTGTATGATTTAAATTAGTAATTTTGTTAGTCAAAGATATACATGCATAAACAGTTTTGTCTTTAAAAGGTTTTTACATCAATTTATTTCATAAAAAAATATACATAATATCAATTTGATTCTTAAAATATTTGTATATTAGTTTAGTCCATAAAATATATATGTGACATTTACCAATTGGATGAAAGCAAATCCTTTGTCTTCCACTCTGTCCCCCTATCATAGTTTGACAGCTGTCTTTCATGTTTTAATTTTAAATTAATAGTGTTAAAAGTTAAAAAAAATGAAATGTTAAAATTTTCAATGTGTCAAAATAGTTGATCCAAAATTACAACATGGAGAATAGCCGTCAACGGGAAGTGGGAATAGAGGATTTGTATCCCAATTCGATACCTGAAATTAAATATGAATGTGATATCTACTTAATCCCTTTTTTTTCTATAAATAAATTCATAAATTTAATTAATATCACATGCATCTTTCAGAAACTAAAGTGATGTCACATATATTCTTCAAATACAAAATTTATATAACATTTTCAATGTACTAAACTTTACTAAATTGCTTGCGAAAATATGATATTATGTGTATATTTGAACGAGCAAGTTACGTTCATCATTTACATTAGCATTATCACATTAGGTTAGAAAACTCAGCACATGCAAAACTGGGATCTTGAACTCGTTTCATTATGAGTTTCATGCGTGGTTGGATGCCGAAGCCACCGTCAATAGCCATTATTTTGTTTTTCCTTTTACCGAGTCCTTCGCTGCCTTTTCCTTTTCCGCTGCGTCAGTCATCGAGATCCCGTGGAACAAACCTCACTTCTTCAGTTCTGACTTCACCCATAATCTCCACAACGTTAACACATATCTCAAAACCAAAATTAGCACGAAAAGTAAGTAAAAAGACACCCGGAATTATTACCATGTTATCATTCCAAAACTTCGCAAAATTAATTATATGTAGAATGAAGAAACTGAAAAAGTAAAGAATAAAATGATTTTGTTATTTACACATTGCTTAAATATAATTTTATATCAATTATTATATGATAATAAATAACTATTATTTTAATTATCATGAAATATATACTAATTTGATTCAATTTTAATATATTGCTAAAGTAAAAAAAATTTTATACTATCATTTAATCATATAATACCACATACGTAAATATAGTTAACTTTCATCTCACTATTTGAAAAATCATACAAACGAAAAAATCTAATAAGATGATAATATAAAATTATTTTATACTGTCAATGCATAAAAATTAAACTCATACTCATTATTGATTATTTATAGGATTTAATTTTAATATATTAACATTTATATTGTAATCTAATTACACATTACCACATAAGAAAATATGATTGATTTTCATAAATTGGGACAAGTTAGTCCTTCTGTTAAATTGTTGCCTGGACTGTTAACAGAAATGTCTATATATTCTATTAACTTGCTTACGTTCACTGTTAATCTTCACTGTTGGTACTAACTTACCTTATTTCTCTGTTCTGCATAAAATAAATGACAACCTAAAGTCAAAATTTTTCTTTTGAGTAGAGAACTGTGATAAGAGAGAAGACAAAGAAAAAGATCTAAATGAGTTCATATACAAGAGTGAGATAAGTTAGGATCACAATGAAAATTAACAGTGAATGTAAATAAGTTAACAGTATACATAAGTAAGCTACTAAGATACAACTTAAATAATACTTTTATAAAGATACTAACTTATTTCTATTTATAAAATTTAAGAGATTAATATATAATTTTTTAAATTTAAGAGGCTAATTTCTATAAATGGATTAAATTGAGTTTTTCTCTTTTTAATAAAAGAACAGTAACAGCTCTGCACGTGCAGATTGCTTTAGCTTACGTTGTTCTTGTGATTACCGTTACCCATTAGGCCATACACTGCCACTAACCCATACACACACACACACACAAAACCCAGCGTTCTGAGTGAAACGACACGGAGAGAGAGAGAGATTGATGAAGAGACAAAGCAGTGCGGTGTCGCCGTCGTCTTCGCGGCGCGAAAACCAGCCGGAGAAGAAGATTCACGCCAAGACCATTGGCTGCATGTCCGGCATTTTCCACCTCATCTCCTCCTCCCACAACCGCCGCTCCCGCCGCTTCCTCACTTTTGGTCCGTTCTGCACGCATTCTCCTCACAAAAAATCTCTCTTTAATTTGCTTCCTCACGAAAATATTCAAAATTCTCAATTAATCACATAATTAACCATTTTCTTTTTCAATTCCTCCTCATAATATCAGGTAGCAATAAGAAGCACCCTAAGAATCACGCCTCTTCCGCTTCCTCCGCCACCGCCGCCGCCGGAGAACTAGCGAAGGAGGAGAAGATAGCCGACGTCGCCGGCGGCAAGCATTCGAGATCGTCGTGCGAGGTGCCTAGGAGTCCGACGCTGCCGGCTGAGATCCGCCGGTCGAGTCCGGCGAAGCCTCAGTCTCCGCCGGCGCCGGAGAGCCGATCCCCGGCATTGGTGGCGAGGCTGATGGGGCTGGAGGCGGTTCCGGCCGATTCACTGGATGAATCGGTGGCTGAGAAGAGACAGCGGCTGCTCGGAGCGCTGCAGCGTTGCGACGAGGATCTGAAGGCGCTAAAGAAGATCATTGAGGCAGTGCGGTCGGTGGATCCGCCGTCGGCGACGGCGGCGGAGGTTCCGCCGCGAATTGCTGGTGAGCTCGGTGATGGAATCATCGGAACTGTTTCGGAGGCGAAGTGTTCGGTGTTTAACGGCGATCAGCAGCAGCCGAGTCCAGTGTCCGTGCTCGACGAGTTCACTCGTTCGCCACTCAGTCCGAGTTGCCACTCGGGACGGCATTCATTCGGTAAGCCCTCTCTTGTTCTTCTTTGTACTACTCCATCATCAATCATCCGCCATCAACCTTGCCCGTTTCACTGTTTTTGTTTTATTTTCTATTGTTTGCTTTTCTCAGTTACGTGAGTTTTAAATGCTAATTAAATTCAGTGCCGTAAGTGCGCGTTTTTAGTGGCTTACAGATTCTGGTAACGTCACGAAGCAGTAGTACATGATTTTATTTTCAACAGTGTTATCTCAACAAGTAGTTTTTGTTGCCTCATCCGGATAATTACCTCGTCACAGTTGGTTGGCTCAACACCTACTTTGAAATAAAATTATTGTTTTATTTTATCAACATGCTTAAATATTTCAATATGCTTATAAGTAGCTTAACTCCAATTTTTTTTTTTTTTGGTATTAGTTTAACTCCACTTTGCATGACTGTATCATACTCTGCATGGACATATATAATGTGATATACGAAAGCTAGCTGTTTAGTGTTGAATTGATTCATAGTGAAATTAGTCGCTAATGATCTTATTATTCTTGCACGTTTTATTATTTTGTTCGCAAACTAATTCTGATTTCGCGTGTTCATTAACTTTGTGGCCTGAATATTCCTATCGAGAGTTCTAGTAGCAAGACTTAATGCATCATTTTTAAAGGAACTAAATCTGTGGTTTGTTTTTCCCTGTGTTATATATATTTGGATCATTAGATTAGCTGATTATCACTTTCATCCTCTTGCTTTCCACTCCTTTAGAATTGATATTAACTTTTTTTTCCCCATAAACTTCTAAAAGTAACTTCTTTTGTCCGTTAGGTTAGGTAGGAGATGACTAAAGTAGAGAAAGAATGGGGCATGGTTAAATTAAACCTCCTTTTTTATGATTTGGGTTAGCCGTAATTGTATTATGCAAAGACAAAGGTAAAGTAAGTAAATTATTGTTAAAAAATCAATCTGTGCTGGTAACAACTCATTTTCAGTTACGAAATTGTGATTTTAAAAAGCATAAACTTAAAAAAGATAAATACATACTTTGATAAAATTCCAGTTTTTCACAAAAATATCACCCTTTTTTATGAAAATTAACTCATTCGTGTCATTCTAATGAAAGAGCATTTAGCAATCCCTAAGCTGCAAGATGCATATATAGTTCGCAACTACCATGAAGAGGGGACACAATGATCCTTGATACTCAAAAAAGCGCCGTTGCCTCTATCCATGAGTTTTAGGATTCCAAGTTTAAAATCAGTAACTTATTTTTTCCCAACCCTCATGACCATCAAAGTGGGAGACAAATTAATTTCTTCCTGCGACTGCAATCATCGTGCACCCAATTTTACACAGTGATTTACAGCTATCTGTTATGATGAAAACAATGAAATAATGATTGCTCTTCTTCAAATGCTCTTTGAATGTATACATGTTGCCGTAGAGAAAATTTTTCCATATTATCCTCCCCAGCAATTTTTGTACCTTTCTCGGTAGAACCCAAATATTAGGGAAAAGCCTTTGGTTCTGATCCAAAAGAATAAGAAACTAATAAATTGTGGTACTTTAGGCGATGGATCTTGGACCACAATTTGTACTGTATAAGAAATATGCCTCATGAGATGATGCAGTCAAAAGATGTTCAACAAAAGAAAAGGGAGGGGGAGGGGAAAGAAAAGAAGACACAAACCTTTGGCGCTTTTACCTGTCACTGCCCATGCAGAGAAACCCACTTTTTCAGGGTTTTGTTAATTTTCTACCCCACCCCACCCCACCACCCTCTTCCCCAACAACCAAGAGCCTTGGTTGCTTGCTTGTGCAGGCACTGCACTGCTGCAGGTATACACATTCATGCGTGTGTGGTGGCTTGAAGATGACTCTGTCTTCGCTCAGAGTGTTTTGGAGGGAACAGCATCATTGTGGTTTGTGGCCATCTCCAATCACATCGTCGAAATGTGTCAATTAGCTGTAGAGTGTAGACAAATCCACACAAAAACAACATATCCTAGAGAAATAAAAACAAAAAGCAATATACCTATATAACCATAGGCTCTTGTGCTAAAAAATAAAAGTTATATAATTAACATGCATATATATTTTGTTAACGTCAATGATACACAGCCAAAATCTTTTGACAAAAAGTCTAATAATTATCAGATAAAATAAAGTGATATACTTATTCATATAATTAAGGATAAAAAATCATCACATATTATATTTAGACAACTAAATTATAGCAAAGTTGTTGGCACTAACATTTTTATTTTATTTTTAAATAGAAAACAGCTTAATTGATGTTGAATAATGTATCTGCATTAGCTAGTTTATTCCCATGATCAATATTATTCAGCAATGGCTAGCTAGTCTATATCTGGATTTGAAATAAACATCGAAGTACAACTCTGATAATAATATCCATCATTTTGGCATATAAATAATTTATTGTAGAATTAATATTACAGAATGTTGATGATTGGCATTTTTTGTACACAGCGCGAACGCAGCAACAGAAGCAGCAACTACTGAAGAAGCCAGGAGAGGAAGAAATCAGCAGCACATATATCTACGAGAGAATGACAAGCGAGTTGGTACATAAGAAAGTAAACGACGAAGATCATGCACTAATGTGGAGTAGCAAAGCCATGATTAAAAGTGTGGAGGAAGTGTGTAGGGACATTGCTTGGGGAGAAAAGCGAGAGCTTGGAAGAATAGGGCTGGCTTTGCAGGATTATATCTGCAGGGATTTGATTGAGGAGATTGTTGGGGAATTAGGATGCTTGTACCCATTGCCATTTGAGGCTTGTAAAAGAAGACTGTGCTTCTAACCATACATGGGCAAAATATTATTGCGTTCTTTTTCTTTCAACATTTTCTCTCAATTCTCTTTTTTTTTTTTTTACACTGTTCTCAGTTAAATTTGCATTGGCCTTACAAATTACATTTAATTAGTCTAGCAGGTTATTCGTGCAGCATAATGTACACATAATTTATATATAAAAGATTAGTTTTGATATATTATCATTATAATCAATTTTACATTCCCATGCAAACACATATACTATGTATTTAATTTTTGAGGGATCAGTTTTTAGAAAAATGATATTTGTCTTGACGTATATTCATAATTATCGATAATTAAATGAGTATATTATGCATGACTCTTTCGTATCAACATTATGTCAGAATCAAAATAGGAGATTCCTTTGCTATCTACATAGCTTTAAGGGTACTAATTAATGAATGATTATTATTTAACATTGCTTTCTTATATATTCTTTTTATTTTATAGAAAATTATATTGTATACATGGCTTAATCATAGTCACTAATTCTTCTAAGGTACTGTTTCCTTGAAAAAATTGTAAGTACCAGAAAAACCCAATTTTATATTTATAAAAATATCAGTAAATCCAAAGTGCAATTAGAAAAAGAATACAAAGTTAAAATTACTAAAAAAATTCAGGAATGTTTTAAAAACTGATTAACTACGTCTAACAGAGTTAATTTCCGTTCTCACATTTTCCCATTACTTTTTCCTCAGTCACTCAGACATTCACCTTTTGCTGCCCTCCCAGTCCTCCTTCTCGTCTTTTGTCTTCTTTTATCATTTAATTTGGGGAAATGATGGATGGACTTACGATATCGATGTATTCTAGTCGACACACCTTTGGATGCAAAAAATGAAAATCAAAATTTTTAAAATAAAAATAGAATAATAATATTTTAACATAAAAAATGAATATCTATTCAGATACCCACTTTATAACCATCAGTATGATGGTGATCCGCATTTATACTTAACATCCATCACAATTACTAATTATAAAGTAGATATCTGAATAGACATCCACTTTTTAGATGCCAAAAAAATATTATGATTTGAACGCTGGATGCAAGAAGTGGTTTATTAGTGAGTTGATTTTATGCTTACAAATAACTGCTCTCGTTAAATTAACGTGTGTGTGACTGTTTGGTTTGATATATTGAGGCTTCAAAAGTACTGTTACTAGAATGAGAATAAAATTATACAGTAACTCAATGTATTTGGTAAATTTTTTATTTTATTAAAAATACTTTTCAAGTAATTGAAAATACTTTTAAAAAAAATTTTAATATGTTTTTTATTATAGCAAAAATACTCTTGAAATAAAATCTTACTATTACTTTTATATTAATAATTAAAAGTAATTTTATTTTTATCTTATTCACGTAAAAATTATTCTCTTAAACTTATTTTTAATACATTCAAACTAAACATAAATTAAATTTTTTAAAAATAATTTCTCTAAAAATAATTTTTTAAACTTTATTATTTTTAAAGAAATTCTCTTCCAAAAGTTAAGGGTTATTTGATTTGAGTTTTCAATTTTAAGTTTTTTAGAATTTATAAAAGAAAAACTAAAAATTATGAAAATTACAAATTCCAGTTTTCATAATTTTCAGTTTTTCTTCATAATTTCTGAAAAACTGAAAACTGAAAATAAAAACCGAAAACTCAAATTAAACAAGCTCTTATCTATTGGACCCTATGTTTGTCTCTTCTAACCTTTGTCCACTCTAAGTCCCTAACTCATATTTTTCCTTCAAAAATCAGGCATTGTCTTAGATGTGTAAAATTACTTTTCAAGTTAATTTTAAATCAAAAGTTTTTTTTTTTCAAATCATAAACAGTTATATTCGTGCATTCATATACATACATGTTTTTTTTTTCAATTTTTTTGTGATTCCATGCATGCATGATTTAATATAACTAATTTTATTTTATATATTATATGTTAAATTGATTTCATATGTTATCCAACAACTCTTAAATCAGTGAGTTAGTTCTATAGTTTCATTTAAAATTGTAGTTAATGTATATATTTTGAAATTATTGAGATAAGTTTTTATAATTTTTAATAAAAATATATTGTCATCACATTTTTTCTTAATTTAGAGTAATAGTATATGACCCTAATAAGATAAATTTCTATTGATTAAAAATTATAATTTAGAAATCACGAAACCTAATATGATTGGTAACTAACTGAACTTCTTAAGCATCTAATGAAAGATTCAATTCATGTCGAAGTGTATGGAGATGATTTCGTAATTGAGGCAAGACCCATATTTATAAATTCTATATCTTGAGCGAATTAATTATTATTTTCGATTGTGAATGCATAGGGTTTAAAATAATAATAATAATAATATGAAGTTAGTTGGGAATTATAAGAACTAGTTCAAAGATTTTGAGCTGTAAAAATTAGAGTGAATGTAGATCCAACATATACCGGTATTTCTTTGGTTTTGGGAAATGCATTCGCAATTTCGTGTCGAAAGTGATTATTAAATAATTAAAACCCTATCTAAGCTGGAGGCTTAAGAATTTGAACTCTTCGCGTTGCATTCTGCTTGAGACCAACCACTTTTGGGCTTGGACGTACACAAATCTAATTTAACCTAAACTTAATTTTTTGACTTACTATCTCATTTAACAAACAAATATTTGTGTTTGTTGTATTTTATTGTCAAAGTGTGTTTCAAATTTACTATTAATCTAGTGTGTTTGTGTAAAGAACAAGTCCCACACTACTTGGGGAAGTCTTCCAAAGAGGCTTTATCTATGGTTGTAACATACTAGTAGGCTATGGTGCTGAGGTAGTTGTGTGGACTTGAGCCTACATAAAAGACGCGCAGCCCACCCCATCCGGTCTTGTCCGTGCACGTATAGGCTTGAAAAATCTTTTATTCTTTTGGAAAAGTGAGGGCTTGTTTGGTTACTCAATTTCAGTTTTCACTATTTTTTATTTTTCTTTTACAAATTTAAAAAATTGAAAACTGAAAATTGGAAAAAGTAAATTGCTTAGGGCCTGTTTGGTTTGCATTTTTCAGTTTTCAGTTTTCCAGATTTGTAAAGAAAAAACTGAAAACTGAAATTTTCGCTAGCTTTTTCGCTTTTTCCTTCATAAAACAGAAAATCAAAACCTAAAACGAAAGCAAATCAAAACAAAGAAAGAAATGCGCTCTTATTTTCTGAAGAGAAAAATCTTTTATTCTCTTGGAAAAGTTATTTTCTGGAGAGAAAAATAATTTCGGTATTTGCGTACTCAAATACAAACACTAACGTACCTGAGTACCTCTTCAGTTTTTGGTCGCGTACAGTCATATTTGAGTACCTCTTGTCGAAACTCCACAACTACCATATCTAGGTACTAGCCGTTATTTTATTACCATTTGAGCCCAAGAAAAGGTCTCATCGGCCCAGCACAAAAACATGCTAAGAAACATTATTTTGTTCTCTCTGCATCATTCTTACGCACACCTCTTCTTCTTCTTCTCTAATTCTGCTTCTTTCTGTTTGCGCGCAAAAGCTTCACCCCATAGCAAACATGCATTTTTTTATTATCAAAGGATTGTGCTTCTTACTATACTGGGAACGTGGTGTGGACTTGTTCTCAAGAGACCTACCTACCTCTAATCCTGGGGGAATTTCTTCGTCGATGCCACCTCCACCAAGCTTAGCTCCGGATAGCTAGGGCAGAAATCAACCCTTAAGGACAATGCTATGCACGATTTGTGGTATATTCTTTTCTTTCTCTCTGTCATATTTGTTGGCTTTGTTTCTATTATGCAACGGTTCTGTAAAATTCAATTTGTTCAGCTAAAATACAGTAATCTATTCAAGCTTTTCCAATAGTGTTAAATAATCATTAACTCCATATTATAACTTATCATAAACAGTCCATTTACAGAGAAAAAACAAACAAAACTTACACTTTAATTATGATAGTTATATACTGATAGGTATCTCAGCATTTCGAATAATTAGGAGTAGGGGGTTCAAATTCAGTCCAACCTAAACTAAATCGTTAAATCAATCCAATCCAAATTGAAAATCGATCAAAACCGTAAGAATTTGGATGGGATCTTTTTTTTTTTTTTTTTACAAACCATTTTCATTGCATTAGATTTTGGATTTTGGATCTAATTTTTAAGATTGATCTAATCCGATCTAAACCGCATACTACTATATAATATATGATTTTATTTTTTGTGTGAATTTAATACTTTTTTAAATGGGCTATTTTAATTTTATTAACTTATGTTACTTATATTTTGTAATATTTTAAAGTAAAAATTTTATTTTGTTGAAAACCGCAAATCGATTCAATTCAAACCGATAAAAATTTAATCAAATTGGATTGAATTCAAAATTAAAATCAAATCAATTCAATCAAAACCCCAATAAACTAACTTTTGAATCGGGTGGATTTTTCATTCAAAACCGATCTAAATTGCACTGCACACACACCGCAATTAGGATTGAATATAGAAGTTATAGGAGTTTTGAATTGGTGATTTTTGTTATTAAGTGTCCACTATTTGTGTGGTTGTTGCGTTCTGTTCTTCTTCCCGTATATCGTGGAAGTTGAGATATATATATATATAAATGAAAGTACGGAATGAAAAGAGCCAAATGTTAAACTCAATAAAAATTCTACGTAATAGTTTATTTATTTATTTGAAAGAATATACATCTCCTTCAATTTTATTCCGGAGTTTCCATATTATATTAGCCTATCTCAAAAGGTCAAATGCTGTAACTGAATGAGGAGGAAGTATGACATCCATATCCTTGTTTGCATTCTCAAGTAAACTTTGCTGTGGCACAATCTGCATTTAAAATGAACAAATTAAAACGAGTATATATTTTTAACATGATAAATTCATAAAACAATATATATAGCTTAGGAAAACAATTTATACCTTTTTTGGCTCGGAGTAGGAATTCTCATCCATTACATTAGCTGCTGTGAGCACTAACTTTCTTGATCCAGATTGTTGTACATTTGAACTTAGTCCATTTATAGAAATCCTGAGATTCTCAGCGTCGTTTCCAAAATTCACTGCCTGCAAAGTTCGACAATACCAAAATAAATAAGGTGTTACATTTTATGTATTAAATCTCAATTCACATGCATTCTTAATTAAAAAATAATAATTTGACTTAGTTCATACCTTTATTCTTATGTAATTCTTCTGATCTTCAGAGCTTTTAAATTCAATTGCAGAAGCCACGATTGAGGCAGAAGAGGTTTTAAGCGTTGAATTGAGGAAAATTGCTCCACTCGACTCAGTGAAGATACGTTGAAGCCAATAACTAGGAGTTCCATAATGTTGATGGGAGTCAAATACAATTGCATCCGGGGTCCACCTATAATGTCAGAAATTACACATTCTGAATTTAAGATAAGTAACTGTGAAATGAAACTTAACTAAGAAAAATATTAATGGATAAAACTTTTACATAAAAGTTAAGAAAATTACATTCTGTTATTTGTGTTTACAAAAAGAGGTGCATAGCTGACCATCTGCACAATATCACTGCCATAAACAGGTGAAAACGTGAGTAATTAAGCTCTTAGCTCAAAACAAAAGAAAATTAATCATAACTTTAATAAATTACATTAAAAAAAAAAATCAACCTGTTCCTTTCCAAACCAATAAGGAATGCAGCTTCAGCTACTGCAGACAAAAGGGTTCCATTTCCGGCATCGTTTTGCCAAACAGCATACTCGCTGACAAACACCTATAGAGCAATAGTCAAAATTGACCTCTTCATTATTTATTAAAATAATGAATTCATTGTTCTTGAATAATTTCAGAGAACATAAAATAAAACCTTTGGTCCAGTTCGTGATGTGCTATCGAACTTGGTAGACTTGGCAAACATGTCTTTAGAATTTGTGTAAATCTAACCAAAAAAAAAATAAATAAATCAGGAAAGATAACATGATGACAAAATCAGTAAATAATAATAATATTAAAAAAAGGACCGTGAGTTATTTATATTGGGTTGTTACATGGAAATCATAAAGATCCGCAGGGTGATTTAACGGCTTTTCAGATCCATCACAGTTTGAGATAATTTGAATATCTGGATAAGCACGTTTTATGGCAGCATAGAACTTGAGGTAGTTTCCTGGTGAATAAAAAATGCAACAGATAAATAAGAATAAATGAAGTATATATTGGTAACAGAATCAATTCTCACATGGAAAATTTTCGAGAGTCCAAGAAAACATGTATTTCACATTGATTTAACATATACATTATATTAATCAATTGGTTTTGCATATATAATAATTCTAATTATAATTACATACTACTAAAAATAAAAATAAAATAAAATAGAGATGCATACCTTGATAGTTAAACTTATCACAGTCTTCATTTCCAACAGCAACAAACCTCAAGTCAAATGGCTTAGGATGCCCCATGGAAGCTCTAAGCGAGCCCCATGTTGATTTGGGAGAGCCTCTTGCAAACTCGATGCCATCTAGGGCTTCCTGTTAATTATTAATCCCAAGATTTCAAAAACTGTGTATGGTAAATATATTTAAAATGCAAAACCTCCCTTCTTAAAATTTAATTAAAGAGAAAAGAAAATGAGAAGAAAGTTATATACTTGCACAAAAGGTTGAATCGCAGATGTATTAACCTCATCATGATGGCTGATACCTAGATGATATATTCGATTAATTAGAAAACCAAAGACAAATTCTAATAATGATTACTTAAGAACAACATAAACTTTTGGTGAAGACTTAAGACCACAAAATTATATATACCATTGTTAAATACCCAAACTGGCAATGCACCTAGGTCCTCAGCTAGCTGCTCACAAGGAAAAAAAAATGATTAGTTTTTAAATTAATGAGGAAGAAATTCTACTGTTAAAAAGATATGAGATAATTACTTGGAGACCCTCAAAATAACCAAAACCATCATCAGTCCAGTAATCCCAAATATCACCAAAGTGACCAGGTCTCTCTTCCCATGGTCCGACAGTGTCTTTCCAGCGAAATGCATTTCTTAAATAATCCCCTTCAACATAACAACCACCTAATGCAATGACAAAAAAAAAATTAACACTTAACATCAATGAACAAGAGTACTTGTCAAATTAATTACCATTATATTAGTTACATTATAAAAGTGTACATACCCGGAAATCTGAAAAATTTTGGTTTCAAATCTGCAACCATTTGAAAAAGGTCCTCTCTGAAACCATGACCCTTATGTGTGTCTAGAGGCATAGCTGACACTTGGTCTAGCCATACAACGCCTCTATTGGTTGTTGTTATTTGAAGGCTGGAATTGTGATTTGTAGCCTTGGCTTCCAATATAGTCTCCATTCTCCTCCACTTAGAAACAAAAAGCCCATAAGCTCTGCCAACATAAAATAAATTAGTTGAATTGCTGTACTACAATATAAAAAGGTGTTCTGATTTTATTTTTTATTTTTTTTTCCAAAGGATTATATATAGTTACCTGACGTTGGTAGAAGCCAGATTCACACCATCATCAGACCCCGCAAGGGAAACCTTTAGATCAATCGGTCCAATCGCTTTAACATAGAAGACCACCTTATACTTCTTCCCTTTCTCAATATTCTTGTTATAGAAAGCAGTGATGAGTCAGTAATTCGTAAAATCCATATCTTACAAAATTATGAAAATGCAATGTTATAATGTGTTTGTATGTATCAACTAGACTCACCATGCCCCAATAGCCAGGGTTAGAGATTCCAACGCCATTAGGTGGACATGATTTGGTTCCATCGCAAAGCACATCCATACGTAATGCAACCTTATTTCGTTCAAAGCAAGAGGAACGATCCGTTGACACAAGGATGGATGATTCATCTCCAATAATTGTCCAAGGATAAATATTTGAAGGAACATTTGGGCCTCCAGCTTCAAAACCTGAAACATAAGTTCATAATGATAAAGGATTAAAATCACAAGTGACGAGAACTAACTGATCGTCAGTTATAAATAAAAAGGAAATGGATACAACCTCTATTTCTAACAAGTTCTGCCCACAGTCCTCCTGCACCAGCATGATTGATTTCCTTCGGGGAATTGTATTCGATTAGTTTATAGTCTTGTAACACAGACCAATTGCTAAATTTTACAATACCAAGTGACACAGAATAAAATGAAACAAAATTTTATATTCACAACATACTTCAAAGAATGCTCCAAAAAACGTGTCTGGAATCCGCCTTCCAGAACTCTTGGAACCATCCACCTCTAGTATAGAGGTTTTGTTGGCATCCACATCGGCAACAGCTCGGAAACCCAACACTGAAATAAGAAGCAGAAGAAGTATGCACAACCTCTTGAGGAGAAACATGTTTGATGATCTTAAGCGAATTTGGATGCTCGACACATGTATTTATATTATGAACATAGGAAGAGGTAACAGAATCAAGTAACGGAATCAGTTAACAGAATCTAAAGTTTGTTAAAAGTCCTCATCCGATTCAAGATGATATCAATGAAGCGGTTAGCTTTCATTTAAAATCATTGGGTCAGTAGTATCTTCTGGTACATCCCATTTTACTAAATAGACTTGTTTGAATCTTTTATTCTATTAAACCCTTCTTTCTACTAATTTTTTTTATAGTCTGAATGACATTTTTCTGGTCTCAGCAATTCCTAGTCTTTCCTTTCAATATATAGACGAATTTGAGTACGATAATAGAATGCAAAGAAAGTGCACAGGGCACCTATAGTATGATCTTATGCAGAGTTATCGTTCTACGTGTAGCATATAGTAGTGCTAGCCGAAAATTATGAGGAAAAAAAAATGTGCATGGTTTTTCATATAATACAACTCAAAGTTATGATTCTTTGACTTACAAAACGTTTAGCATATAGTAGAGCTAGTGGAAATTTATGAGGAAAAAAATAAATAAATGTACGTACATGGTTTTTCATATAATACAAGTCAAAGTTATGATCCGTTGACTTACAAAACGTTTAGCATATAGTAGTGCTAGTGGGAAATCATGAGGTAAAAAAAATAGATGTACGTACATGGTTTTTCATATAATACAAAGTTATGATTATGACTTACAAAACGTTTAGCATATAGTAGTGCTAGTGGAAAATTATGAGGAAAAAAAAATGAATGTACATGGTTTTTCATATAATACAACCCCAATTTATGATTCTTTGACTTACAAAAGCAATGTCCGAAAAAATATAATGAAATATTGCCAACGAGAGCCCGCTATGAGTGTATCCCTTCTTTTCTTAAAAGCATTTGAGTAACTATTCCCATTTAAATTAGGAAGCTACGAGATTAAATTAAGTAAATATTTTTTTAAAAAAAATAAACACATATGCATGGTTTAGTTCAGGTTATTTGGTCACCGAGTCTAATTTTGCAAAACCCGATATCCAACACAATCACTTATCAATTCTATTGGGTTTTACATAATTAGATCCGATGATCTGAACCAACCAAAACCAAACACATTGGTTTAGTCTGCGTTGATCAAATTGATCGATTCATCTCAATCCTCTTATACTCCTAGTTAGGAGATAACTATGCAATTTTAAATGTGCATAAAAATTAAGAAAATAATTGAAAAATATTTCAATGTTAACTCTTTTAGATGTATTTTATAATACTAATTATCTCCTTTTTTTAATTATCTAAAATTTCTATATCTATTTATATATAGATGTATTTTAGATTTATTTTAGAAATACTATTTTAGATGTTTTTAATTATTTATATACTATTTATAACTAAAAAATAATACTAAATATTATCTAAAATTTCTACATGGACAATTATTTTTATAAATGAAAACAAAGTTTTAAAATTTGACAATAATTATTGTCAATCGGAGGAGAAAGTAATAAAACAAACAAAACCCACTAATCAAGAGGCAAAGGAACACCAACAAATAATGATTTCTATGGATCCTTATCGTTGACGTTTTCTTTTCCTTTTTGTTAAAAAAATCGGTTCGAATTTATAATCTTGAGGTAAATTACCTAAACACCTCGTCAATAGCCCAATCCTAATGGGTTGTGTCATTGACGGAATTGACATTAACCATACACATAAATTCACATAACAATTGTAATTATTTTTTATTGATCATTATCGATTTTTTATTGATTATTATTGATATATATATATATATATATATATATATTAAAATGTGTTCTCTTTTAATAAATTTTTATATAAAAATATATTATAAAAAATATTATTTTAACATCAAAAAATATGAGTCCGATTGAGACACTTACTTTATTATTATTAAATATGATAACAATTCTACTTATCATATTAATCCATCATATTTAATAATAAAAAAATAAATGTTACCCATTTTTGAGTGTTTAATTTATATAACACTACTCATACATAATTAAGCAATTATATGTAAAACCTTATATTCACAGTATATTAAGTTAAATTAATTATAATACTTGAAAATTTAAAAACTGTATAAAATACAGCCATATGTAATGAAGCTTAATACACTATCCAGATATTAAAATAAATCCTGCAGTGCTGCCAGTGCAAATTATTTAGGGTAAATTAACATTACCCTGTTCAAATTTAGGTTATTGTCATTTACATATGTACAATATTTTTTGATACATAATCCCCCTCAGGTATGTGTAAAAATTAGATCCGTTTAGTTTGATTTCAAGTTTAACACTCGATTCTCCTTTAATTATATAAAAGACAACAAGATGAATTATTTACGTGAAAAACCTATTATCAACTTCAAAAATAAAACTGACGGATTTACTTTTTACAATACTCAATGCAAGGAGAATAATGAATCACCCAAGATTAGGACTATTGTATAAAAAGTCATAATAATTCCTACAAAGCGATAATAATCTAAAATTTAAAGAAAATTCCACATGAAAAAGAAAAATTATAACGTCTAATTATTTTTTTCCAAACCATCAGTACTTATTTTGATGTGGGAATAGGCTTAGAAATTTATTGAAAGGGACCAAAGTCCAAAACCGCCAAAGGACCAGTCTACCCTCATGAAAGGGGGCAATGGTCCCACCAAAATTTGAAAAATCTTTTAATATATATATATATATATATATATATATATATATATCTTTATTATTTTATTTATTTTGATCTCTCATAAAGATAAAAATTATACAAAATTTCATCTTGTCTTTATGTATTATTTTTGTTCTCATAACTAAATGTTATAGATCCGTCACTGCTCTTAATCCGGCCAAACCATCTCCACTTTAAGTTCACTAATGACAACTAATTAACTCTAGTAAGTATACCATAAAAGCTAAGTTCTTTTAGGCTTATTGATATTCAGTTTTCAGTATTCATTTTCAATTTTTCAATCTTTAAGATTTTATGAAGAAAATACTGAAAACTGAAATTTGTAATTTTTAGAGTTTTCAGTATTTCTTTCATAAAATCTAGAAAATTGAAAATAAAAATTAAAAACTGAAAGCTCAAACCAAACGGGTCCTTAGCTAGCACTAATTTTTCTATTTACAAAGCACAAAAAAAAAATTATGCTAAGATTCTATTTACAAGTATTTGTTAGCAAAGTTCATATATATGATGAAAAATTAATTCTATGAATGTGGATAGGTTGACGGCTAAGAAGCACGGACACACCGACTTGGTGGCATGTCTGTGTGTTGAACATTCGTCCGTACGCGTCCAATTAAAAAGTAATTTTTTTGAGCTCAGACACATATTAAACACGGCTGAACACTACTCTAATTCATTGTAGATGCGGCTTAGACACCCTACAGACATGCCTGAGTTGGTTTCTTTATTTTTTTATTCAAATCTTAATACCAACATGAGCCCAAAATTAACCATAATTATTTAGTTGGACCTATACTGTTGGGTCATTTTATTTTAAAAATTCTTCAGTTGATCACAAAAAAATAAAAAGAACAATAAATTAGATAAAAAAAATATATACAAACACAACAAAAAAATAAATTCAGAGAAAAAAGATAACAAAATTATACAACAAAATAAAATTATAAACATATATATCATATCCATGTCATATAATTTTTTGAGTTTTGTGTGTCTCCGTATCCGTGTCAGTATCTATCATTTATAGGTTGATAGTTTATACAAAATAGGGCTAATTCAGTAACAAAAACAGCAGTTAATGAAGAAGTTAGGTATTCTTTTATTCCTATTCTCGGATTCTACTCATCAGCTTATGTGGTTTTGAAGGTAGAGTTTTTAAAAATAATTGAGATATGTATCACTGCCGCCAAATTGAGCGAGTCTAAGATTGTGATTTGATTATGATTTGTAACTAGATGGTACTCTGAACCGCAGAAAATTAATTTTTTTATTTTTTTAATTTATATATATATAAATTTTAGGAAAAAGCAGGTAAAAATATATAATTTCTATGAAAAATGGTTATTTTTAATTGAAAAAATCACTTAATTGCATGTTTTATTTGCGATTTGTAGCAATTAAATCATGTTAAGATTATTTTTTTAGTATTTAATTTATATACAGTCTTAATATTAAAAATTTATATAAATATTCAATCATATATTACAATATTATCAAAATAATTAGATTTAATTACTTATCAACTATCTAAAAGTCTTATAAATAAGAAGCATATAAATATTTTATTCAACATCCTAAAAATACAGTAGATTTTTTTTGCACTCACCTAAATCTGAGTTTGTAGATTGAAAATAGAATTTATTTTATATGCACCATTGAGATAAAAAAAA
The DNA here is from genome assembly GCA_031216125.1 of Dalbergia cochinchinensis. Lineage (NCBI taxonomy): Eukaryota > Viridiplantae > Streptophyta > Magnoliopsida > Fabales > Fabaceae > Dalbergia > Dalbergia cochinchinensis. The sequence continues at coordinate 22,799,344 of CM062368.1, read as the reverse complement.
AACTTCACATACATCTAATCATACATAACTATATCAACATTTACAAATAAAAAAAAATTAAATGACAATGTAAAATTCATGTACATCTTCGAGGCACTAATGTTATTATCGTCAAAATAAAAAAAATTTACTTTTAAATGTTTATCTACATCTAGTCATTTTACACTCATACACCATTAAATTTATTTTTAATTGAAATATCATTGAAATTGTTTGATTCTTATTATAGCTATCTTAACTGACACTATAAATATGAAAATCAATATCAAAATAAAAATGTATCTCTGTATGAAACAAAAATAGGTATCTAGTTGTATAATTCTATGCTTTTCGCATATAAATGGGTAGTTATAAATTATTAAAATAAAAAATTAAGCAAGATAATTTAATAGTGAAACATAATTTAAATCTTATTGTAAATAGAAAAGACAGAGAAAATGGAGTCAATTCAGGAAAAAAATTTAGACTTTTCGTACAAAAATGGATAGATACAAATTTCAAAATTTAAATTTGATTATAGGTTAAAAAAAAGAAAGTAAAATGATTTAGGAAGTTAAGTGATTTTAGACATCCTATAATAATTTTTTGCATTATTCCTTTTATATGTAGATATATGATTTTCTAATATCCAAGACACATGTGTTAGTAGATTTTTTTTTTCCATACAACCTCAAGGTCTCCCGGGACCCATCCATATTGTCGGATCCTGGATTTTGCTAAGTCTAGATCCTACATCTCCTTGAATAGCTATGTGTTAGAGCCACTTTCTTGGGATCAAAAATCTCAGTAATTGTTCCCAAGAGGAAAAGAAGTTAAAGAGTAATTTTTGATGAATGTTATGAAGCACTTAAACGTTTCATTTTCAGCCCATAAGTTTAAATTTTTTTGAAGATTCTCTAATTTAAACTAAAATCCAAAATTTGGATTTTGATTGGATGAGATTTTGATTTTCGTGATATTTTATTTGAATCCAAATAGGAGGTATTTCCTTATTTACATTTATGTTTTAAAGTTAATAGACATTAACTTGAAATTAAGAAATGTAAATAAGCTAGTGAGTTTAAAACAACCCATAAGGATGGAAAATGCAGAAGTTGGGGACTTCTATCACGCTATAGCGGTCATAAGCATGTTTCAGTGGTCCAAGGACGCTATAGCGGTCATAAGCGCACAGTGTAGGCAGGTACGATACGCCCTGATTGCTATAGCGGTTATAGACCACTATAGTGGTCCTCTTAGAGTGTGGACAGTGCAAAACGATGTCGTTCTACTTATAGGACACCATTTACCCCTATAAAACCTTTTCCTTCGGATTTTTTCCCTAAAATCTAATTTTCCTTCACTCTCAAACCCTCCTTTCACCTCTTTTCTCTATCCCATTCAAGTCTAGCTCCCCTAAGTTATCAAAGTATGTTTATGTTGATAGATTTAGTCTCTGATCTTCCCATTCTCTCATGTTCTTGGTTTGGGTTATGTTTTCTCTCATTGTTGTCAAGTGGGGAGGTGCTCCCCTAATATTGTTAGGTTATATTAGAGCTATCCAGAGGTTATTAGAAATTAATCTAAAGTTATGGTTACTCTATGGCAGTTGTTGATGCAATTTCAAACTTTTCAAGTCAAGTTGGTGGTGCCCACATACCCCTGGCTTCAAACAATGAGTGGGTTCAAACTCAGGACCTTATTTTAGCCATTATGAGTATGTTTGATACATGATAATTGTAAAATATGAAATTTGATATTAGTAAAAGTATAGAATATGATTTATGATGATAGTATGAAAAAATGAGTTTTACAAGACCATAGGACCATGATTACTGTGTTATATGAAAAATATTTTATATGCTAATGAAATGATTGTTGGAAGAATATATGATTTTATCTAGCTGCTATTTTAACAAATATGTTTTAAGAGTTATGATATCATTATGTATATACTCCAGAATTTGAATTTCAGAAAGCTTTAAGAATGTTAAGTTCATCTATTATAAAAATATATAGAGTAGAGTATGCTTAGCTTTTAAATACAAATGTTATCATGATTTCCCAAATAGTATAAATTTTATATGAAAGGGTTTTGAGCCTAGAGTAAAATATGAAATAGAGTTTTAGAGAAAAGAAATTCAGCTATTATGATTATGAACCCCAGTGTTTAAATTTTATGATTTTAGATTTATCAAGTATATAGAAAGTTATGTTAGTTTAAGATTTGAACTTAGAACTTCAGTTTTAAGATACCAAAAGGCACGAAATTCAGTATGATTCTTAGCAACTGTGAGATACATATTCAGTGGGCTTGACATTGGGTTGCCTACAAATGGGTGATCCCTTAGGTACGAACTTACAGCCATATTTATACTAAAGTCAGAATGTTAGAGTTATATGAATCCAAAACTCCTAGCGTACTAAGAATTTAGGGGTTATGCTCTGCTAGGGAGAGAGTCCCCATTTTTCAACTATGGTTTTTGACAAACTAGTTTAATCAATAAAGATAAGGAAACAGACAGTTAGTTAATGGCTATATGAGATCGTTAACCTTGATACCAAGTTGTCCATCAAAGGACAATAGTAGATACTATTTCCCAATGCTTGTTCCGACAGAGTTTATGATTTATAGCTTTATTATTATATATGTATTTATTCAGCTCAGTAGATACTATTTCCCAATGCTCAGCCACACCCTCAGTTAAAATGATTTCATGATGCTTGCGAGTTTACTAATGTTTGTTCATGAATTTACAGAGATGAGAAATGTTTTCTTATATGGCTATGTATGTAAATATCAAATTGTTTATGCTTGATGCCTGTATACTGCTTTATGTATCTTCTTGTTATCCCATGAGGGTAATGGATGAGAACTCACTCACTAAGTCCGTTGACTCACCTCACTCCCTTCATCTCATAGTTGCACGTACAGATTTAGTTTTAGCCCAGTTTGGTTGACGCAGCTTTCCAAGTGGTGAGCCTTATTTTGGAGTAAGGTTTAGTATAGGTTTATGTTAGTATTAGAAGGCTCCAGTAGATGTGCAGGCAGGATTCAAGTCATGCATCATTTTCAGATTTTGTATTTAATTTCAGTATTTGAAACAGTTATGTATGTACTTTCATTTTACAAGTATGGATTTGAAATGGTATAGTTTGATTTGAGTTATATAAAAAGCTAGAAATATATTTATGATTCAGTTTTCAAGTATTAAGTTAGTTTTCAGATGTAAAATTTAGCTCAAGGGATGAAACAGTTTATGTTTTTGGAATATAAATTAAGTATAATATTATTATATTTTATACATTTAGAGAGACACGTCACCCTGTAGACTTACGTGGGGATGAGATTCCTCACGTACAGGTCATGTTCCTAGGTCGGGTCGAGACGGTTCTTATGTAAATTCAAGATTTGGATTTTTAGAGGGTAAAGTGAAATAATTTTAGGCATTTTCACTATGTTAATCTAAAGGTAAAACTTTTCACGCGTTATAGGATTCAAATTCATAAAAATCAAGTGTAAAATCAGTTTTGGATTATGATTTCATTTGTTAGCAGACTTTAGGAATTGGAAGCATATTATGAGGAGACTGATATTTTTGTAGTTTTCATATATATTGTACTACTATTATTCAAATAATACAACTAAGAACATTCTCGTATAATGTGAAGGGGTGTATGATATATTGGTATGTAAGGAGAGGATATATTCTCTCATGTGTAAAATACACATGAGAGGGATCATGTTCTCATCCTCACCCCTCATTTTCTTATCATAAAAGAGATAGAAAGTATACATAGAAAAAATTAAGGGTAAAATTATTATAGTTTGCTCATGTGTGGAGATCCTTGTGGTGTGATACAAATGTGTGTTATTGGGTCTACTAGTTTGTAGGTGTCAGTACCCAATTTTTGACCAAGTTTCAAAAATGTAACAATTTCACTTCATTTTAATTTTAAAAGTAAATTTCGATGTCATAAAAAATGAAAAAAATGAAGTCTCCTTTACTTTTGCATCAACTTAGTTTTTTTTATTTTTTATTTTGTGTAAGGTTATTATTCCGTTCTGTTAATGGTGGCCCAACTAACTTTAGCCCATTTCCTAAGCCTTTTTGATAGAATTGTGAATTGTGTTTTTGAGTTTTAATCATTTGATGCTCAGCCCAAGTGTTTTTTGTTTCTTTCAGACCATAGGCGTTTTGGTTATAAACCTCCATAACCATACAAGCATCACCTCCTCGTAAACCTCCATAACCACCCCGGCCAACCCCCCAGCACCTCTTTCCTTCCCTTTCAAAACCAACCGTGAACTGTTCTCAGACAAGCCCACCTTCCACCAGCACGCTGGAACCTCTGCCGAGTTCTTCCCCCAGCCAAGCCGTGAGATCCGTCGGTCTTCATATCATCACTGCCAGCCGCGCCCTCACCATACCCGCTCACCATCGCAAGCCCAACTGGTGGCGAACCACCGCATCCTTCCCATCGCCACCGGCACCTTCGTCCTCTTTCCCTTGCTGCAATCGGCCTCCCCTCATCGTCAGCCGCCGCGGTCTTGACCGCGGCCTTTCTCTCCCTTGTTTCCCCATCTCTCTCTCTCTCTCTCTTCCGGTGTGTATGTCAGTAAGTGAGTAAATAAGAGCATGTGAGGGTTTGTTTTTGTGTTTTGTGAGGGAGTGCTTTTGTGAAAGTGTAGGCGTGTGAGTGTGTGAGAGAGAGAATTGTGTGGTATGTGATTCCAGAAACCCATCCCCTTGTTCCCTTTTGCGTTGATCTACGTTTTCTTTCTTCTTGTTAACTTATCTGAGTTTCTTTTCTTTACTAAAAAAAATTTGAAATCAAATATCATTTTGGGTTGAGTTAAATCTGTGGACTTTGAATGGTTGGGCTTTCCTTTGGTCTTTTTGAGTTTGTGTCAGTTATTTTGTTTGAGTTCTATTTCCTTTTGGTTTGGATTTTTTTTTTGTTTGTCAGTGAGAATGATTTGTGGTTTGATTTTAGTCTTAGGATTCTAATGGCCTTCTTTTCAAAAGAAAATAAAAAAATACAAAAATAAAAATACAATTTTTTTTTCGTGCCAATCAATGGTTGTGATTGAGGAGTCGGTACTCCTTTTACGTGCTATCAGATTGTAAGGATTTATTGAGCAGCGTAGTGTTAACTTAAATCTTGTGCACAAGCGTATCTCTTTTTTTAATAATTGGTTCATAAAAATCCATTTTCAAAAAAATTAAAATCAATCGACAAATATTTCTTTTTCCACTTTCATAATTACAATCCATCAACACAGAATCATTTTCTAGAGAATTACGTGGTTTTGAGTTCCTCATTGTACCAGAGGATACGTAGGAGCAGGAATTCCCTGTCAAGCCAAACTTTAAATTTTCATAATTTTGTCTTTGATTTTTGTTATTTCATTCCTTCTATTTGTAAATAGTTTAATTTGATTTTTCTCATTTATTTGTAAATATTGTATTTGTTTATCTTTTTGGGGTAATTTTTTATATGCTTTAAGTTATTCTAATTTACACAATTAACTTTTAGGTAACCGTTCTAGGACGAATGTATCGGGGGTGTGTAGGGTTTAATCTCTACCTTTCCCTGTGCATAAACAGACTCTCGAATCTAACTCTGTTTTAACAGATCAGTTTAAATTTTTTTACAAAAGGTTTTCCCAATGGTTTTCCTTAATAAACCTTGGTGGAGACTCCATAAAAAATAATTTTCAAATAACATTGTCGCCGCCCCGTCGCGATCCAGGTTGCGACAGTAGGTGTGGGTTAAAGATTTGTCTTCAATTAGATTTTTCCATATTGATGCTAACCATGAAAAGAGGATCATTGACAAATTACATGATTGTAAGACCCAAAAAAAAAAGAAGATAGATATCATCGGTGCACCCTTTAAATCTAAACCACCATTTGGACAGCCCCCCAACACTTCTTTCCCTTCTTCTTATTTTCTTTTTCTTTCTTTTCTTGCATGTTCTCTCTCATATATCTCTTCTGCCATGTCCAGCCAGTTGCCGACATGTCCAGCTGCTGTTGTCGCCACTGTAGGGACGTTGTCGGTGACTGACAGTGTCCCATCTCCTCCATTCACATCTTCTCTCTCTTCCTTGCACAGTCATAATTTCTCTCTCTAGAAGAGAAATCATCAATGGCTACATGATTTGAGGCATTCCTTCCCTCTTTCATTCCTTTTGGAGTAGAAGGTAAGCCTTATCGTGCCTTATTGGATCTTCTGAATTGCCTAGTGGTAGATTTGGGGCTTTTGGGAACTCTAAGTTATAGATTTTGGGGTTTTACGATTTAGAGCTAATTTATATTAATTGGTAACATTGTTAGCTCACATATGCTATTATTGTCTTATTCGTAGTTATAAAGCTAATGGACACTAACCGGAGATTTTGATAGCCAAAGGATTAGTCTTTGGTTCCTTTGGGAACCATTGTGTTATGAGTACATAGTATACCTATTGTTTACTTTTTGCATGATAAATTTTAATTATAACTATAAAATTATATGAAGAGTTGAAAGTATGTTGATATGAAGGAAATAATTTATTCATCGAAAAGGACGCTTTATATTTTGAATGGAAGTTTTGATTTGGAGGATAGAACTTAGTTGTTCTTCGTTAAATTGTAATCTATGTTGAATATTATAATATTTTATGTTAATTATTAATTGATTTTATATTGTAAAAATATTATGGAATTGGAATGTGTCTAACAACATTTTATCTTAGGAAAAATTCCATAGTTAGAACATGTAGCTAACGGTAGTGGCATTAGCCTTAGCGCACCAATACACATGAACATGCAAGAGTCTCATGCATATTCATACGCATTAAAAATGGTTCAGTTCTGTACCAAATTTTTGTTCCATTTATTTCCATAATTAATTTTTTATTTTAAATAGGTAAAAAAATCCGTTATGTTAATACTTATTTTACTCAATAATTTTTAGAGACATGAAATCTTATTAACCTAATTGTTAATATTTCTATAAAGTAGATCGAGTATAAAGGTTTAATCAATCTATTAATTTGTTAGTCTATGTAATTTCACCAAATTTTCAAATAGATTCTTTTAATTTGTAATTGAGTCTATTTAGTGAATAAAATTTTGTAATCAAGTCCCCAAGCCTAAACACCATTGCAAAAATGTGAAATTAACGAGAATATTCATTAATTTAATTTATTGCCAGCTCCATATTGGTGGACTTGAATCTCTCATAGATTAAAAACCTAATAATGTTGTCAGTTATCTCTAAAATTCATCATGATAGATTTTTAATTATCATTTTGTTGTTGGACAAGAAATTAGTTCAATTAAGTCTCAGAAAAATATTAATATGAAACTATTGTTAGCTTATTTCTTATATGTGCTCTCATATCATAATGAATTAAGAAATATTATGTTTATCTTCACATTTTTATAATGATAGTTAGGCCCAAGGAGACTTGATTACGAATTTTTATTCACTTTAGGAATTTGATTATAAGTTTTTAAATAATAGAAACTTGATTGAAAATTTGATAAAAATATAGGGACCTATAAATTAATTAAACCAAATATTTAAAATTTTATACAATGATTTAATACTTTATCATGTCACTTTATTTGGATAGTGCTAGATTATATGTTTTTAAAAATATAAATAAATATCACTTATTAGGATTTATGTTTATTGTTACCTAATTTTTCTAAAATTTTGATATATTTATTATCAATATAATATTACATAATTAAACGTAATCATCTCTCAATAAAAATATCTTCTATAAAAGACAAGGTTGATGTGAACATTACACGAGGATAATGCACCAAAAAAGCTCCTCCTCAGACTTAATTATATAGAGCTGAGCTACTTAGAATGAGGGGTTTTAATGGCAAATTAGTGACTTGATTTAATTAATTAATTAATATTTGCAAGAAATTTACAAGAAGTTTGGAAGGGTCAAAGGAGGAATAGAAAGCAAGTCAATTTATATTATTTATGGTAAAGAAAAAGCGTGGAGTCTGTGTTGATATCCATGGATATAAAGAAGGGGAGTTTTTGTCGGAACGAGGTTTGAAACCGCTGCGTGTTTGTTTCAGTCTCTCTCCCTCTCGCTCTCTTTCTCTCACCCTCCCTTTCTTCGGACCAAAAGAGAAAAAGGCAGAAAGAAATAACAATCAATTCAGAGAAAGAAGGAAAGAAAGAGCGATCAATATTTGGGTGTGACAATGGCAGATCAACTCACCGACGAACAGATCTCTGAGTTCAAGGAAGCCTTCAGCTTGTTCGATAAGGATGGCGATGGTTCGTTCCCCTTCTCTTACATATAGATCTATCATCTATATGTCTTCCCTTTTCTCATTTGCCTTTGCATATTTATTTATTTATTTTCACTTGATTATGTTCATTGGATCTCTTTTTTAATTTGCTTTTGTTTATCTCTATCTTTTTTTTTTATTACTTTTTGGTTTATTAGTCTTTTGATCAATATATAGACACATTTTTAATCATTCATAATTCGGTTATCGCTAACAGATGTAAAAAGAATAAAAAAAAAATGGGGTACAAATTTTGGTGTGCGAAGAGTACTAGTGATTATAGTAATTAAGATATGGTATGATATGATAGCAATCAAAAGAGGATTCTAGATTCTTGCTGATGTTTATCATTTACACTTCTAATATGAGATATGTCACAGCTCAACCCACCTAGAGAGATAACTTTCTAACACTCTTGTTTGATTAAAATTAGAGCATAAAACTACGTTTAGAGACAAATCCCTCAATAATTTTGAAACCTTTTTCCTAATTGTGTTTTTGACGTCCCCGTGAGCATGATTGATATGGTCTGCAAACCAGAAAAAATGTCTTGTTTTTATCACAGAAGTGTAATGGCATCCCACTACACATGGCTTCGACCTAATGCAGTCTGGTGAGGGTAGATATACGCAGCCTTACTCCCGCTTTGCGGAGAGGTTTTTCCAATTTGAACTCATGACCTCCAGGTCACAAGGTAGCAACCTTACCATTACACTAAGTTTCACCCTCTTTTATCACAAAAGTGTAAATTCAAGAAATTGCAAAGACAATTAATCCATTGGATGAATGAGTTAACCTGTGTTTGGATTTTTGTTTGGAATTTCAAAACCATGGTTTGGGCACAAGCTTTTCAAATGGAAGATCAAGCATGCTTTCGACTATAGATTGTCTGCATAGCTGGGACCTTCTTGTTGATTTGTACATTGTGTTTGTTCTTGCAGGTTGCATCACAACCAAGGAGCTTGGAACTGTTATGCGGTCATTGGGGCAGAACCCAACCGAGGCAGAGCTCCAGGACATGATCAATGAAGTTGATGCTGATGGCAACGGCACTATTGACTTCCCTGAGTTTCTAAACCTTATGGCCAGGAAGATGAAGGACACTGATTCTGAGGAGGAGCTGAAGGAGGCGTTCCGCGTCTTCGACAAGGATCAGAACGGCTTCATTTCTGCTGCTGAGCTCCGCCATGTGATGACAAACCTTGGGGAGAAGCTCACTGATGAAGAAGTTGATGAGATGATTCGAGAGGCTGATGTCGATGGCGATGGCCAAATAAATTATGACGAGTTTGTTAAGGTGATGATGGCCAAGTGATCACACCATCTCCCATCACAAAAACCTGAATGAAATCTGGTTATCGAAAAGGAAAGAGAAAAAAAGAATATTAGGACAAGGTTGACTTGTATAACAGTAAACCTAGTCCTAGGCCCCTAGCTCAATGTCTTTTCTTGTTTTTTCTTCTTAATTTGGTGGTTTTTGAGTCTAACCTTTACAACATTTAGTGGTAAGATCTACTGCTAACGGTTGTGATGGAATCTCTAGTTTGTTCTGTGACTGCGTCTCAAGATTTTAATGTTTATTCGCTTTGGACCATTCCTCAGTTTTGGTCTCGTGTGGAACTCTGCTCCTTTAAGAATGCAATCTTTAATACTGATCCAGTAACATTATTCCTATGATTATGGATATATTCCATTTATGCTTGTGACTGATATTGTGCAAATCTTGGCATTTTCTTTTCTTCTTTAATCCTTTGTCCTTGAGAAATCAACATTATTATGACCAACAGAAGAGAGTGAGGTGCCCCATGCGTCAACAGCGTTGTATGAATCTGAATCTGCGAGGGCTAGATGTCTAGTTGATAACTGTATTTGACCTGCCACAGCAATATTTGACAGAACTAAACACGTACTTGGAACAAATTATACTTACCTCTCGGAGGTTAGGCGATATTAGTATTGAGCATAACACTCTTCTTAGTATTGTGCGTAACACTCTTCGTCTTGTCATGTCTATCTCTTTACAAGGATACTAGGTGTCATATTTATAGGAATGTTTAATGTCATATTCTACAAAATATAATGGCATTGATTTTAATATCACCAACATTTCAGGGGAGATTAGTATATATTTTACAAATCGTGATGAGGTTTATATGTAACATCCATAATTCAACCGAAAAAAAAAATCCGTAATATTATTTAAAAAGCAATTTTCTCCCATTTGTAGAAAAACCATAAATTCCCAATAGTGAATCTGCAATGAAATTGTGATATAACACGAAGGTAAAGCTCCAATTGACAATACAAACTTATTTACAACCGATTGTCCGTGTAACGACTAATTTAAAAACTTGTTCATACAGAGATTAAAATTTGCAAAATAATTATACATATAAGAACTAAAATTATGATTTAAACCCAAAAGGAGAGCAAGCAAAACGTTCAACACGTCTGCTGTTCATGATAACTCAAGGCTTAGGCGAAGGACAACAGTTCAATTTCCATCCATTTAATCCCAATGAAAGTTACAGATTAAAATAAAAATGGCAAACCCATCTTCCAAGGAGATCACATCCCCTTGAACCCTCTTCGCTTTTTTTCCTTCCACTATCAAACAACAAAACTAAGCCACAAATGATTGGTTCAATTATTGAACAACATTATTACAATCTTTTCAAACTTTTCTTTCTAGCATCTATCTTCTTCTTGTCCGCCTGAGCTTTTGCTAGTCCACTTTCTTTCTTTTGTGGCACCGGAGCAGCAGAAACTGCAGTAGCTGTAGCAGCAGAACTATTAACATTTGTCTCAGTCAAAACAACTGCTGCCTGTTCCTGGCTGTTTCCTCTTGTCACAGCAGTTGAGGATGCTAACAGAGGCGACGATGGCAGTGTCGCACCCGATGGTGTGGTTTTAGTTTCAGCACTAAGCACTGAGGTGTTTGTCTGATCTACATTTAGGGCAGTTGTTGATTCAGATATAGCTCCACTTTTAAATTTAGGTTTTGGCTTCGCATGAATTCCGGTGTAAAGCCTGCATTTGACAACAGAAGCTTCTCAATTGCATGCATCAGGGGAACATTTCAAAAAATAAAATATTAAAAAGATCGCATGAAAGCCAGCTCCCAAAGTTTTATCAAACTCATGAAAATTTTATCGAACTCGAGAAAAACCACATGGAATTCAACCTAGATTAGTGAAGCTCAGAAGGGTCACTTAACAGGGTAGTCGAGTTCAGAAAAGGGATCAATTTAATTTCTATATTTATTTCCTGTTATTATTTTCTGTTTTCAATCAATTTTTGTTTTTCAGGAATTTGTAAAGGAAAAAGTGAAAACAATAATAACGAAACTGAAGCCTGATCTTCCAATTTTCACTGTTCCTTTCAAAAAAAATCAAAAAAAAAAAGACAAAAAGAAAAAACAAGAAACAAACAGAAAGCAGAAAAATGTCGTAAACCAAACGAGGTTAGTCCAATGTTTCACACTTTTCAAAAGTCCCAAAAAAGAAGTTAACTGAGAGGAATAACATTAGTGGCTTATTGGCTTAACTTACCTGGCATGTCTAGCATACTCCTCATAATTTTCAAGCAACAGCTTGCCAGCCTGCTCATTTAGAGCTGATTCTGGAAATGGTTCAATCAATAGACACCTAACAACCTAGTCATTATGGGAATCAACATTAATAAATCAAGACTATCCAAATAGCTCCTCATTTGTTTCTTATAAACAGATAGGTGAAAAGAATCAGTAAGATTTTTCTTAAAAAGACAGCCATTAACACGTACAATAAGAACATGTCGTAACCCAAGGCTGGGATGCCAATCTTTTTTGAGTGTGTTGACACAAATCTCTCCATTGGTTGCAATATTTGGATGAAAAATCTTAGTCATGAAAAAACCTACAACATTAAATTCAATGGCTTCAAAGGTATCAGTGTTGCAGAACACAAATGGATATATGTTGATTCATTCAAGGCAATTGAAACAATACAGGACTACAGCGCAATTGACTAATTAAACAATATTCCATCCAATAAGAATGTTCAAATTTCAAATATAATTTAGTTTACATAACCAAGTTAAAACTCTAACAATACAATTCTCTTGACAATGTAACTAGCATAGTGTTGTATAATGATCCACATGGTGACGTGCCTGAACATACCTTTTGGTGGAGAAGGCGGATAATCACGGGACAGTAACAACTTCATGCGGAAGACTCCATTCTCATAAGGAGTTCCAGCTGCAAGAATATATCAGACTGGTTTAGCTTGACCTCTCTTTATATAATGCTCAACCATACATTAGAAATGTAAAGTTACTTGCCTGGACCATCAATGTCAGCATATATTATTGAAAACTCATCATCATTTACCACTACTTTAATGCCTTCCGGAGGGGATTCATCAAGATTTTTCAACTCCTTGGCAAGTTGCTTTATTACATTTGGTGGAAGGTTCTCATTGGTTGCCTAAAATAGAAAGCACCAAACAACAATGTAAGAATATCAAACACCAAAAACATAACCAAACAACCATTCCAATCTGTTCATGTAAATTGGCAAATGACACATGATCAATATTAAGATAGCAATAGGCAGTGCAAAGAAATGCTTACCATCAGCCAAAAAGCACCTGAATCTCTGTTTTATTATATCACTGAGTCCGAATGACCCTTCTCAACCAATTCACTGAATTCTCAAATTTGCAGCTCAGAGTAAAGCAGAAGTTCCTGCAAAATTATTTCTGATCATGAATGAGTGAAAAAACAAAACTCTGGTCAGGTAAAATATTACCACAGAATTTATGCATAAACTAGCATACGGCATGAACAGACAAGGACATCAAAGTACTGGAAAAGATAATAATAGGGAGACAACAACCATTATAAAGGCAAAATGGAATTGAGAAGCAGCCGAATACATTCACATAACAAGTTACCACACACACATACACACGACAACAACCATTCTAAAGGCAAAATGGAATTGAGAAGCAGCCGAATACATTCACATAACAAGTTACCACACACACACACACACACACACACACACACCCTCTCTAATAGACAGTTGTAGGAAGGGGAGAAAAAAAAAAAAGAACTCGTGTATAAAAGTTTCAAGTTAAGAATGGGAAAACTGTGATACATTAACTTTAATTGCCAATGGACTTGTAAAATGAAATGTCAGCGCATTTCAAAATGTCAAAGAAGAACCCAAAAATGTACGGTGAAGATAATCATATATTTACCACCCAACTGTCTAGTATACCCTCCAAATTTCCTGTAGGCTTAAGTATAAAGCTCAGATAATTTTATCAAAATACTATCGCACAAATATGGGGTTCAATCAAGAAGCTATGCCGGAATCTGCGGTAGAAAGAAGTGTTGGACGTAAAATCTCCACTCATTTCAAGTTTAAAGAAAATCAACAATCTCAGATCAATGGCCAATAGAGCATTGTCCATGACCTTGTCCATTCGCAACAACTCCCCATAAGAAAAACCACCTGAACTAAAACAATCAAGAGTGAGTTGTCAACCCAAACTCACTTTGCACCATAAAAAACAGAACTTATTAGACCCATCTTTGTAAGCTAAGCCCCCCTCTCCTTCACCCTCTCCCTCCCACCCCAAATATCAGTAAACAAACAAGTAACCACTATATTAGCATTCACACACCATGACATCTTAAGTTAATTAATAATTACCCTTTGCAGACACTTGTTTTACACATCACAGAACAAAAAGTTAGAAAATTTGGACACCAAGCATGCTTAAGTAGAATCTAAACATAACAAGTCACCCAGGAAAAACCCTCACACATAGAAGTAAAAGCAAGTAACTCACGAGCTCCTGAAACTAAAATTCATCTCATGTACCACAAAAACGCTTAACGTACACAAAACATAAACAATCACTATTTACCCTCAGAATAGAAGAAAGAGACAGTCGGGGCAAGGAAGAAAAAGAAAACTTTGATAAATCCCTCTTTTAAAACAAAAGATACCCGATCAGAGGGGGCAAAACCCTAATGGGGAAAAATAAAAACCCTAGAAGCTCAATATTCCTAATCCAACATGAAAGAAATCACACCAAATTTTAAATTTAAAAAAAAAAACTTCCCATATAGGAAAAGCATCATTCACAGTGCCACGGAACAGGGAAAAAAACAACTTGGGGGTGTCATCAAAACCTTAAAATTCAGCGCATAATTTGAGAAAAGGAACAATTTTGCTGACACAGTTCCACACAAAATGCAAAAACCCACAAACACAAACGCATGAACCGCAAATCCCGGGTGAGGAAATCACCTTCACAGAGCAGAAGCTTTCAGGAGGGGAGGAGGAGAGAGAGAGAGTGAGAGAGAAAAGAAAAAGAGAGATCCCTCCTTGGAATGAATGATTGATTGGTGGATTTTTAGGACACCAAAATATAATTTTAATATATTTATTATTATTCGTAAGGTAGGAAACGCGATTAATTGATTAATTGAAAATTGGATATGTACTTGTTGGTAAAACTAATTAATCGATTAATTGCTTAATCAGAAAATTGGGTTCAAAAAATTATGAATTTGAAATGACGTGTTGGTAGCCCAGATCTTCCAGATTTATAGACGTTGGATTCTAATTGTCCACCTCTGGCGGAAAGATTCCAACGCGCTGTAGTCACGCGTGAAGCTCACTTTGTGTTTTGGCATTATACGATTGATGATTAACGGTACAGTAGTGTTTGAAATTTTTCACTAAACACGTAACTCAGTCACTCAAACTTATAATAGGATCAAAGTAATGCTTAAAATTTGAAAAATCTTATATAAATCCCTCAAATTTTATAAATTAATCTCTTCATTAAATTAATATTTAAACGATCAATAAAAATATTTATGTATTCTGTTAATTTTCTTACTATGCCATTAATTTTAACGGTGGATTCTAATCTACCTCTTTTTTTATAATAATAACTTAAAATCAAAATCTTTCTTCTGAACAGAGAGTTATGGTGAGAGAGAAGATGAAAAAAAAAGGTTTAGATGACTTCATTTAGAAGAGTGAAGCAAGTTATAATCCATCATGAAAAGTAACAACACACATAAATAAGTTAACAGTACACATAGTTAAGTTAAGAGGACATAACTTAAATAAAAATTTTACAGATGGACTAATTTATCCTTATTTATGAATTTGAGGGACTAGTATGAGATTTTTTAAATTTAATAGACTAATTTATCTCTCACTATAAATACGAGGGATTAAGTTAAGATTTTAGTTTTTTATTATTATTTAATTTGAATACTCTGCTAGTGTAAAAAAAAAATTATCTAATCATGTAATAATATATTAATAAATATAATTATTTTTCACTTTTATTATTTAAAAACTCTATTAAAAAAAGAGATTTAATTAGACAAGTGTAAAACTATTTTATAATTTCAATTCATCGATATTTATTTTTCATCAAGGTTTTTAGGTTTTTGTCTGGGTCGAAAAGTTTCGAGGTAAAAATAGTTTTAAAAATGCAAGACGGGCCTAAGGTCCAAGGAAACGAAGTTAGATCCTTGAAAGGCAAGCCCCATAAGCCAAAACATAAAAAGGAAAGGCAACCCCCATAAAATCAGTTCTCAAGGCATTTATTTAAAATAAAGCTAGGAATCGGACCCAAAAAACAGGCCAGGAACGGAAGCAGCAGGTCATTTTAAATTTGACCAAAAAAAAAATTATCATTTTAAGTGGTGTCTAAATTTCTTTTAAATTCAAAATTATACTCAAAGAGCCTTTGGATATTATTATTACGTAAATAATAATTCAAAAGTGTGAGTAAATAATGACTCAGCTTCACGTCAAAAAAAAAATACACAAATAAAACAATGTAATGATTCAGTTTTTTTTTCTTTTTTGTGGGTCTTATATTATTTTTTTCTCTGATATAAGTATAACACTTTTCGATCTTTTTCTTTCTGTATGCTTCATAGTCTTGTTTATAGAAACCTAGCAAAATAATTGCGCTCTTGCATTCATCAAAAAACTAATTGAGCTCTTGCATTTTTTTATTTATTTATTGGCGATATTAAGCTCTTGTTCGGTCAGGTGGACCCAACGAGTGACGACTGACGCACCCAGAACCATCCTTCTTCATATTCTTCTTTTTCTTTCCTTTTTTTTTTTATTTTGGGGTGGGGGAAAACAGGCGGTAGCTTGAAGATTGCACGTGCAACACCAACCCGTCAAGTTGGTGGGTAAATAGCCAAATACATGTCAAAGCTAATAACATCATATTACTAATTAAAATGTCCTAATAGGATAAATAATCTTATGGTGTGTTATAGTTTATTCCATATAATAACAATATATATGGCTGCCAACTGCCAAGTACCCCCACCCCAACAGGCCAAGGGGGTTGTTGATTGTGGACTCCCTTAAATGTGGGGGTAGGTAGGAACAAGCTCACTTCTCAGACCTTACAAATAAGTGACTTCCAGTAAGGTTTGTGGTGGTGCAGAAGACACACAAGCAGCAGACATGGAAGGAGAAAATGCAAAGAAGATGAAAATACTGTGCCTTCATGGATTCAGAACTAGTGGGAGTTTTTTGAAGAGGCAAATCAGCAAATGGGATCCTTCTCTGTTTTCTCAGTTTGATATGGTAACAATAACATACTTCTTTTCACATGTTCCCAAAGTGTGTCTGTGCGTGTACTAACCATTTAAGCCCATGTCGTAAGAGATTCAAGCCTCTTCAATTCCTTTGGCACAAAAACTGCCACAAGACATTATTAACAGAAGAAGACAAATTTAAAGTGACACCAAATTGAGATGTGAACTGTTTATCGTGACAGGAATTCCCAGACGGTAAGTTTCCAGCTGGAGGAAAGTCTGACATAGAAGGCATCTTCCCTCCACCGTACTTTGAGTGGTTTCAATTCAACAAGGTAAACATACTGCATCCTACCAATGAGGTGTTTGTCCGAGGAAAAGAGACTCGAGTCCTTTAAACATGTTTTCTAGATTTGATCCCGAGATTTATGTGTAAGGGAGAGATATTTGATTAGGTGACTGATAGTACACTCTGAGACTAGTCTCTCACCTGTTTAATTGATGAGGAAAACTCTTGAAGTCCTCCAAAACCAAAAAAATTATATCCTCGTTTCATTTGAGATGTGTGTGATATCATAGCAATGCATGTATCTAACTTCATTTGCCTTGGACTAGAGATAAAGAACATGAATTTTGCTTAACATATAACACAACTCTTATTCAGGAGTTCACGGAGTACACTAACTTGGAAGAATGCATAACATACCTCTGCGAATACATCACAGCCAATGGCCCCTTTGATGGTTTCCTTGGTTTCTCACAGGTATACATTCATTCATGCATTGAACTAAAATTTGGCTTCTGAACTTCACTTTATGAGAAAAGAACATGAATGCATATCATACTATATGATTCGGCTTTGTTCCTTTGTTTGTGTAAATCAGGGCGCAACACTTTCAGCGCTTTTAATAGGTTACCAGGCACAGGTAAGTAATCACTGTATTTTGATTTACAATTCAAATCCAAGTAAAAAAACATTTGAGTAATGAACATGGAATTCACAGGGGAAGCTGCTGAAGGAACATCCGCCTATAAAATTATTTGTATCAATATCAGGATCCAAGTTCAGAGATCCCAGCATATGTGATGTTGCCTATAAGGACCCCATCAAAGCTAAATCTGTTCACTTCATTGGAGACAAAGATTGGTTGAAACTGCCTTCTGAGGATCTTGCATCTGCTTTTGACAAACCCCTCATTATAAGGCATCCCCAAGGTCACACTGTCCCACGGCTAGGTAGGCTCTCTCTTTCAAAGCGTTTGGTTCTTTTAGACAAAACCTTTAAATTGTTCCATCTTAAATTTAATATCAAGAAATTAATTTCTCTAGGAAAAAAAATCCAAAAAAATTCCTATCAATTTAAGATGTATAAATTGAACTCTTTCAAAAAAATAAAATAGCACCAATTAATTCCTTAAAAATCATAAAAAATGTCAAATTGATCTCTGTGTAAAGAGACAAATTTGCTCAAAACTTTTTGTTGGCATCAACTTATTTAGGTATTTTTGTTAGGAAGACCAATTTGTTCACTTTTTTTACTTTCACTTGAGGATTAGACTTAAAATTTAATTGGTACAAATTGTGGGTTTTGTCGCTCTAAAGAGAAATACCTTGTAAAGTGAAAAATAAGGGATTAAGTGTAAAACCCACCATATAATCAAATGGTGAATAACATCCAGATCCGTTGTTTACACTAGTAATTGAACTTTCCTTCCATCATCCCAAACAGACGAGGCGGCCACAAACCAATTGCGAAATTGGATTGCAGAAGTACTGCACCAACCAAAAGTTGATGTCTCAGTTTGCGAGCAGAAAATAGACCATGAAGTAAAGAAATCAGAAGTGAAGGGTCAAGAAGCTTCTAATACCAACCAAGACAAGAGGGCAAACGGGGTGGCAATAAACAAGGGAGAAGCTAAGACTGCAGAGGCGGTCCAAGCCTAAATCAGATCTTGTCATAGAAACTGCCAGAAATTAGTACAAATTATGTTGTTATGTATGAATGGTGATCCATGTGGACCTGTTCCGTGTTATCATCTCAATGGAATTGTAAAAGGAGAGAGGGGAGTGCTTATTTTACTCTGCAGACATATTCAGTGCTAGAATAAAAATAGACGAAATCTCCTTAAATCATGAATGTTTCCAAACAATTATACTTTATATAGGAAAACGGGAATCACAAGTTGCGTTTTCACTTTGGTTCCACTATTGGGGTAATACACTCCTAACTCTCCGCAGAAGCTACGTTAATTCACATGACAATACTGCATGCTGAAGCAACTAGACAGATAACCAGGTACATGTTCATTACTTTCAACCTGGACCATTTAGTTTTAAATTTTAATGTTAATCAAAATGCCAGGACATGAACAAAATTATTGTCGCTCTCCAGAGTTTTAAAAATGGATTAAAAAAGTAAAACAACACCTTAATCCTGGGATTTGTAAACTTGTGAGGAGATGATGAGAAAATGGTAAAGTTGAGAACTTCCTCCCATGTGGCTTGGACAGAGAGCAGGTAATGCCAGCCCTTAGAAATAGTGATAGATGAATGGAAGCCTTTCCTCTTCCCTCTATGCTAGGATGCCATCTCAGTGTCCTTTTCTTTTGGTACTCTCATTGTGTTTCCAGAATAAGAGTGTGATACCTCAGGTACACGTATCTTTGGACAAGTCTAATACAGCCCTAGGGTCTCCCGAGACCCACCCGTGTTGCCGAGAAAATCCCGGATGTGTGAAAAGGCCAATGGACGGAATTTGGGTGCTATTGCTATAGAATTTTGCAAAATAGGCTCTCTGCAGCGAGTTTTGGTCACTGCAGTGAGGAGGCGAGCCAGAAGGCTCACCGCAGCAAGTGTGAATATTAGTAGGCCCGCTGCAGCGAGTGAGCCCGATGACTGCACAGTACAAAACGACGCAGTTTTGGGTTATTGACCCAATAGGCCTATATAAACCCTCTCATTCGGGTTCCCTTGGCAGAAACCGAAGCTCTCCACCCTCAAACCTTCATTTTCTCTCTTTTCTTCCAATCTAGCTCCCCCAAATCATCAAAGCATATTTATATTGTTAGATTATGTCTCCATTCTCTCCATTCCTTCATAATCTTAGATTGAGTTTTGTTATTTCTCTCATTGTTGTTAAGTGAAAGTACTCCCCCAATGTTGTTAGAGTTAGAATATAGTTCTCTAGAGATTGTTAAAGATTAATCTAGAGTTTATGGTCACTCTATGGCAGTTGTTAATGTCATTCCAAGCTCTCCAAGTCAAGTTGGTGGTGCCCATATACTCTCAACTCCAAACAGTGAGTAAGTTCAAATTCATAACCTTATTTTAGCCATTATGATTATGTTTGATGCATGATATTTATGAAATATGAAATTTGAGATGAGGAAAAGTATAGAATATAATTTTACATGATTATGTCAAACTAGAAAAATTATGATTTATAATGATAGCATGAAAGAATGAGTTTTACAAAACTATCAGACCATAATTGCTATGTTGTATGCTTTAGAAAATGTTTTATATGTTTGAGAAATGATTTATTAAGAAAATGTGTATAGCAGCATGATGACTATTTCATCGAATATGTATTTATGGATTTCTTTGATATCACTATGATTTCAAGTTTTAAAATTTCAAGCTATATTTCTGGAATATTCAGTTAAAATATTTATATATGTTAGAGAAATGTGAAACAAGTGTATGACCCAGCTTTACGGATAAATATGTTCTATAATTTCTGAGTTTTATGATTACGAACCCTAGTATCTTGAGTTATGATTTTAGATTATCAAGTATATGGAAAGTTATGTTAATTTAAGATTTGAACTTAGAACTTCAGTTTTACGGTACCAAAAGGTGCGGAATTCAATATAATTCTTAGCAACTGCCAGATACATATTAAGTAGGCTTGAGATCGGGTTACCTACAAACGGGTGATCTATTAGGCACGATTTTCACAGTTATAATTATGCTAAAATCATATTGTTAGAGTTATATGAATCTAGAACTTCCAATGTACTAAGAATTTAGAGGCTCTGCTTCGCCAGGGACAGAGTACTCATTTTTTAGCTATGGGTTTTGTCAAACTAATTTAGACAGTAGAGATCAGGAAATAGACAGTTAGTTAACGGATGTACAAGATCATTAATCTTGGTACCAAGTTGTTCATCAGAGGCCTTTATCACCCCACAACAGATACAGAAAACGGGACCTGGTTAGGTACCCACAGCTTATCAGACATGGACTATTTGATTTACAGCTTTTGTTGTTATATATGGATATATACAGTTTAGTAAATATTGTTTCCCTAGGCTCTGCTGCACCTTAGTTAAAATGATTTCATGATGCTTGTGAGTTTGAATTTGTTTGTTCATGAATTTATGAAATGAGAAACACTTTCTTACATAGCTATGTATTTAAATATCAAATGATTATAATTGTTGTATGCATGGTATTATATGTATATTCCTTAATTGTCCCACATTGGTGATAGGTGAGAACTTACTCACTGAGTCCGTTGACTCGCCCCTCTCCCTTCCTCTCATAGTTGCAGGTGCAGATATCTTTACATTATCGGTCCAGTAGCTGCAACTATCCTTGGATGAGTTTTACATTGTTGTAAGGCGTAGTTTAGGCTTTTGTTAGTTTAGAGGGCTTTGATAGGCTTGCAAGCAGGATTCGAGCCACGCATGTATTTTGAGACATTGTAGTTAATTTCAAAGCTAATGTCTTTCCGCATATGTTACTAAAATTGAAGCATGGATTTCAATCACTGATTTTGATTTTGATTACGTAATAGGTTGGCTAAGTAGTTATAATGTAATTTTCAAAGATTGAGAGGGTTTTCGTATTTATATCATATGATAAACCAGTTTATGATTTTATGATCAACGATTTTGGCCCAGAAGTTTTCAGAGTCTGGGTACTAAGCACTTCCAGTTTTATGAATTCAAATATTATGTTTTAATTAGAGAAATTAGTATTGATTTCAAAGAAAATCATATTTGAAGTACTATTTTACGATAAAGTATGCATTCATAGAGACACGTCACTCAAAAGGATTATATGGAGATGGAATTCATCACGTGCCGGTCACGTTCCCAAGTCGAGTTGTAACAGAGGGCATCTTCTGGGTCGCCCTTCTTGGTTACAGGTGGTACTGTATGAAAGGGCAGGGGATGATTACTATCGTTGTGGTTCAGGGGAGTAAGGTTACAAGGTGTGTTTTTGTTGCTATGTTGTGCATTGTTGTGGGAGAGGGAGAGCCGTTGGGACTTGGTCTCGCTTCCCTTCCCTTCTGACACATGGGAGTTGCATGTGTTTCTGTTTACATGGCTCCATCCCTTGGCTTTAGGACCAAGCAAAGGGACTCCGCCACTTGCCAGCTGTTGACGGAATAGTGACATGCACAGTGGGTGAAAGGATGTGAAAGGTGACATTTTGATATGGGTAGTTTGTGCTTGCAGTGGAGTAGGTTAAGTCACTTTTCCCACCGCTCACATTAAGTGGCCAAAGTGCATACTATATCAAGGTTATTTTGTGACACAGTGTGTGTGCATGGTTTACTCAGTTACCTAAAATGGGTTCCCTCACAATAGCTATTTCCCTCTCTATTTCTAGATGCGGCATCCTTATTAGCCGGCTGAAAAAAAAACTTCTTCACATCCCTTTGGTTTGCCTCTTATAGGCCCAAATCCGTGGACAGGGGAAACAAAACCCCAAAATCCATGAATCAGCATGTAGAGTTAGTTCCGTATATCTTAATATCAACCATTCAAGATTACACTATAATAAATTTCATCCCATGTACCCACTTACTTGAGAGGCTATCTATTTTCTTTGCCACTACATCGTGATTAATTTCCTTTAATCATGTTTTAAACTGATTTATAAAAAGGGATCTGGAACAATTATTAGAATAAAATTTAAAGAAACTAACCTATCATAGTGTTCTAAGAGCTAGTTCATTCAGAAAGATTCTTGTATAGATACAATTCCAACAACTCAGATTTAGATATATTCATAATAAAAATGAGCTTCATCAACTTTATTTAAGATAAAATCATTTTATTATGGGTTCCACATATGTATAAATGTGAGTTGTTAAATTTGCACGCACACAAAACTTTTTGGTTCACTTGATCAATGCGTCCTTGAATCCTGTTATCCAGAATCAGCGACAGAAGTAGCTGCTCAACATCCATGCTCAGGCACGTTCAGTTCCTACAAATTAATGGGTTTTATTATATAAAAACATTAGGCTAACCATAATTTTAATGCCCCATATATCCAATTCAATAATATATATACTACTAGCATCATCAAGAGGAAAGAGAGTAACCCAAAAAAACTAACAGGTAATAGAGGCAAAGCAATTCTTCTTCTTCTTCTCCATTTTTTTTTTTTGTCTGTTCTGTGATTGGAAAAACACATTGAAGAACCTGAAGGGCCCAAGCAATGGAAGGGGAAAATGCAAAGGAGATGAAAATACTGTCCCTTCACGGATTCAGAAACAGTGGGAGTTTTTTGAAGCAGCAAATCAGCAAATGGGATCCTTCTCTATTTGCTGATCAGTTCGATATGGTATGTAACATACTACTTTTTAAATGTTTTGTGTGTCCGTGTATTAAGAATTTAACCCCTACATTGTAAGAGATTTATGCTACTTCTGGCACACGAACTGCCAAAAGGCATGACAAAGCACTGATTTAAAATGACACCAAATTGAGATGTGCACTGTTTATCGAGACAGGAATTCCCAGACAGTAAATTTCCAGCTGGAGGAAAGTCTGACTTAGAAGGCTTCTTCCCTCCACCGTACTTTGAGTGGGTTCAATACGAGGTTAAAAAAAAAAAAATACTACATCCTGCCAATAATGAGGTGTCTGTCTGAGTAAAAGGGATTTCAGTGATTTCAGTCCTTTAACCATGTAGTTCTAGATTTGATCCCGACATCCATGTGTGTGGAAAGGGAGAGATTTCTGTCTAGGTGCCTGATCATTTCCCATGAAATTAGTCTTTCACCTTTCTCGTGAAAAGTACTATTGAAAACCTCCAAAAAAAAAAAAGCCTATATCATCTTTTTTTAGATTTGAGAGGTGGGTGATCCCATAGCAATGCATGTATCAAACTTCGTTTGCCTTGGATTAGAGGCAAAGAACATGAATTTTACTGAACAATATAGGCCATGAAGAAAAGAAGTCCGGCGAGATGGGGTCAGAAGCTTATACAACCAATCAAGACGAGTGCCAATGGGGTGGCAATAAACAAGAAGAAACTAAAACTGCAGAGGTGGTCCAAGCCTAAAGATCAGAGCTTATCAGAGAAAGCTCCACAGTTTAGTACAAATTATGTTATTATGTGTTAATGGCGATCCATATGAACCTATTCTGTGTTATCTCAATGGAACTTGTAACAGGAAAGGTGTTTCGTGTAAAGACACATTCAGTACTACAGTAAAAATAGACGAATTCCCCTTGGATCATGGATGTTCCAAACAATTAGAGCGTGTTTGGTTTAGAGATTTTCCATTTCCATTTTCACTGAAAATGAACAACAGGGGTTAAAGTATGTTTGGTCTGATCTTACAAAATCCTTTTGGGAAGTATTTCTTGAATTCCTTCAACCCCCAAGGGAACTTCAACAGTGCCAATGCTTGGATATGGCCACAGAGCCTATTTTCGATTACATAAATTTGAAAGTTTAGTTGAAAATAAAACATACCAAACTATAAATGTATATATTTTTTATTATTTAATAAGGAAACATAACTGAATTATTTTAATTAAATCTTGAAAATTTTGTTTTAAAAACAAACATATTTTCTTTGTTTTGTCAATTTGAAAACACGGTCCTCTTTTACAGACCAAAAATATTCCTAAATTCAGAAAATCTGAAATCATTTTCACAAAATAAAAACAGGGAATAAAAACAAGAAATATTTTTCTAAACCAATCGCGCTCATATATTTTATATAGTAAAACGGGAATCACAAGCCGCGTTTCACTTTGGTTCCACTGTTGGGGAAATATAATCCTTACTCTCCATAGAAGCTACTATAATTCACATGACAAAACTGCATGCAGAAACAAGACCGATAACCCTTCCACCAGACACCATGGTCTAACCGACTCTGTTGCTGATCGTTTGATAGAGAGATTTAAGCTGTGTGTTCCATTTGTCTACGGCAGTGTACTTTTTCATTCCTTTGGACCTGGACCATGTATTTATTAATGTTAATAAAAATGCCAGGTTACTGAATAGAACCAATCCAATAAAAAGAATTACAACATAAAAAAACTGACCTATCAGAGCGTTCTAAGAGACGGTTCACTTGATCAATGTGTCCTTGAATCCTGTTATCCAGAATCAGCGAGACAAGCAGCTGCTCAACATCATGCTCAGGCACATTCAGTTCCTGCAAGTTAACGAATTTTATTGCATAAAATGAATACGCTAACCATAATTTAGATGCCCTAGCCCTATAAATTCAATTCAATAAATATATTACATGTTACTTGCATCATCAAGAGGAAAGAGTGCAACCCAAGAACACTAACAGGTAATAAGAAGAAAAGCAATAGCAAAACCTTTTTCTAAACCATCTAAATGAGTTAAGGGAGAAAGAAACGATGCAGGAACAGGTCCAAAGAATAATGTCTGGCTTATTCACTTCACAATGACCAGATATTAACTAACAGCTACTCCAGGGAACGGGCAGGTTGTCAAGATATATTTGATTATTTTAATCTTTTGATTCCACGAATTTGTTTGACGGGCTGGGGGTGAGAGGTAGTTTAAACATGACGCTCAAACAGAAGAAAAGTGGGAGTACAGTTACCTTAGATATAAATGGTATCCTGATCCTCGTATATGGTTTGATGAGCTTCAGCAAGACTTGTGTTCTGATATTCTTCAGCAGATCCTCAATGTAGTTTCTGATAAATGGATCATCCATGATGGTTCTTCTGTTACTCTGGAAAGCAAAATACCCAGTATCCATGGATAACAAATATTGGATAGAAAAAGGAGAAATATGTTAAGGTCAGATTTGTCCACATATTCTCATGCTGGACTAACTAAAAATACCTTCAGGATTTTCTCAAATTCCAATATTTCATTCCGTTGATACGCTGCTATCAAATTTGTCATTGCCAAAATTTCAGGGTCATTCTTGTATCTGAAATATATATAATAATATGAGGGGCAGAAACAGAAAGAGGAAGACATCATTGTCACCTCATGGGATTTGATCAAAGATTGAGAGAAATGAACAAATAAGTACACAGGAAAAAAATAGAGATGACTTACGGCTTAGCCTCCTGCCCATCAAATGGATTCACTTCAGACTCCATCAACATGTTGGCAAGAACAAGGTACCTGGCGCATTTAATAACAATTATGGTACTAGATGGTAGATATTGAAAAAGAATAAATGTTGTATCTGAGGAAAAGATTATGGATTTCACAAGTATACCATGTATCTTAACAAAAATTATCCTAAAATTGATGATTCACAATTACATTTTTTATTTACATGCAAATGCGAAACTTGTAAATATTTATACGTTATACAATCTGTTTAAAACTAATAAGTAGAGAGTAAAATGATTTCTGTGCCGCTTACTTCAAGCATTGGATGCGCCTATGATTCCCAGCTTCATCATAATTCTTAAAAGCTTCAAAGAAGTCAGTAGCTGCCTCAGCCCACTGGCGCTCTGCCATATGCATTTTCCCCCCACATTCATGGATTATTCCCATTATTCTTGGATGGGGAATTGCTGACTTAATAGTGAGTGCTTTCTGATAAAGTTGCTGCATTTAATAACATGGAAATTTAAACAAAATTCCCTAAATGTAAGATTAATCATTAAATAAAATAATTCAGAGGATGATCAAAGATACGAGGGAGGCACAATAGCACATCCTTGTTTTACATAGAGTATGTGCTCATTTTGATGTGCTTTTCTGGATTTAAAAAGGGCAACTTTTACTTCAACGAAGAAAGTATTTTTCTTATACTTTGGTGTATTTTTTAATTGCACAGGTAGCCCCATATATGAAACAATTTCAAGACTTTTCTTTGTTTTATCGGAATATTTGGGATAAGAACCATGGAGAGGAATTTGCCCATTGAAATTTACTTATCAAATATTATTACGTCTCTTAGGTCTAAGGTTGTCAATGGCGGATGACTGTTTATGGCGGTGAGCCAAAAAACAGCCATAAAAATATGGTAGATGGTGATGCGGATTATGGCGGAAGCCATGGTGGACTAAAGAACATATAAAAATATATATATTAAAAAAAATAAAATACAAAGACATAATGCATAATTAAAACCTCAAAGACTTAGTCAAAGCCACAAATACACAATTAACATACTAATTCATTCATTAGCTCCTCCCCTTGACATATTTGTTTGTCTTCAAATAATTCCTAATAAAAAATAAACAAAAACATGTGGTAGCTTTTAATTTTTTTTTTTTTTAGGTCAGAAAAAGTTTTTAATCTTAATAAATCACAATCAGTTTTCTTCCCAAGAAATAAAAAAGGAACACCAACACAAGACACACAGCCCACACCCAAAAATAAAAATGAAAACCCAAGAAAACCCACACAACTTAATCCACGCCCATGACCTTGACTGAAAAAATAACCCACACTCCACACTCAAAAATTTAACCCATACACATGTCAGATCCACTTACCAAGCCATGCAAAAACCAAAGAGAGAGAAATAAAACCGGATCTGAAATCTGAATATCTAACCCCAAAAGATTAAAAAGAAAGAAGCAGAGATAGCGAAGAGGAAATGCAGGGCAGGCAGAAGCGAACAGTGGAGACTGGTGGCCGGAGGTTGCGTGACGGTCAGCAGAGACTTGGGAGGAGGCAGAATCGGCGGCAGCGCATAGACAGGAGGGTGTTCATGTGTGAGGAAGGGAGATCTTGGTTGCGGGACGAGAGAAGAAGAAGACGATGATGAAGGACCTTGGGTGGCCGTCACCGCCAGTGATGTGAGCTGCCGACGACCTAAGAAGCACGGATACTCCAAAAACCTTGTTGCACCCGTGTCGGACACTTTTGCGACACCGACACTTTGACGACACTCGGACACCCGTGTCCAAGGGGTGTTCTGCTGTGCTGCTTCATATCTCGATCTCGAGAGCCTCTGATATGCCACTGAATATGGCAATAAACTTTATTTTTATTATGCAAACATTCGTTCTTTATTTTTTATGGATAAAAACTTGTGTAGATTTTTTTATTCTTGTAAATTTTTTGGTCAGTTCTTGATTATGGGGTGTTTTTTAGCTATAAGAGTGCTTAGATTTGATTTTTCTCATCATAACATATTATTTTTACGTTTTATTATATAATGCATCTTAACCGTGTCGTGTCCTATATTTTGTAAAAATCGTCGTATCCCTGTGTCCGTATCGTGTCGTGTCCATATAGCGTGTCGTATAGGTGCTTCCTTGCCGGTGACGTGAGCTGCTGGCGGCGGCAGCAGTGGCATCCCAAAGAAGAGCAGAAATGAGAGGAATTTAAGAAAAAAAGGTTTTTTCTGGGCATTTTCTGCCATGGCGCCACCTAAATTGCGGCCACCACACCTGCAACGCCATTCCGCTACGCCATTCACTTTCACATGGCAGCACCCTCAAATTCCGCCACGCCATGGCCAATATTTAACAACACTGCTTAGGTCAATATACCTCAATTATCAACGTTAAGCCATGATGGAAGGCACCATCCCATCAAACCCCCTAGTTTGCTTAAGCATCAGTATTCAGCACCACAGCTTAGCGCCCGTACATCAAATCAGTTCCTTTTTTTTTTTTTTTGAGTATGCCAAATCAGTTTTTTTAACAGATAATACTAAACTCCGATGAAAATGGTTGATCTTCTACAAGGCTCAGCCACTTCTGGTATTTTCAAGTTAAGAAATATGAAGACGAAGCATCATAGAGTTTAAAAGTGAAAGCCAATATGTTAGTGGAGAAAAAGCTATATTTTCATCAATCAAAATTATAGACCATTTTTTTAATTAACATTAAAACATGGAATTATGATGAATGATGGAATAACTATAGAATAAATAAATGTGACTATGAGAACTTACAAGGTACCAAGATTTAATGTGTTTAAGCAACCCCATCTTTCACTTAAGATAGATAGAATCAGTTCTTACCGAATGAAATAAAATTAGAGAATTTGTTTGTATTAATACTGCAGTAAGAAAACTTTGACAGGTGATAAAAAAAATAAATTGCCAGAAAAAGCACTGATAAATCAAAGAGGCAAATCATTAATTACATAACAAGAATTTATTTTCTAAAACAAATGCTGACCTTGAGTTTTTTGTTGTTCTTGGTTTCTGTGTACATTTGGATTTCTATTGCATAAACCTCCAAAAGTTGGGTTCCTTTCTTATGGTCATCTGTGCCATCTTCCCTTTGACAAGATTTGTGAAGTTCCTTCAAGATCTGAAAGGGTCCAACAACCCTTAGATTTTAAATATTAGTAGATACTAGACACCAATAGAATCACAAAGGCATTCAAATTAAGTTGGACAATAAGTTAAACCATTACCTTACTCATCCGTCCATATTCACCAATATCAAAGAAAATTTTACAAAGCTTCAGATTTGTCTTAAACCACAATCTCTGCAAAGATAATGACATAAATTAAACATACGATTGCATTAATGGGAAATGCCCTGATATAAGTCGCAAAAAAGATAATGTCTACGCATTAACCTCATTCTTTGCTTCTTCAAGGGCTTTCAAAGTTGTCTGGTAGAATTCCTGCAGAAGGCCAAAGTTCTGGCTAGCTGAACCTGAGACATAGTCCATGATGCTGTTTATGCATTTTTCACTATAGTTACGAGTCACCGCTGACTTAATATAAGTCAACATCTCCCTATAGGCTTCCATCATCTCTTTATACCTCCCAAGTCGATAATAGAGCTTGACAGTTTGTTTTAGAGCTTTAAATCCCCTGGCATAAAGCAAAATAAATATGACATGCAATACATGAATTTCTTATTACTGTGGAAAGATTCTAAGACAAATATCACTATGCACTATGCAGTTCATCAAAGAGTATGACAATCAATAGCCAATCACCTTAGCTGTATTTACTAAATGCAATCATGCTAGACCCAAATAAAAAGAAAGAGAAATATTTCTTTAGGGGAAAAAAACAGAAAATAAACAGAGCACAAGAGGGATCAGATGATTGAATTAATGATGACACAAAAAATGTGACAGCAAATACAAAATTATATTACAACTTCAGTTCTTTAACTCCGGCATCCATAGCTCTACTATCAAGCAGCACTCAAAGAATAGAGTTCTTAGTTCTTACCACTCTGCCTTTTCTTGTTCCATGCGCACCACCTCAGCAAAACCAGCAAGTGCCCCTTCTGGATCAGTTTCAACCAAACCTATATACAAACAGAACAGCAACATCCTACGAAGTTAGTGTTGAATAAAGGAACTATCAGTCTAGACTCTAGAACCATCAACTATGAAAACCCAAATTTTACAACATTGCAAAAAAGAAACTTCCTCTATTTCAAAATATCTGCTGTTTAAGGCTATTGCACAATAAACAAGAAACTTCC
Organism: Dalbergia cochinchinensis; assembly: GCA_031216125.1. Lineage (NCBI taxonomy): Eukaryota > Viridiplantae > Streptophyta > Magnoliopsida > Fabales > Fabaceae > Dalbergia > Dalbergia cochinchinensis. The sequence continues at coordinate 22,768,828 of CM062368.1, read as the reverse complement.
TTCTCTCACTAGGTAGGGTCAACTGCATGGATCAGATAAGATTGGAATTTCTTATCGAAAACCATGTCTACAGTCAATCCATTAAAGTTTAAATCTCTTTAAATCATTTCACATATAGTTTTTCTTGGTCTACCTCTATCTCTAGCTATTGGACTACCCTCAATCTGATCTACTCTCCTTGCTGCTGGAGCTTATAAACTTAGAACTCGGAAAGAAAGAAAGAACTTTTTGATTTTCTAAACCAACATATGAAGCAAAACAATTATTCTAAAGCAAAAGATCGTTTCAAACAGAGGGGGCAAAAATTTATTTAACAACCTTCTTTTTCCTTTATTTCCACAAGGAAGAAACATAGTATAATTAAATTCAAATCACCAAGACAATGGATCAAATTTCTAGTTCCAACCAGTTCAAAAACAATTCTAGTTCCAACCATGATGCATATAATGATGAAATGATCATAACAAAGTGCGATCCAATTTTTGACAGAGATATCCAATGATAGAACACAGAGTTTAAATTTGAACAAATTAGTTTTAATTTAAAAATGAACCAACTTTTCCAACTTCATAAATTAAAAAAAGGGGAAACAAAGCAAAAGTAAGAATAGTTGTTGGAAATACCTTTTGAATTGTAATATTGATTCTCAATATCAACATCTTGCTCTTCTTGCTCCTCATCTGAGTACTCAAATCCATAGTCCTCCATATCCGCATCTGCAGCATAACAGAAGCAAGCACGTAGTGCTTTCAACTCAATTGGATTAAAAAAAAACTACACAATCATTATAACTATGTATTTCAACCAAACCTCATAGAGTCCGAATCGGCTAATGTTCCGACATTCAATACAAATACTTCAAAGAAGCGTAACTAGCAAACTTCTCAGGCAAATAACACCCCATCTAACCACTTTGTTCAATTATCTCCATTATATAATTAGAGGATTTCAAATCATGGGATTTGCGATTAAGCACGTGTGATAAAAAATTAAAACAAAGTTTTAAATCAGCTTGGGATTACTTGACAGTCTAACACAAAACCATCTTTTAACACTGACGCTTCACTACCTTATTATGGTATAAGAATTTATTCTTATTGATGTTATAGGCATGTAGCTGTAGATGAAAGTGTGGATGAATAATGATATTGTATGAACAATAATCACGTGCATTATCGCCTTACAAAAATCGACAAAATCAATTTAGGCATTCAAAAAACCGCAAAAACCCTTGTCCTACTCAAACCTTCACCAATTCAGAGCTTCTTCAAATCGAAACAACGAAAAGAGAAAAGAGAGAGAGAGAGAGAGGAGAAAAAATCGAAAATTGGTCCGTGAATAAACGATAATTAAATCAGACGGAGGAGGAGATTATTGCGAGGGCACGGAGAACGTGAAGGAGAGAGTGCGTACCGGAAGCCATGTTGTTAACGGAATCGAATTGAGTTTGGGGGTCCGAGTTAGGGTTTTGATGGTTAGAATCGGTGACTGAGGGAGTGAGTGGAGGTGCGAGTTGGTATCAGAGGTGAGAAATGGGTCCGGTGAGGCACCAACTTCAAAAGGAAAACGTCTTTTTTTTATTTTTTTTTAAATATTAATATTTTTTAGAAGCTAAGTATAAATAAGAAAAAAGTTATTATTTTTTTATTTTTGTTATCTTGCTTATAAAGTATTTAAAAACAAAAAAAAATTAACAGATCTAAATGAAATATGAAAACCAGAACGGTTATCAAACTCGACAAGTTACTGATTGAGGAGTTTATTAGTTCACTTAGTTAACATGGATTGTATCGAGATATGAAAATATTTTATATATGACTTTTTTATACCAAAATTATGGTATAACTTGTTATATTAAGTTTATAGTTGAAATATATATTTGAATTTTTTAAAAAATATAATTTTAATAAGCCTAACTTAATTTCTATGATCTAAATATTCGCTATAAAAAATGATAATATATCAAATTTTCTTTTATGTGGCTATAACTAAAATCCAATAGGCTAATATATCATCATTTTTTTCTACTTTTTTTATTGTCTCACTTCCTCATTACATGTAATTTGATTGATTTTCTTTTTGGTGAGTTTATCTTTATAGTAGCAGTGTTTGAATCGTAAAAATGGATGAGAATTAACTCACACATTGGGATTTCTTTATTGCTCACATATTTTTTACGGCTTTGGATTATTGTGCGCAATAAATCAACTTCCTATGATAATGATGAATAGTTGAAACATTTGCTTCTATGTTTATTCTTATATCTATGTGTTTGGCACAATTGTTATTTTCAAGCTTCTACAAGGAAATGAAAGGTTGGAGCATAGAAGATTAAATAGGAAACAAAACTTAAAGAGTTCCTACATAGCAAGAGTGCTTATGTGAATCTAAACTCTTAGAAGATAGATTATTTGCTATTGAGGAAGCTTCTAGATCTCATGAGAAAAATGGTTAATGTGTCAAGACTCTTACTTATGAATAAGGTTATTATTATAGTTTAGTGTTATGTTTACAGTTGGTGTGACAAATTGTATTCGAAAATCGGTCCTACCTATTTTGGACCATTGTCTTCCCTAACTAGAGGGTTTTACATCCTTATCTTTTATTATCTCCCTCTATATAGTTGGTTGTGATCTTTGGCATTTTTCAATAAATATCTTTCTTAATAAAAACAAGCCATTGATACCCTAATTTTCTCACCTCATATACATAAACACAACCCTAATTTCTTAGTTGCCGCTATCAAATGTCTCACCTTCTACAATGCAAACCATAACTTTCTAATTTATCCAAACTCATTTCAAAATTAGTGGAAACCCAAAGTCGTACTTTTCCAAAAGATCACTAATTCACTAAAACTCATCTTGTACCTCGACATATTCTTAGTCTTCACGAACCTCCGTCCATAGCAACAAAACATCAAAACATTGGTGCATTTGAAGCTTGATGGCAATAGTTGATTAGGTAGTGTAATGGAGGTCGCGACAATGGGAGCGGTATGGAAGTCGTGGTGGCTATGAAGGGTGCAAACAATGCTTCAAAATGTGACTTATTCTTATTAAAATATGAATTAGAGAGAAACAAAACTGTGACTTAATGGCAATATTCACGTTAACCTTGATATATCATCACCCTTTTTCCCAAAGTACAGAAACGGGACTTAATTACGTATCCATAGCTTGTTCACGAGGGACATGGTTCGTGAGGGATCGATTGCTATCAGTTAGATGCTCATGTTCACGAGGGACAGAGTATCATATTTTTATAACCTACTTAGAATTCTATTTCTTCCTTAATTCCCTTAGGGTGTGTTTGAATGAAGCATTATTGGCTTAAATTGGTCAACATCATCTTTAGAATTCGACAATGTTAACATTCTAACCCATGATACCTATAATGAATTCATGGGTCTAATCCCTCAAGAGTAAGGCAATTTTGAGAAATTTTAAAGAAATAAAGTTACACTTTTGCTAATAATTATAACTTTTAATTTAGTAGCAAGTACTTCATCCAACAATTTCTTTTAGAGGGCAATACATTTTTTTTTTGCGGATTTCAAGTGACTTCACGTGAAATTCCTTATGTGCATATTAACATAAAAGAATTTCAAGTATTTTTATAAGATAATCTCAAAACTTGAAAAGAGTGAATTTCAATTTCCATCTCTATAAAGAGGATTTTAAAATTTTATCTTATCTTTGTCTTATAACTTTCACTATTGCAAATATATTATAATTCATTAACAACTACTTGTTCACATTGGTCGACCGTCCACCATCGATAACAACTTGTCTGCCACATGCTGTCCACTATCGCTGCATATCATCCATGCCTATCATCTGCTCCTGCCAATAGTGAAAATGATATAATTTCATTACATAGACAAAATATTTTATAAATAAAATCATATAATTATCTTATATAAATAAAAAAAATTGAAAAATAAAAGAATTTAATTGAAATAAAAATTTAATTTCTATATATTAATAGTGTAAATTTTTTTTATATAGTTAGCATATTAAAATTAAATTCTCGAAGTAACTAGGTTTTTTATTTATTAAATTTCCTGAAATTTGAAATTACCCCCCATCTAGACGCGACCAGAAGAATTTTCACTTTGCACGAAGCCAAACACACAGTGCACATTCTTTATAATCGTCGGGGTCCGGTTCTGTTTTTCACGAAAGCTACTCGGGTTATTGACTATTTTTCCGTAACTTAATAAAAATATCTCAAAAAAATTCACAACAAAGAACAAAATACCGCTTTCACTCCCAACTCTTTCTCCAAGCCGCAATAAACTTATTCTTTCTCATTTATTATTTATTGTTTAGTAAACAGAAAAGACCGAAAGAAGAAGGGAAGGGATAAAGAAAACAAGAGTCACTGACAGTGAGACCATCCGCTAGAAAATTTAAAACTTTTTAAAAAAAAAATTAACAAGGTCAAATGTCAGAGGCTAGAGATAACAAGATAATAACCCTTAAATACAGGAATGAGAATATTACCGTATTTTACATGTCAACAACAAAAACAACAACAATATAAAGGATGTGAATTATTTTATATTATTATTTAATTAAAATATTGATAATATAAAATTATTTTATATTATTATTTAATTAAAATATTGATAATATAAAATTATTTTATATTATTATTTAATTAAAATATTTTATTTAAATAATTTTTTAAATAATAAATATAAAAGTGAATTATTGAAAATATTTTATTTAGATAATATTTTAATCATTTTTTTTGAATAATTATAATTTTTTTTATTAAATTAATATATGATAATTAAATTTTATATAAAAATTAAAAATTAAATCGCAGCTATTATAAAAAGAAGGAGTAATACCACCCCGGCGGCAACGAAGCAAAAACCATATTAACTACAAAAAAATATTTATCAACAAATATAAGGATGAACTGAACGGTGAAAGCTCAAATAAAATCGACCCGTCCCCCTAAAAAAAAAAAATAAAAATAAAATAAAAACACCATTTTATTCTAATCTTTCTTATTTGTTTTCCTCTCTTTTTATTTGCCGTGGTTTCAGCCTTTCAGAACTTGTTGGATGAGGCACAAGCAAGGGTTCGATCTGGTTCCTGTGCTCTTTTATTCGAATCCACGTAGCTGATAACAAAAGCGAAAAAAATATATTTAAATATATATTATTTGTAGAAAAAAAGGGTGAGGGAAGATCTGAAAGCTTTGTTGTACCAACTTATTACTCCAACAGAAAAAAAAAATGCAAGGTATCAACACTATCCTTCTTCTTGTTGTTCTGATCAAGCCTAAATTCTCTGTACTTTGACTCAATTTTGATTCCCCTATTCTGAGATTGACTCTGCTTGCTTCACATTATTTACTGTTGCTTGCTTTTTTTATTTTTGTGTTTTTAATTACTATTACTTTTTTTTTTTTGGATTTTGGGTTTTCTGTGGATTTGTTGAGAGTTATGCTTGGGGTTTGCGCTCTCTGAATTCGATTCCGTGACTGGAAGCTTTCATGGGTGTTGAATTCGTTTTACTCTGCTTTCAAGATTGTGGTTTGGGCTTTGAGGTTTGAGAATTTGATGATGAGTTCTTCAACCCTTTGTGTGCTTCAAGCAAAAGAAAAAGCTTAGGAATTTGTGGGGTTTTAGGAACTTTTTTCCCCCCCTTCAGTTGGTCCCTTTCTTAATGTGGATTGGGTTGATTGAAATTGTGGTTGTGGTTTAAGGGTGACCTTGTTGTTCATGAAGCTTCTTGCAGCTCTTTTAGTCTAAGTGGATTGAGTTGCTTCTGTTATTTTTGCTGAATTAGTAGCATTGCTCTCACTGTATTGTCTTCTTCTCAAAGTGTTAAGATCAGCGGAAATAGTTCTTCAAGAATGTGATATGGTTTGTTGAAATGCCACATCTGGAAATCCCAGTGGAATCCATGCTTATATTGATCTTGAGGCTTTCAAAGAAGTAGACCAAGTTGTGGTAATTGATGGTCTAACTTCACGTTTTTTGGGGGTTTTTGTTTTTATATTTTCATTCCCAATGAATAGGATAGATCTGAACAGTGTAGGAGTCTAGCATGCTAGTTTTCAGTGATATTTATGTGGCTTTTAGCTTGAAAGCCCAAGTCAGTGAATCACATGATGCATCATCTGGCGATTTTTGTCTATCAGATTTTCTGATCTGATGTAATTTTAGTGTGTTTGGATTAACTTATTAATTGTTCAAAGCCACTGATTGGTAAATTCCTATTGACAGAGCTTTGGAGAGAAAAAGCAATTTTTCCCTAAAAATTGATCTAAACCAAACATGCACTTAGCTGTGATATGCAAGTTATAACATGAATATTGATGTTTGACTGTATAACATGTGGGGACAAGGATTTTTTAACTGTTCTGCTCTTAATTTACTCTAAGGGTCTGTTTGCAAGTAATGACTAATGGGGGAAATGGAAGGGAAGACATCATAGGGAAACAAAGGGTAAGGAAATGGGGTGGGGGTTTAGCGGTTTTTACTTTATCCTTGTTCTTAAGCGTAACATAGATGAGGGGAATAAATGGAGAGTTTTCTATTAAAATAATTAAATATAATTAATATGTTTCATGAGATAGTTAAAAAAGACATTTCGATATTTTAATAAGAATAAGATAGCAAACTATAATGCAATCTCATTGAAACCCCAGTTTGGGGGAACCATGAAATGAGGGTGATGAAGGGTTTTCAAGGGGTTAATAAAACGTTAGGAGGGAAGCCTAAAAAGTAAAACTTGTGAATTGGGTAAAATCCCATAAACCTCTCCCTTCAAAATTGAACTCATAAAATATAGGGGCATGTTTGGTTTTAGTTTTCGGTTTTCATTTTCAATTTTTCAGATTCTGTGAAGGAAATATTGAAAATTCTGAAAATTATAAATTCCATTTTTCAGTTTTCATTTTCAATTTTCAGTATTTCTGTCACAAAATCTTGGAAACTGAAAAACGGAAAATGAAAACTGAAAACTCAAATCAAACAGGCCCTAAGAGAGCTAGACGTATGTTTTTTTTTTTCCCTCCCTCTTTTTCACTTTGTAGACATTTGGTTTACATACAACTTGAATTTGCTGATCAATGGCTTTTGGCTGCAACAATTATCTAACAGCAAACAAGTGGTGAGAAATTGAGAATTGTTTACACCTGAATTCCAATCCTTTCTTTCTGAAGTGCTGATCTATGCAGATTTTTCTGCATAAAAAACTCTTGAATTTTGTTTTACATAAGTTGAACTGGTTGCATTGAATTTATGATTAAGTTTACTTCATTCCAATATAGTGGTATTTTGTTGTTGGTAGGCAATAAAGAAACTGACCCTTTGCTTGAACTTCGTAGGTTTTTTATCCCCAAAAAAATGAGGAAAATACTGCCTGCTTTCTTATTAGACTCTCTCATAAATTGAAATTCTTGATTTTCCCATTTAAATTTGAATTGATTCTGCATGTGAAGAGGAAAACTCCATATAAAAGCATGGAGTTTTTTTTATGCAAGAAGTTCAAGTTGCTGTGTAGGCCTAATGAAATTGCTTTGTTAGCTTGAGATTTTTGTTGATGTTACTAACCTACTTTTGGTTTTTCCTGTGTTGTACTTTATTGAAAATCTTTATAACATAACAACCCCAGGCTTGGATAAAAGAGGAGTGTTGTGTTAAGCAGTCGACAATCAAAATAAAATTTTATCGAATCTTTATGACATGAATAAGAGATGGTTTACTATTAGTGCTTTGTCGTTTTGTGGAACCAACAGGCTGTATGGCTCAAGTGCAATGTCAAATAAGCAAGAGCCACTGCATTAAGGCCTAAATGCAGTGGAAAATAAGCAGGAGTTCTTGCATTTTCATGAATGGATGTGGGCAAATAAGTTAGTTCACAAGAGTTGGCTAAGCACACTTACTGACAAATTAATGGAAATAGTTGATATCTTCAAGGTTGCTAGAATCACGATCTTCCTTGTAGGATCACAGGATTTTACGACTTTGAATACCTTAGTGTATAACTCGGATTGGTGGGGTCGTGTTGGGATCACTGAGCTAAATCGCATGCAAAATCACTAGGAACTGGCGATTTTCATGAGCTGGTTGCATGCCATCTCGTAGAAGGTGGTGCATTTCTTCCATGGCCCAAACCCATTTCAGTTCGTGACAAAGGGGGGAAGAAGAAGGAAGCAAATGAAAGAAGAAGAAATAAGTAGTCAAACCAAGGGCTACAGCCGGTAAAATACCTGGAGCAAGGAGAGGTCGAGGGATGGAAAGAGAGGGAGAGATGGAGAAGAGATGCACAGCTGCAACCTCAGCCTGTAGGGAAATCTTCGACCCTCTTCTCCTTTAGGTTTCTTTTTAAAATATTCTTTTGGTGACTTGCACTCAGTCCTGGACGGAAGGTTCCAGACATTTAATCAAAGTTTGTTTGGGCTGATTATTGGGCTTCTGTCCATGTTTGAAAATTGATGAGCCTTTAAGGTCTTAGAGACAATTTGAACCACAAGAAAAATATCTTAGAGATAAAAAAAAAAAAATGTTTGGGCTGGGTTTATTTCTTTTTTTTTTCTTATGTTTTATTTTGCTTAATTATGTTATGTTTTATGCGCGCACGCCCGCATGCACACAGATATATATGTGTGTGTGTGAATTTTATAAATAATTTTTGGTAGGATCTTGTGATTCGTGTTATAATCTCACATTTTACATTTTTGCATTCCCCTTCCAATCCTACGTAGGATCTCGATTTTAGCAACCTTGGATTTCGTGATTAGGAGGAGGATTAATTTTATGTTCTTAGAAGAAACTGAGTTGGAGAGAAGGGTAAGGAATTATATAGTTCAGGGTTTAAGCTTTAGTACACTGGTAAGTCAAAATCTAGAAGTGGAATAGACATAATTGTAGATAAGTTATGGAAGAGTGATGTAGAGTTTAAACGTTAGGAGATTGGATTACAGCCATTAATTTTGTAATGGAAGAGGACACCTTAAATGTTATTAGTGCTTGTGCTCCATATGTAGGATTAGAAGAACAGAACAAAATAAAATTTTGCGAGGAGTTGGATGGCTTAGTTCAAGGCTTAAAGGTTTTCTTAGCAAGGAATCTAAATGGTCATGCGGAGAGTGAAGCTAAGAGGTACATGGGAGAAATGGTCTAGGAGAGGCAAATACATAGTGTAAGACTATATTAGATTTTTGTCTAGCTTTCATTTTTACAATAACTTACACTTGTTTTAGGAAATGAGAAGAGCATTTTACCACATACAAGTGTGAGCTGACTTGTTCTCATATCGATTTCTTTTCTATTAGAAAATCGTGTAGAAAACCTTGCACAAATTGTAAAGTGATTCTTGGGGAGAGTTTGACTACTCAGCATGGGGTCTTGGTTATGGACGTACAAGTTAAGAAAAGAGGGAGAAGAAATGGTCAGGAGAAAATCACCAGGACCAAATGGTGGTAGGTGGGTTAAAAAACTAAGGAGCTTTCAATGAAATACCCTGGAAGAAGTAAGTTAGGAGACAAAAAGTGCTAATGATTTGTGGGATAAGATGGCTAAAGAATTAGTAAGGTAGCAAAAGAGACACTTAGGGAGTCAAGAGAGTTCGGAATAAAAGGTAAAGACTCTTGGTAGTGGATTGCAAGTGTGTAAGATAAGATTAAGCTTGAAGATGAATGTTTTAAAGCGCGGAATTGCGAAAAATACAAGATGGATATAGAAGACACTAAAAGGGGGATGAGCGAAGTGAGAGCTAGGTTGTTTGGTGGATTATACCAATCTTAGACACTAAAGAGGGGGGAATAATTATACCAATCTTGTGCAATCAGATAGGCTAAACACCAGTGAAGAGGACCAAATGTATAAATTTTATTGAAAAACTCGAGAGTTTGATATAAAGGAAGTTGTAAAGTGACTAGATAATGGCGAGGCAATGAGACCTGATAATATACCTATTGAGGTATGGAAATGTAGAGGGGATAAGGGCAAAAGTTGGCTCACAAAGCTGTTCAATGAGATTGAAAGGTCTAAGAAAATGCTTGATGAGTAAAGTAGTACCATAGTTCCTATCCATAGAAACAAGGGAGACATAGCAAATTACTGAGGGAATAAGCTTATGAGTCGTACTATGAAACTATGAAAGAGGGTCATTGAGTGGAGATTGTGACAAGAAACTCATGTCGCAGAGAATTAGTTTGGTTTTATGTCTGCAAGGTCTACCATGAAAGCGATTTATTTTTTATGGAGATTGATGAAGCGATATCAAAGGAATCAGTAGATTTACGTATGGTTTTCATTGATTTGGAAAAAGTGTATGATCGGATTGCTTATATTCAAACAATGAAAGATATGTATGATAGGGTCACTATAGGAACCCAAGGTGGAACACCAAAGGATTTTCCTAAAACTATAGGGCTGCACCAAGGATCAACTTTGAGCTCCTATCTTGGTCTTGGATGTACTTACTAAACATATTCAAGATCCGATGTCAGTACATGCTTTTTGCAAATGGTATGGTCCTAATAGGAGCATTGAGGCGAGAAATATATAAGAAGCTAGAGCTATGTAGACACTTTGGAAGCATATGGTTTTCGTATAAGTAGAAGTAACAGAGTATATGAAATCAAAGTTTAGTAAGAGGCGTACTAATTCTAACCTAGAAGTAAGTATTGATGATGATACCATATCACAAGTCACAAGTTACGTATCTTGGATCCATTATCCAAAATGATGCGGCAATAGGTCGAGATGTAAACCACAGGATTCAAGCTTGACGGATGAAATGAAGGAGTACTTCAGCTGTTATCTGTGATTAAAGAATAGCACAAAAGCTTAAGGGAAAATTTTACCGCACAACTATAAGACCGATGATGTTTTATGGGATTGAATGTCGGGCGGCAAAAGGTCAACAAGAAAATGGGCTAAGTGTGAACATGATATATGGTAGAACACAATGTTTTCTAATCCATGCTGTTGTTTGCTGTTGGCGATTGATTGATTTTATTCTTTAGAAAGGGAAGAAATGAGTAAAACATGCTCTAAGTACGGCTTAAGCTTCGAACATAATCATGATTTATTTTGAAAAATTATATATAAATTATTAATTTGGAGTTTGAAAAGGATTTTTTAAGTATATGAAGTAGCCACTGTAAATTACTTTGTGTCCTTTCTTTCCATTATATGGTTTAGCTGTATCATTAAACATACTTTTCTGAGCTACCAAATAAAAGAATTTCTCGTGTTTGTGTGGATGGGCACCTTGCCCACTATCTAATTTTTCAGTTTCTCTTTGTTTTTAATGTCTGCAATGTTTGAGTTGGTGTAATCTGTCCATGATCTGCTTGTGTTGATGTGCTTGTATTGGTCTACTGGAACCTTTGGTAGTTACAGATAACAGATGCTATAAAACTTATATATTTTATCTGACTTAAAAGGAAATTCACATTAAATAAACTGATTTGTTAAATCTGGCCATATGGAATACGGGGAATAATTTGTCAAATTTACCTGTCTAAAGGGGAGGCTGTGTTGTTTTATACCCCTCTTCCCACTTGCATCTGTACTTTTTTGGGAGCCATTGGGCAGCAAGGTAAATATGTACTTATTATATGACTATAACCGAAAGCTTCCAGAAGCCTCAAGAAGTTGATCATTCTTCCTTTTAGAAGTCCATGAAAGTAGATATGCATGTCTTATCATATTGCCTTCAATGGGGTAAAAGATATATTGGTCATGGTCTTCCACATCTTGTTATAAGTGAATATGACATTTTCTTTTTTAATTCTCTCTGTCGAATTTCTGCTGTCACTTTATCCATTATTTTTTTTAATATCAACTTTTGGATCATGTGAGAACTTGCTGTATTTGCAACTTAGAATTAACGAATGCCTGATTATACTATCCTTATTGAGAGAAAACGAAAAGAACTATTTTAGTGATCTTAACAAACTTGGATAATTGTTTTCAGGTAGATCCCCAGACCTGGAATCAGTAGGGTCTGGGACAAAGAGGTCGAGTGTATCATCTGGTAGTAGGCCTCGGAGTCAGAAGGAGTTCTTCAACAAATTTGTTGAAAGTGATAGCTTGACTGCTGAACTTGAAGATTGGTTTGAATCTCTAACAGAAAAATGTGCACTGAAACAGCAAGCATTCGATGTTCCATTTGAGTTAATTGAACTTCAAAAATTTGATTATGCATTGGAAGGGATTTCATTTCAGCAGTTGATACGCATGCCTAATGCCGTTCATGCTTCTACATCTGATGCGGTTGAAGCAACAGCTTATCTTGCTATTGAAGATTTTCTACATGCAAGTATAAAGGGCTTGTGGGAGGCATTTTGGAGTCAGGATGAGCCCATACCTTTTTCTGTAGCTTGTCTTTATAATACTAACCTGAAGTTTTATCAGGCTGAAAAGGCTATTGCTAGTGGGAGGCTTGGAGGTCTTTGTGCCACTGGTATATTGCTCGATAATCCTAGACATCCTCATGGAAAATGGGATCATGTCCTTGAATTGGCACTTCTAAGGTCTGATATAAGAGATCTCACTGTTGGCAGAGACCACCAGCCTTCAGCATCAGTTCTAGGAGACGCCTTATTTCATGCTCTTAGAATGCTATTGGCAAGGAGTTTGAGTAGATTAAGTTTCTTTCCGGATCCTAGCACAGTCTTTGTCCTCCTAGTTGATTCTCAATATGGGGGAGTTGTAAAGGTTGAAGGAGATGTAAATATGCTCAATTTTGATGTGAATAATGTTTATGAATGTGCTGCTGAATGGGTAAAAAATCATTCTAGAATTTCTGTTTCTCCAATTGATAGGATCTGGAACACACTTGGAAATGCCAACTGGGGTGATATAGGTGCTCTACAGGTACTATTTGCAACCTTCCACTGTATTATGCAATATGCTGGAATGCCCAAGCACTCTGTTGAGGATTTAGCCGCTGATCATAGCTCACGCCTCCAAACCAGGAGAGTTGAGAGGCAGTTAGGAGATACGAGAGTGAACGGAAATGGCCTATTTCGATACCAGCAGCGTAGTGTTTCCCCTGAAATTGTTGAAGTTCAGGATGACTCTGTCAAAGTTGAGTCCAAAGAGTCAATGAAATTAGAAGCTGGATCTATGTTATGGCTAGAGGATTCGGATTGGCAAAGGGGTTACCAGATAAAAGAGGTAATCAGTACTGGTGAATTGACATACTACATTGCATCTCATGTTGAAGAGCCAGGAAAAAATCTGTTTCTATATGTGGGCTCTCATCCCTCCCAGCTGGAGCCAGCGTGGGAGGATATGAATTTATGGTATCAGGTTCAGAGGCAGACCAAAGTACTAACGATAATGAAGCAGAAAGGTCTTTCAAGCAAATATCTACCTCAACTGAGTGCCTCTGGCAGGATCATACACCCTGGTCAGTGTCAGAGGCCTAGTTCAGGTGGAAATTGTGACCACCCTTGGTGTGGGACCCCTCTTCTTGTGACCAGTCCAGTTGGTGAAACAGTAGCTGAAATGGTACACACAGGCCAATTTGGTTTGGATGAGGCTATCAGATGCTGCCATGATTGCTTGTCAGCACTTTCAACTGCTGCCTCTGCTGGAATTCGGCACGGAGACATCAGGCCAGAGAATGTCATCTGTGTAAAGTCCGGTGTGAGGCACCCTTATTTTGTTCTAATTGGGTGGGGCCACGCTATTCTTGAAGATAGGGATCGTCCTGCAATGCATCTTCATTTCTCGTCTACTTACGCTCTTCAGGAAGGAAAGCTATGCTCTGCTTCTGATGCAGAAAGCCTGGTTTATATGCTTTATTATTCTTGTGGTGGGGTGTTTCCAGATCTAGATTCAGTAGAGGGAGCACTACAGTGGAGAGAGACATCTTGGTCAAGGAGGTTAATACAGCAGAAGCTTGGTGATATCTCCACCGTACTGAAAGCTTTTGCTGACTATGTTGACAGCCTATGTGGCACACCATATCCCATGGACTATGACATATGGCTGAGAAGGTTGAGACGAAATATTCATGAAGAAGATCATGGAAAGGAGATTGATGCCGCAGGCTAGGCTTCTGAACTGAGTCAAATTTCCAGAAATGAATACTCTAGATCTTTGTTATTGCAGTGCTTTGACTTTGGGGTGGGAACTAAAAACATGGAATGGAAGTCAATGGGTTAGTCTCTGATGCTCATAAGTTTATATTACTTGAAAGATTGGTTTGGGGAACGGTTGGAGTTTGCTTCATGAAATGAGCACGTCACGATTGTTCTTGTTGGTATCCGCGGCGCTGCTCTATCTTCTGTAAATCTTGAGAATGGATTGGTGGCATCTTTGGGTATATGAGGAATAGTCATTCCTTCCTTTTGAGGAGCCAAAACACACTTTTAACAGTTTTCTTTCCTTTCCATTTTTGTTTTGAGCAGTTTCTTGTCAAAATAAGTTGTATTGATAAACATCATTCGTTTGTAAAGATAATAGGTCTTCTGGGATGCCCTGGTGTGTTCATCCAGTTGCTTGGTTTAAAACCGTTTTGAATGAATGGTACACACTTCATAGGGCATATATGTCATACCTTGTATAGCGTTGTTTTTCTAGTGATTTAGTGGGGCTTTTTCTTCCATATTTTGAAACTTGCTTGTCTGTTCCCCCCTTCCTGTGGATGTGCTTCAAATCTTAAATCAACCTCAGGTTGTGGAGAATGATTTTGCCCTTTTCATTTTTGCTAAACCATATATCATGGGGTAGTTATCCATATGATATCGGATAAGGGTGTATTTGGTTAGGGGTGAAAATGGTGATAAATTTTTCATGATTAAATTCTATGCGTAAAATTACATATAAATTTAATCTTGGCTAAGTTCACTATAATATAAGGGGTGTATTTGGTTGAGAGTAAAAAAATTTTAAATATATTTTTAAGCTTATTTAGAAAATTTTTATCTTTATTTTTACTCCTTAACTAAACACATCCTAAGAGTGAAATTCATTTTAAATTTCCATTACCAAACTTGAATGTCAAAATGATAATCTGTGTGGGGAATCTCTAGTATACTGGTCGGTTTCAATGTCAATTTGTTACTAAGTTGAAAATGTTTTTCCTAGAATTCCAGTTTTACGAAGTGTTTGCAACGCAATAGACTTCAGTGAACAAAAGATAATTGAGGAAGAAGGGTCAAAGGTGAGGACCGTTGGAAATCTGCGGCATAGCATACGAGCCAAGATCATGTTCCAATCCCACGTACGTTGAAAATGACAAAATTCCTGGTTTCATACACGTAAATTCTATTTACAAATGTAATACATGGGAAACGAAAAATCAAATAAAGGTGGGTTTTACTTTCCAGACTGCCAAAACAAGTGAAATCATGTGGGGAGAGAGAAAGAGAGAGGGAGAGGCTAGATGTTGCTACACATTTACACAAATCTATACGGCTACTTTTGGGGGAGAATTAGACATAGATTGATAGTGCAATCAATTAACTACTTGGTGACCACATCTGTAACACTCGGTGAAAAAGTCGATGAGTGATTGTCGGTGCAAGAAGGCACGAACAAGGCGGCTCAGCCCAGCCAGGCGGCTCAGCCGGTGAGCGGCTCCCAGAGCGGCTCCCAACAGGCTTCCAAGAGGCTCCCAGCAAACTTCCAAGCAGACGGGTACATAAATGAACTGATTACACACCCGAACGAGAGGAATCCTGAGACTGTGTAGGTATGAGACTATACAGTTAAGAAGAGCTTATATGAATTGATTTGTACTACCTATACCAACAAGATGCATGTTCTTTTTGGTAGCCTATCACTAAAGAACTCCACAGTTAAGCATGCTTGACTTGGGGCAATTTTGGGATGGGCGATCTCCTAGGAAGTTTTCCCAGAAAGTGGGAAAGTGAGGACAAAACACGCTGAAAAGACCCGTGTTGGTTTGTGGGGACAGTTATCAATCTATAAAGCAGCAGAAGATATTATAAATTGTATCAGAGCCTGCACCTCTCCCAGTACGGTGTGTCCGGGGACGAACCAAGCGGAAGCTGGTAGGCATGTAATGCCCGGTGATGAAGTCAGGGAGTGATCGCAGGTTTAAGAAGGCATGAACAAGGAGTAGCTCGCAGTGGGCTTCTAAGCGGAGGGGTATATGAATGAACTGATTACACACCCGAATGAGAGAAATTCTAAGACTGTGTAGGTATGAGACTATACAATTAAGGAGGGCTTATATGAATTAATTTGCACTACTTATACCAACAAGATGCATCTTCTTTTCAATAGCCTATTATTAAAAAACTCCACAGTTAAGCATGCTTGACTTGGGATAATTTTAGGATGGATGACCTGCTGTGAAATTTTCCCATGAAGCGTGTGAGTAAGGACAAAGCATGCTGAAAAGACCTATGTTGGTTTGTGGGAACAGTCGTCAATCCATAAAGTAGCAGGGGATATTATAATATGATCACTTAATACAAAGTAATATGATTTTATATTTTAATTTGATTATTCATATAAGAATCAATTATTAGGATTTATCCATCTAGCTTTCTTAATTAATCACTTTTGTCACTTCTTATCCACCATTATATTATAATCAATTCATCTAATGCTAACTTTACTCAAATCTTTCTTTTCTCTCCTTTTCTTATCGTGTCTTCTCTTGTAAAGTATTGTTGAGGGAACTATCATATTTCTTTTGTGGCAGTAGTACTATCCTTTTTTATTCCGCTTCTCATGTTCATTTCTTAGTTTTTTTTTTCTTTTCATTTTGTCTCTATTGTGATAGTCTTCTTTGTACCTTTATGAGTGTTTTTTTAATGGTCTTATAGATATAGAGATGCTTAGATCTATTTTGAAATAAGGCATAATACATTCTTCAAGTTCAGCATTTTTTGTATTGCACTATAAAAGTTGCTTTTCAAGTAAGGACTAGAGTTAAATTGTTAGTTCGATCAAAACGTGAAATATATTTATTTTATATTAAATTTAATGTTTAGAATATCCTTTTTGATTTATAAGTGCCTTTACACTTATTTATAAATAAAATTTTCGTCGGCATAAAAAAAAAATCATCTCAAGCAATTTTGGATATTGGAATTTAAATTTTTAGCATTCCCGATTTTACAACACATATTTATAGAATGCTTTACGTTGCCAAATTTTATTATTTCATTTTTTATGTGACTTGAGCTGGTTATTGTATACCAAAAATATACTTTTAATACTGTGATTATAAAGGTCAAGCAATTGTATAAAAAGGTCTTGGTTTAATAAATAAGTATTTTCGTACATTTTCTATTGACTTTAATTGTAGTCCCCGTAATTTTTTCTTTGGGTTAATCCTTATAGTGTCATAGATTGTATATGTTTGTGGCCCTTAAACTAATTATTAGTCGTTATAGTTTCTACCTTTGCATGTTTTAGTCCTCATAGTTATTTCTTTTAATAAAGGAATTGATCTATTTTTCAGAAAGAATTAGTTCCTATGATATTATTTATTTTAGTTTTAGTCTCATGGATCCAAATCCAAATGATAGAAAACTATTGGGACTTATAGGGAAAGGAAAATATTATACTGATCAAAACTAAAATTTGATAATGCAAATCAAATCAAATTGATCTGACTACAAAGATCAAATTGGTATTTAAACCAAAAGTTTAATATTAATAATATATCCTTATCGATATATGTGTATATATGTATCTATGCAGCATGTGTTATGTGTCATAGTGTATTTCTAATAGTTAAATAGTTTTGTTGGACAAATGCTATTAAGCACGGAAACGAACACGATACGATAAGATACGAACACAGGCAAAATACTGAAGTTGAAAAATTATAAAATACAAACATATTAAATATATAATTAGAAATTTAAAAAAAATAATTTATTATTTAAAATATTATTTATATAAGTTTCATTTATATTTTATTTTTTATAAACTCAAAATATTATATATTATTTCCTTTTTATAACTTTTTTTATTGCTTTTTATGTTAGATTTAAGAAAAATATAAATTTCAAATTAAATATATCTAAAGATATGTTATTAATATATTATACAAGATCCGGTACATACACATGAACATCCAAGCGGTGCTTCACAAGACAAATGTATTTTTAACTTACTACCCGTAAGTATCTGTAACAGAGACGTAGAGAGCAGATATTTCAAAGTTGCCATTTCCTTTTTGTTACGTAAAGAAGGAATATAATAGTCATGGAATGGAAGTGATCCCAAAAGTTAAGCCGGACTTAATTGTGGAGAACAATGATATCTTAATTAATAAGCACTTGCTAAGCACAAATGCTTTTCTTTGCCTATTCCTTGCTTCTTGTTCGAGAATTGGAATCCAGGGCAGGTGCCCCTATGTATTTTATTTCATCACACCCCTAACAAATGTTACTTACCCGCTTATTAAAGTTATTCATCTCAGTCTTGTATGCTCTTGGCGTTCAATTTCCCTCAAAATTGTTGCGCTATAATATATTATATATCCCACACTCTAATCAGATTCAGCTCACATCGTGTTTGCCTTTGGACTGCGGCGAGAGTGATCGGATCACCAAAGCAGCTTCCTCTGAACAAGGTAACGCACTTCTGTTAGTTTGTCTTTCCCCTATTCAAGTATTTATAATGAGTTATTATAATAAAAAAAATTAAGTATATTTTAAGTCTCTATAAATATAGATTATTTTAGTGTTCATGTCTACAAAATTTTTGCTTTATTTTAATTTTTTTCAATTTCTTTATTTTTAGTCCTTATTTTCTAAATTTTGGTCTTAATAAATATCTTTAAATATGCATTTAATTACAAAAGTTGAAATTTTATCCTTATAAATATTGTCATTTAACATCGATATTTGTATGAAAGAATAAAAGACATAATGAAGGGAAAAAGACGGATCAAATTCAAAACAAAATTTTTACAGAAATTAAAATAAAAGTAATTCATATTTATGAAAACTAAAAACATATTTAACCTTAAAAAGAAGAACTTTTTTTCCGTCCACCAAAAAAAAAAAACTACTCAGCCTTAGATCATTTCTTTTCGGTAGTGACAGGCTTGAATAATTAATTACTCTCTATTTCAAATTAAACGTGTTTATATAATTTAATTTTTTCAAAATAATTATGACTTTATAATTTCAGTGAAATATTTACTAATTCATATCTATTTTATCCACATATGCATTAAACTTGATAATTATTTTCTCTTTTTTCATATCTCCTTTAATCAATCATAATTGTTTTCAAAAATTAATTTTATGTTTTTGAGTAATTTTTTTTAAGTGAGAAAGACTGTTAAATGATTTCGTTAATTCCTGAACGATAATTAAACGACATTTAGTTTAAAATAAAGGCAGTATACACTAGTTCATAATTTCAATCAATAATTATTATTATGGTAATTAGTTACTTTGCATGATTTTTTTTGGTACAGTTTTTTGCAGGATTTAGTTCTTTATTAAAATTTTATTAGCTTACTGTGAAATTTTTTTGACCAAAATAAAAACTCTAAAATCAGTTTATATACATAAAAAATTTAATTCTGATTAGCATATGATTATTTTGAGAGTAAAATATTATGAAAGGATGCCGAGTTTAAGTGTTTGTGGATGTGTATACCAACATAATTTTAAAAAAATGTAACATCCTTTTCTAAACTCATCAATCATTTCATATTGGTTCAGCTCTGGATAAAAAAAAAAGGGGAAAGGGTGACATCGCTTTTGATGTCTACTTGATATTTTATAGAAGTAATTATTTAAATTATATTAGATCTAATAATTTAATTAAATTATTTTTAATTATAATTTTATTTTATGTACATCAATATAAATAAAATTTCATATATAAAATATTATGATTTTCTCATTTCATCAATTAAAATATAATAATTTTTTGGATAATACACATAAGATCCTAGATTTAAATCTCATTGCAATCAATGTAATTTTTGAATTACTAAAAGAAAAATAATGATTTTTTTTATTTTAATTCACCAATATATTACTATTTTGTGTTTGATTCCTCTTTTTCATTTTTCAATATATGTCCACATTTATATAAAATGTCACTTTGGCACATAACGGCATAAATACAATTTATCTTTTTCTACTTCGGTAGGAAGAAAAGTATCAAATCCAATAACTGTAACCAGAAGCAAACTCTAATCTTTCTTTTATGATTCTTGTATTACAATGAGCAGGCAGCAACATTCACTTGTTTACCTTGGCTAGATCGAACCCCCAAAGAGATTGCACACAAATCGGTTAGTCTCATGAACAATATGAAAAGTAAATAAGTTATTTTATCTCCAAAATAATGCATGTATTGAAATTGTTTATTTTAATAAAAGAATATATTCACATTTTAATTTAGAACATAACAATTTAATACAAACATGATTATATCATTATAAAGCAAAAAAAGATATATTAAAAATTTATAATTATGTGGCTTATCTTTATTGAAAATGTTATTTAGTTCTGACTTCCGTTCTTGATGTACATTCTAGTGGTAGAATAAATTATCTTTTCCATTAAAAAAACTTTATGTCGATAATTTAAATGAAAATTCTGATTTAATTTGACATGTTATGTGATTTCTTTTGAGATACATTTTTTTTTCATAATTTTTACTCTTTGTTTGTAGCATAAAACAATTTACATATTTTGATCTTAATGTTAAATTTATTCTTAAAGACTTCTAGTATAATTTTTTCTTGTGCAACGTGTGTTATGTATAAATCAATTATGATATTTATTTATATATTATGGTTATTCAACAATTGTGTATAATTATTATTTGTCTCAAGAGTTTTAAAATTAATCAAGCAGAATTGCAGACACTGTTCTTGACTAGTTTAATTAGATATATAGAAATCAATCAATTGAAAATATGTTTGATTTTGTACACACACCAAAAACTTGAATTTGTACCCAAAGAATATTTTAGGAAGACGTGAATTTAATTTTTATTTTGTCAAAGAAAAATGATTTTCAATGAATGGATAAAGTCTAAAATTGATTGTGCAGCTATATTTGATGCAAAATGCTAAATGATAGAAAAAATTGATTATTTATTCAGGGAATGAAAAGTCATAAAATTACTTCTATATATAGAATATGATTTGATATGATTGTACATAACGATTTATTTTAAGAGTTTTGGAATTAATAAAGTCAAGTTATAGATATTGCGTTTGTTTAATTTAATTTAATATATAGAAATCAACCAATTGAAAATGTATTTGATTTTACATTCGAAAAACAAACGAACTTGATTTTGTACCCAAAAAATATTTTAGAAAGACGTGGATTGATGACTTTTTTTTTTTTTTTGGGTAAAGCTAAATGACTATCAATGAATGGATAAAAAAGTCTAAAACTGGTGATGCAAAGTTTTGAAATAAAATAAAAATATTAAATTAAGAGTATTAAATTGATATTTCTAATATTCAAAGTATAGAGAGTTATAGTACTATTTTCAGATATAAAAAATGAAACGTGATAGGATATGATATGATATGATACACAAATATTTTAATTTTTTTTTGGAAAAAGCATAAATACTTTATAGTTAAAATTTAATAATTTTTATTTATCTTTTATTGGAATGATACTTACATGTTATTTTTAATAAAAATAATTTAAATGAAAATTATTATATTTATTTTCACATAGTAAATGATTTTTTTAGACATGATAAACTATTTCAATTTTAAATGTTTATTTTTTGTATAAAATAGTTCATGACTTAATCTTGACTAACCTTTTTTTTAAAGGCATCTAGTATAATTTTATCCCGTACAATGCATTTCTTATGTATAAATCAATTATCTATATTCATGAATTTTTAATTAAATAAATAAATAAGTACTTTATATTATTTAAACTTATTCTTACTGAAAAGAGCTTGAAATCAAATTAACTATTTTAATAAAAATAACTTCTTAAGTTTTAATTCGGGATAAAATGATTTAATAAAAACATAATTATAATAATGTAAATTAAAGTACCTAAAACTGGATATAAGTTTAATAATTATTTAAATTAGTTTTATATTTATTTGGAACAACATAATACTTTGACGTTCGTTAAATTAATTTATATGCATAACTTAAATAAAAAATATTTTCTTTATTTTGGCACAAAACTGAGTTTTTTTAAGATCTAAAAGCTTTTCATAATTTCCAATTTTTGTTTTCAAAAAATTTCTTACTTAATGTTAATTATATCAAGCATTGAGTAGGATTCTTTTTATCTGGTTACCTTTTATATATTTATAAACACTTATATGCAATTTATGGTAATGTATTAAAAATAAGTACATCTTGATCTCTATTTTTTCTTAAATAACATAAAATTTTAGACGTTTGTAAAATGTAATAAAAATATTACATTATAGTTAAAGTGGAAAAACATAAGCAGAAGGAATGAATAATAAAAAAATATTTGTGATTTAAAAGAATTAAAAAAGTTAAAATTTCAAAAAAAAAAATGCCAACATGCATGGCATTGTTGTAGAGGAACTTTTATATTATAGATTAGGCTAACACTTCTTTTTTTTATTATTATTATTTAGAGGCTAATATCTCTATTTTATGATACCTTTCGTCCACAGATTTATTACTGTCTTACAAGCAAATCCTTTCTATTGATTTAAATTTAATTACAAATAGCTTCAATATATAGAATTAAGAAAGTCTACGCGCATTATCTTTTTTTGGGTAAATTAAGGTATTGTTGGCATTTTGAGTTTCAAGGTTGTTTCCTTTCATAATGGTAGGCCTCATTTTTTAGGTTTAATTAATTTGAGATCTCTATAATTTCATCAAATTTTCATTTACATATGTATATAGCTTAAAAATTTATATATAATTAGGTTCTTATAATAAATAATTTTTTTAATTAGTTCTATATAGTGAATAAAAATTTGCCATCAAGTTTCTTAACTCTACCATTACAAAAACATGAGATTAAACAAATTATTCCTTGATTTATTCTAATGTGATGTACACATAAGAAAAGAGTTGGGAATAGTTGCATATTGATACTTTTCTAAGATTTAATTGAATTTATTTCTCATCCAATGATAACAAAAGGGTAAATGTTTATTGTGATAAGTTTTGGTGATACTTTAATGGCATTATTGGGTTTTTACTCTGATAAGGGATTCAAGCCAACTTATATGAAGCTAATATTAGATAAAATCAAAGAATATTCTAGCTGATTAATTTCACATTTTTTTTAACTGATATTAGGTTAAGAGACTTGATTATAGAATTTTATACACTATAAAGATCTTATTACAAAATTTTATTTAGTATAAAAACTTAATTATAAATTTTTAAATAATAAAAACCTGACAAAAAATATGATGAAACTACGTATCGACATGTCTTTAGAAAAGTTCTATTGTTTTTTCTTTTTAGTTTGTTTGATCAAAATTTCATATGAAGTGTCAATATAAGATTTTTAGTCAATTCATTTCGAAACCTAACCATTTTATGCTGACTAGTAAATTTTGTCTAACATATATTCATATTGCAATTTCATTTTATTACGTATTGGTCGAGGAAAATTAAATTTCAAGTTTAAACAAAAACATGTATGGCTAAAAAAAAATAAATAAATAAAGATTTCAACTTTGATTCTCAATGAGACTTTTAATAGATTCATAACATAAATAAAATCAACACACATATCATATATCATATATATACTATATATTGTGGTATCATAATGCAAGAGACTTTTTTGCCTATGCACATATCATATATTATATATTTGTATTTAAAAGTAATACTACTAAAAAAATCTCAAAAGTCAATCTTTTCATCTTCTGAATTTTAAAAGTCTCAAACCTCACTTTTTTTCAAAAAATTTATCAGGCTTGGTTGTTAGCTCTACATATAACCTGTAATTAATTCCTATCAATAATGAGTTTTAATTGCAATTGAATCAGATTTTATTTTATTTTTTGCATAGTTGTCGTATTTTTTTTATTTTGCATGTTAAGATTGTTTGACTTCAATTACTATGTATAGTGCTTAGAAGATTTTACTTTTCTATATATTAGATGACCTCTTACATATTTAATATATTATATATCTGTATTTAAAAGTAATACTACTAAAAAATCTCAAAGGTTAATCTTTTCATTTTCTGAATTTTAAAAGTCTCAACCCTCACTTTCTTTCAAAAAATTTATCAGGCTTCGTTGTTACCATATAACCTGTAATTAACTCCTATCAATAATGAGTTTTAATTGCAAGTGAATCAGATTTCATTTTTCGCATAGTTGTCGTTTTTTTTTTTTTTTTTGCATATTAAGATTGTTTGACTTCATTTACTACTATGTATAGTGATTAGAAAATTTTATTTTTCTATATATTAGATGACCCCGTATATATTTAATATTTATATATTAATTTCCAATAAGTTACTCTTATTGGAGTTATTTGTATTCTTTTTTTTTTCTCTCTTTTGATTGAATATAATTTTGAAAATTCCACATGTTATAAATATATATATATACACTTTATAATTATGTTAATATTATTTTATCTTATCTTTTTTCTTTATTGGATTTTTAAAATTTTTATGTCTTTTATGATTACAAGTATTTTATTACAAGATAAATCGCATATATTGTTTTTAATTTTGCATTTTGTTCATACAACTTGTTAATATTATTACGTTGAACGTGCTTTTTTCAAATATAATCTTATAATTTGATATTAGTTTACCAATATCTTTTTATGATAAAAATGACAATGCATCTTCACTTAGTAGAAATAACTGTACAACAATTAAATTAGTTATGTATCTATAATTGTATCAGCGAATATCTATAATTGGTTTGTCATATTCAAATGCCCATTTTAATCTATTTACCAATCTAACGTGTAAAACGAATATTTTTAACATCATATTTATAAACTCATTTTTAACGACGATATTTGATTATTTTCAAGGATTTAATTTTTATATATTGATAACATAAAAGACTTTTACATAGTTATCTAATAATATATTGTCATATTAATTATAATAGTCTACCTTTGTATTTACTACTTAAAAAATCATATAAGTAAAAAATTGTGTAATTGAATGACAATATAACAGTGCATCAAAACTAAACTTTATTTCCAATTCCTTTTAGATTAATTTATCTAATTAATGATATCTAATTTTTAAAAAAATATTTCTTACAGAGTGTATTTTCATGATTTGTTCTTTTTTTCAAAAATATATTTTAAAATATTTCTTCATTATTCCTTCTAAGTTACTTAGATTTTAATTTAAGCAAAATATATATCCACAAATATCTTTTTTTTTAATGGAAAATATGAACTTATTTAATACCAAGAATTCAAAGACAAAAAATTCCAAATACAATTTGGTATATCATCGTACCACATTAATATATATATATATATACACACACGTTGTATGAAAATATAAGCAATTTCAAAGAGTATTAACTACTTTTTAATCTTACAATACTCCAAAAAGAAAATCACTATTAAGAGGCTAACTAAAAAGAGATAAAGACAAAAACAGAATAATTTTGAATGTAGTTTTTTATTTTGATTGTTACGTAGTTAATGAATTTAATATATAAATTACCTCTAATTTAAAAATAAATAAATTCATTAACTAAAAATATTTTAAAATACATTCGAGTATACATTTTGAAAGTAGAGGAGATGATTATGTTATAAAAATGTCTATTAAAAGAAAAATGTCCAATTTACTCATTTTTTATTCTGCATTCAGATAAAATGTTAAATAAATTTATATAACTTTAAACTAATTATAATTTAAATATTATTCTTGCGTTGCACGGGTACAGTTTAGTATTAATCAATAGAAAATGGTTCTAAATTTCACGTATTCTTTATTAATTGAACACGGGAATTAGTGGGCAGGGAGGGGTCACAAATTTCGTTTTAATTAATACAAGCTAATTAATAATTCATTCTTTAATTGCTCTCTCCATGTTTTACTATTAGACTTGTACACTGTGACCACATACAAGAGAAGAGGAAGATGGAAATCGTGAGCGCCGCAGTAGAAATTGTTAAGACAATTGGAGAATTGCTGGCTAAGCCAATTGCTGCACAATGTGGCTATTTGATTTTCTATGAGGACAACATCAGCAACATGAAGGATGCGCTGAAGGCATTAGAAAACATGAAACAAGAATTGCAACAGAGGGTGGAAGTTGACAAGAACAATGGACGTACCATTTTTCCAGGTGTGGAAGAGTGGCTCCGTGCCGCTGATGAAATTGAGGCTGCGTTACCAAGTTTCAATGAGGATGAGGCCAACAAGAAGTGCCTTGGTGGATGGTGTCCCAATTTGAAGACTCGCTATTCACTTAGCAAGAGGGCTAAGAAGAACACGGTCAAGCTGCTGCAACTGCAACAAAAGGAGCAAGCACTTGGGACCATATCCACCGCTGCACCTCCTCTGAAATTTGGAGAGTTCTTCTCATCAAAAGGCATCAAAAGCTTCGAGTCAAGGGACCAGATTATAAGCGATGTCATAAAGATGCTCAAGGATGAAGGGTGTGACAGAATCAGCATTTGTGGGATGGGGGGAGTGGGAAAAACCACTCTGGTGAGAGAAGTGATGAAAATCGTGGAAGCAGAGAAGCTTTTTCAATACATTGCGATGGTGGCAGTGTCTCAAACTCCAGACTATTGCAAGATCCAAGTTGAGATTGCTCGTAGGCTTGGCTTAGAACTTACTGATAAGGATTCTGAGCAGTCAAGATCAGAAAAACTCTTGAATAGGATAAAAAAAGCAAGTGTTGATGGAGTCTTGATTGTGCTTGACGATGTATGGAAGGAGCTAGATTTTGAGTCCATTGGACTTCCATCCAATGGGGATCACAAGGCCTGCAAAATTATATTCACATCAAGAAATGAAAGAATATGCTCCAGGATGGGGAGTAAAAAATTTCATTGTTAACACCTTGTCGAGGGAAGACTCGTGGGCTTTATTTCAGGAGATAGCCGGTGGTGATGTTGTGAACAAATTTGACATCCGCCCCATAGCAGAGAAAATTGCTGATGAATGTCGGGGCTTGCCCATTGCTATTGTTACGGTTGGGAAAGCACTAGATGGAAAAGCAGACAAATACAGTTGGGAGGATGCACTAGCTGAATTAACAAAGTCATCGGTGTCTTTCTCAGAGGTGGAGAAATGTATTGCACTGAGCTACAACCTTTTGGACAAAGAAAAAGCCAAGCCTTTCCTTTTCCTTTGTTGCTCATTTCCAGAAGACTTTGATATTCCAATTGAAGATGTGGTGAGGGAAGGATGGGGTCTAGGATGGTTCCAAGACCAAGATGCATTGTGGAAAGCAAGGAATAAGGCACATGCCTTGGTGAATGATCTAAAGAAATGCTACTTGTTGTTGGATAGCGACAAGGAAGAGTGCGTCAAGATGCATGATGTTGTACGTGATGTTATCACATCAATCGCATCCAAGAAAGAAACTGATGATTTTGAGATACAACGTGGTGCCCAAAAAGGCGCGTGGAATATTTCTTGTAGTGCACTTTCAGTTGCTATTGATGAATTGAAGGAGCGTCCCAATGTTGAAGAGTATCCAAAGCTTGTGCTTTTACGAGTGGAATCCGAATCCAAATTCAAAAGGTTCCCCATCCCAACAGATTTGTTCCGAGGCATGAGTAAGCTCAAAGCTTTGTGTTTGCAATGCTCGGCCATTTCAAATATCTCAACTCTATTTCCTCCCTTGAAAAGCCTTCGAACATTGCGTTTGGAACATTGTGAGGTTGGAGATGTATCCATTATTGGTAAGGAACTGCCGACACTAGAAATTCTAAGTTTTGCTTACTCAAGCATCAAAGAATTACCAAATGAAATTGGGAACTTAGGTTCCCTGAGATTATTGGACTTGACCAGATGTGATGGGCTTTACAAATTCTCTTCTAATCTCTTGGCAAGGCTATCTCAATTAGAAGAACTTTATCTTAGGATGCATAATTTCCCTTGGATGCAAAATAATGACTTTCTCACTGAGTTAAAAGGTATATCCCCCCGATTGAAGGTTATTGAGATTAAAGTAAGAAAAGTTGAGCCATTCCTCAACGATTTGATCTTTGAAAATGTGCCAAGATTTTGGGCTTTTGTGGTACCTCATGCTAATTATGCTGAACACGGATACATGGAGTCAAATATATTACACTTAAGAGCTGTACATTACAACTCTATTAAGTGCAGTATAACACTCAAGCATTTGGTTAAGCGATGTGAAATTCTGATAATTGAGAAAGTACAGGATTTGAAAAATATTATTTGCAGTTTAGAAGAAGGTGTTGGGCTTTCATGTTTGAAAGATCTAAAGATAAACCAATGTTCCAATCTCGAGTACCTCGTAGATGATGGTGAAGTCCACAAATCAATGATTGGTTGCTCAAATTTAGCGAAGTTGGAGTTGAGGGAGCTCCCAGAGTTTAAATGCTTCACTAAAGCCAATGGTTTGAATAAGTCTCATCATTCAATGCCTCATGTAAGTTCGATTTTTTTTTTTGTTATAATTATTTTTAGACAATCTCACGGTTCAAACATTTTTTTAAAAAAATTGTGAACTACTAAATTAATACACTAAATTAATTATTGTTTATCAACTTATCATTTGTTTGTGCATATATCCATCTAAATTTGAGATTTCTACGTGGAAGATATTGTCGCATAATCTTATTTCATTTTATATAATATATTTTTTATTATTACCAAAACGTTCTCCTTCTTTTGCTTTTTGAAATATGAAATTTAAAGGGGATCCAAGGAACAAACTAATATAATTTAGAACTTTTGTCACTGTAAGTTACTTGTTTGATGTTAGTCATGAACAATCTATCAAGGCAAAATTGTTGTTTTTTTATGCTGGTTCACCTGGTGTATTGCAGATAGAAGTCATTATGTTTCTTATTTTTAATAGTTTAGGTTCCTTTAGATGTTGCTTTGTCCATATCCTTTGTGTACTTTCCTTGCTCCTCTCCATGTTAAGCCTGATTGTTTTCAATTGTCAGAAAAAGGTTTTCAACAAAATATAAGATTCTGCATGCACATGTTTATGTTATTATTATTATTTTTATATAATTTATTGAGAAGCACGACGCTGCACAAGGGTAGTGGAGTACAAACAGGACAAGGAAAATAAATAACCACCTACACACAAACTAGCATCCCTATAAATATTTTGCCACCCGATTACGTCATAATACAAACTGATGCCACCGCAACAAAAGCCCTTATCAGATATACTATCATTGCACATTTCATGCGTAACAGCCAACACCAATGAAATCAAAAGCAGTAGTCAACACATAACTTGCACCAAAAAAAAAAAAAAGCCAACTCAGTCCCCTTTGACGTAGTCATCACCCATCAAGAACCGAGAAGTCCTTGCAAGTATGACAAAACTCATTTTTATTTAAACTATCAATATTTTGAATGATTTTGCAAGATTTTTCCACCCTTTAACTGGTACTTTGGCTTCAACTTGCTAATAGATAATAAATGTTTGGTTTACAGTTTATTAGAGCTAACTGTAGGTTTAATGAATGTGCAACATTTTTACATAATTATAATTTTTTTAATGCAGCAGTTTCCACAATTAGAGACAATATTGCTTCAGAAATGCAATTCTTTGAGGATGGTATTTGACTTGCAAGAATTTCAAAATTTGAGAGATTTAAGAATCTCAGATTGTAACTCTTTAACTCATATATTTAATTATGAGATTGGTAAAATAACCCTACAGATTGAGAAATTAAAGATTAAATCGTGCGAACTAATGACAAATCTAGTGGGTGGGAGCATAGATTGCAAAGAGGAGGAATATCATGGCAAAGCGAATGTGAAAACTATAATCTTTCAAAGATTACATTCTTTGTCTCTTTTTGAACTCCCAAAGCTTGAGAGTATTTGTGCAGGCTGTTATGACCTAGAATGGCCATCCTTGAGAAAATTGGACATTGATTGGTGACCAATGCTAAAGACATCTTTGTCTCAAAATCAAATGTTTGTACCAATACAAGACAATATAGAGGTCATATCTTATTCAAACAGTCATCACACTCATCAATCAAGGTCTTTCAATCAACTCCTCGGATGCACACCATTGCTATCCAAATTTACTCATCAAGCGACCACAAACAAAACAAGTAATAAGGTACCAATTTCTTTCCGTTATACTATATATATTTTCTTCTGTAGCGTGTTATATATGCAACTTCTCTCTTTTGTTTTAATTTGAATTTCAAATAAATTCAGCATGAGAAATACATAGCACAAAATTAATTTTTAAAGAACATGCATACTTGAAAAGGAAGAAATTAATGAATCAAATTAATAATTTAATGTACTTCTAATTTCCAATTTACTAGAATTGATAATTTATTGAATTATTCTCCTTAATACTAGATAGTCGATTTAATGTTATTAATAATCTTGTCCATTTGTAGGCAACAATGGTATCACAGGAAAAAATATCTTCCATTTTCAGAACGAAGAGTAGTATAGGAATATACCATACACCTCTGCTGGAAGATATTTGTGTAAGAGATTGTGATGGGCTGGATCTATTGTTTTTGCTCAAGGAAAATTACAATCCCTCCTACCTCAAAACCATTAAAATTGAAGGTTGTGAGAAGTTAGAGTTCATTATGGCTAAAAGAGAAAAAGCGGAGATGATGAACTATTTTGCTGAACTTCAGACTCTTTACTTGAATAACCTACCAAATTTTGAGAGGTTTGACATGGTGGGTAACTAAATTATTTATCACTGATTTAATTTTTAATTTCTTTTTTCTTTTTTGTGAATTTTATTATTCAACTTTTGTGAGTTAATTTGTTTTTTCATTCACAACTATAGATTAAAAGTTGACTATTTGGGTGCGTTTGATTTGAGGTTGAAATTGAGATTATAAGTTACATAAATGGGGGTAAAAAGCTAACTCATGTAACCCCGATTTTTACTTCTCAATAAAACACATCCTAAATTAATAAAAAGTTATATAAAAAAATATATTAATACATTTTCTATGGAAAATTATGGTTACATGGATATTCAATATATTAATTACAGCTAAAGAAATCTTTAACAATTATTATTTTTCTTATTTTTGTCACACAATGAATGATATGTATACAAAAATGATTATCTAAATGTTGCAGGGTGCATGTGATGGAGATCAGAGACAGATAAGACTTAGCCCACTTATAGATATGTTCTTGTTTCCGAACTTAAGATCTTTGCTCATAATAGATTGCAGCAAAATCCACATTCTGTTCTCTTCGTCATCCTTGAGAAGTCTTGTGTGCCTTGAAGAGCTATACTTACAAAATTGCAAAAATGTAGAAGAAATCGTGTCTCAAGAAGAAATAGTAGCAACTGGAAATAAGATTACCTGTCCTAAATTGCAGCATATACTTCTTCAAGACCTTTCCAATCTCAAGGCCTTCAGCCAAGGTTGCTATGATTTCGATTTGCCATCATTGCAGAAGGTGGAAATAAAAGATTACTCCAATATGGAAATGTTTTCACGAGGTTCTTTGAATACACCTAAGCTCGAGAATTTTGAGATGGTGATAGGACCACATAAGAAAGACTTAGATGCTACTATAAAAGGATTTAAAGTCTCTGTAAGTGTTATCTTAAATGCCCAAACTACTATGAATTAATAATCTTATGTTCTGTTACAATTTCAAATTTAGAGCTTAATTTGCTCAAACTGTTTTACATATAATATTTATAATCATATAATGATATGTTGGTAAATAATTTCATTGAGTTTGAGAATTCATTAATGATTCAATTGCATTTCAACTACATTTGTACAATTAAGATATTCTTAATAATTTGATGTTTATCTCTAAATTAGTAACTTTTAAATAAAGGGAAATAGTTTGATGAGACAGACTAATGACCATTTTGCAGGTAGCATCACAAGGATTAAAGAAGCTAACTATACTTCAAAAACTCAAAATAGGTGTCAGAGAGTTTCATGAGCCATTGAAGATTGTTCCATTCAAAGAGACACTCATGCTTCAACATGTGAGGGAACTCATAGTAGCAGAATGTAACTCACTAGTCGAGGTGTTCGAATTTGAAGGAGAAGTGGATGAGAGAGAAGGGGATGTGATCACTTATGAGCTGCAAAGCAT
Source organism: Dalbergia cochinchinensis (assembly GCA_031216125.1). Classification (NCBI taxonomy): domain Eukaryota; kingdom Viridiplantae; phylum Streptophyta; class Magnoliopsida; order Fabales; family Fabaceae; genus Dalbergia; species Dalbergia cochinchinensis. The sequence goes on along the minus strand of CM062368.1, from coordinate 22,736,638 downwards.
GGAATTGATGGAGTTACCACAACTAAGGCACATTTGGGGACCCAATATTACGAGGCTCGTAAGCTTTAACAAGCTAGAATCAATTACTATTAAAAGATGCCATAGTTTAAATAGTTTGATGTCCTATTCCATGGCTGAAAGCCTTGTGCAGCTCAAAGCATTAATGATTGAAGATTGCGAGATGATAGAATGGATAGTTACAAAGGAATATGAGAATGGAGACAAGCGCATTGAAGTAGAGACTATATTTCCTAGATTGGAAATGTTGAATCTTAACAATTTGCCCGAACTGGATTGTTTTTTTATGGGGGATAATAACTATGACATTCCCTTATGCGATGGAAAGGATAGAAAGATCACTGAAATGAATGTCCGGGAATGTCCCAAGCTTGTCAGTCTTGCTCCCTTCAACATGCTTCAGCATGTGAGGCAACTCATCCTAGACCATTGTGATTCACTAGCAGAGGTTTTTGCATCAGGAGGAGGAATGGATGCAAAGAAAGGAAATGTAACTGCGCATAATGAGATGGAAATCATGGAATCGAGAGACTTGCCAAGACTAAGGGTCGATAGCTTTAACAAGCTCGCATCAATTAACATTAAAAAATGCCATAGTTTGAAGAGTTTACTCTCTCATTCCATGGCTAGAAGCCTTGTTCAGCTTAAAAAATTAAGAGTTACAAATTGTGAGATAATGGAGGAGATAGTTAAAATGGGAGATGAGAATATGGATGATGTAGGCAGTAAGGTCGATATTTTATTTCCCAATTTGGAGGAAATGATACTTAGGGATCTGCTGAAGCTGGAATGCGTCTGTTCAAGATATTATGGCTATGATATCCCATTATGCGACGAAGGGGAAGAGGACAAGGAAACCAGTAACAAGCAACATGTTCAGATATCACTTCCACAGTTACAGAAATTGTACTTGTATGATGTGCCTAGCCTCAAGTGTTTTTGTCGAGGAGCATATGACTATGAGCTCGTGCTCTCATCATCTTATTGTGTTGAAGACCGCACACAATCAACCTTTCCCAATGGAAATGTAACTGTAAGCACACCAAACTTGTTTGAAGCATATACATCACAGGGTCTTGTACGCACAATGGGAGACATTAATTTGGCAATACACTATATTCAAAATTCAGAGAAATACAAGGTACGCACACAAGATAGTTAATGAGTAAATGAAACTAGTTCATCAACTAGTTGTTGCCTCACTGTGATTTCGTGGATTTATTTTGCATTCCTTATTTTGTTTACTTGATAGTTCATTATTTTATTCATTATTATTTTAACCTTTTTCTTTAAAACAATGCATATGGTATTTTGTTTCTGTATCAAAATATGTTATTTTTGTTTATTACAAAACTAAAATAAATTTCTTACATCGAAATATTTCACAATTTTTCAACACCATTAAATAGTTTGTTAAAGCGAATTGAAAATTTGTAAAATTGTATTTTATGTGAGACTTTTGGTTTTTAATAGTACAAACTAAAACATTTTTAAAATGATTTAACTTATATGTACTACATATGTAAAATGTTTTTTTTATTATCACCTAATCAGATTCTTCTATTTGCATGACCTTTGAAATAGTAGAGAATGAAATTGGATGAAAATATAAATTTTTTTTGGATAAATAACACTGAACACCCTTGAGATTTGGATTTATTGTACTCTAACCCATGCTTCTATAAATATAACACTCTACCCAACTTCTATTATTAAATTCATTTATTTTTTTTAATTCATTAAACTCATCTATTCCCCTTAATAAATATAATAAATATATAAAATAAATTAAAAATTTATTATTTGATGAAATACTACGGGTTTAAATTTTAAAAACATAACAATTTTAAAGTTCAAAAAATAGAATCGTGTTTTTTAACTTTTTCTTTCTAAGTATATAAGATACTTTAACAATAATATTAAGTAAGATTTGTAATTAAATGAATATTATTTCATACAATAAGTTGATATTTGATAATTTTATATGCTTTGAATAAAGAAGTTTATTTTATATCAATGACGTTTAGTGATTACATCAAAGTTCAAAATATAAAATCATGTTTTTAACTTTTTCTTTCAAAGTATATAATATTATTTTAGTAATATTGAGTATGATTTATAATTAAATAAATATTATTTTATACCATAAATTAATATTTTAATATCATATAAAATATTACTTTTAGAAAATTTTATTGACAATATTAAGGGTTCCAATATTTATAAGCTAAAATTATATTAGCAATTTCTCAATCCGAAATAAGAAATAAAGAACTTATAAAATTAATAGCTTTCTCAAAAACAAATCACACAAACAAAGTTTTAATTATAATAAAAATGTGAAATAATTTTGAAAGTCATTATTTGAAGAGTAAATTTGTGATTTTATCAAACAAGAATGCTAATCAAAACATTGACAACCATAACTATTAAATAGGTATAAGCTAAAATTTTGATATTAAATATCAACTTATTGTATGAAATGCGACATTCATTTAATTATAAATCTTACTCAATATTATTATTAAAGTAGTCTTATATACTTTGAAAGAAAAAGTTAAAAACATGATTTTATTTTTTAAACCCTAAAATTATGTTTTTAAATTATGAAGTTATAGTATTTTATCAAATAATAAAATTTTAGATTTATTTTATAATTTTTATTATATATATTGAGAAAAAGATGAGTTTAATGAATATAAAAAAAAAAGCAAATGAGTTTAATGATAGAAATGGAGTGAAGTGTCATATTTGTAAAAGAATAGGGTGGATTGCAATAAATCTAAATTTCAAGGACATTTAGTTTTATTTAGCTTAAAGTTTTATACTGAAAAATTAAACTCTTTTTGAAATGAGTTAGTTTTTAAAAAACATTTAAACAATCAAATTGAAATATTAAAGCAACTTGAGTATTTTGGTGATGCAACAAACTAATCATCTAATCATTATGATAAACAAAAAGTGTAATTTAGCACAATATCTCCAAAAGCAAAAAACACTATAAACTTTTAAAAACTATCTTAAGTTTGTCTGTGATGCAACAAACTAATTATCTACCATGAACAAATTAATTATAAATTCTAAAAATATAATTTTACCATGTGAATTCTGGAAAAATATAAGTTTATCTATAAACTTGAAAAATTGTAAAGCTGACAATTAATACGTCGTTGAATAAAATTAATATATTAAACTAAAAATAAAGTAATTAATGCTAAAGAAATTATTATCAATATAGAATATTGCTATAGGTAAATATGAAGGTGATAATTTTAGTAATGGCTTACATCTCAATGCCAAATTACAATTCCAGCAAATAATTGTTTATGGCTTCAGATTACTTGTTAAGGAATAATATTTTTATTTTTTTGCCCTATTAGTGTACAAAAAATTACACGGATATATTTAATATATTATATCAGCAAAAGCACTTGACTCATCGCTCATCACCATAAAAGTCTTCCAAATAGAAACATTTAATTGGATGGTATACTATACTATCATTGTGTTAGAATTAATCTCTAAATAATATAAAGTGAATTTTTTTTATTAACACAATATACTTTTTATCGAAAAATCATACCTATTTGCTTAACAATATTATCTGATTTTGTATTCTTACTAAACTTAAGTAAGGTAATCTAAACTTTATTAAAATTACTTTTAGTTAATTATTTTTTCATTTTTTGATATTATATATATATGGAACGATTTAAATGAGAGGTTGATTTATTATGAAAGTGAAAGGATTAAATTTAGGCCGTTGGATCTTATATAAATTATAAAGATTAAAATATAAAATCACGTAATATTATTAAATGATTACAAGATCATTAATTACTATTAATAACTTTCAATTCTAATCATTTATATATAATTATATAATCTAAATTTTCTCCAAACCCCTCCCTATTGATTATTTGATTATTGGTGATGAATTTACTTCAAATAGAACAAATGTACTTAATTAAAACATCCATATTGGTTTTACTTTTATACAAAACCAAACACGAGGCTAGAAGGCTCACAAAAAGCAGAGAGGTAAGTTGCAACTTGCCTCCCTGAGAAGGTTCTTCCCAACTTTTTTGTTAAGAGGGAATAATTTGTTTTTAATTTTAATTAAGAGGTGACAAGTGGTGATTAGAGGTAGTTTATATATATATATATATATATATGGAAATGGATCACATAGAAGTTAGCAAGCTACGTATTTATTTCCACCAAAAGCATATTCCTTTTAGACTTAAAAAAAAAATTATAATTTTGGATAGTTTTGAAATTTTATTTCATTGTCATTTATTACTAGTTTCACTTCTTTTATCACCCGATTAATATTATCTCTTCATGATATTTTTATAATTAATATCTCATTAATCATATATTAAAAAATTTAAATTGTATTATTATTAAAAAATAACTATTAACGTAGATTATGATATATTGATTAATTCAATAATAATTGTACAGCAACTTAAAAATATATTTTTATCAATCATTTTTGTTCCTAAACCACTGTAATAATGCATCAATTGATTTGTATGATTTTTTTTTGTCAATTTCTATTTTTTTAATGTCGTGTATCGATCTTCCAAATTTTTTATTCATTATAACAATAACTTTTTAATAATTATCCAATTAAATTATACGTAAAGCATGGTTTATTAATTTGTTTGAGTGAATGTGTAATTGTTTAAAAGAATCATTTTATTAAACTAATATTAATTTTTCAAAAAAATTAAACATTTTTATCTAATATATAATAATATTACATGAAACCTCTTCTTTTATCAAACAAAAAATATTACAGGAAATTTCAAGATCACTTATATAATATTTTGGAGAGAGAAATAAAAATGTATTATTCAAATAGTGAGAAATTATAAAGATGAAATATTAATTAGGTGAAAAAAAAAATGAAAGGGTAATTAACGTAGACAAATTTAAAATTACATATTTATTTATAACTATATATTTACTAATCAAAATAAGGAGTGGATTTTATATCCAATAAAAAAAATGTGAAATTTGCTGATATCCAAAGGTTAGCAATTGACTCTGAATTTAGATACAGATGGCATGCATGTTGATGTTGATGATGTGCAGGTGCAGGTGCAGGTGGAGTTGGAAAAACTAGAGACGTTTAGATGTATTGAGCAACATCAATATCAACACCTACTGCCCTACATCACGAGGGAAACATCGCTTGAACTTGGGAGATGCCACAAGCTATTGAGTTGTGTCCCATCCAACATGATGCACTTATTCCAACATTTGTATGATCTCGGAGTACAAGAGTGTGGATGCCTCGAAGAGATATTCGAACCAAATGACTATGAAGGGATGGAATTGCAATGGTTGAGATTGTATTCACTGCCGAAACTAAAGCACATTTGGGAAAATCCTAGCTCGATGTCCGGCTTTCAGAATTTGTGGTTACTAAACATCAGCGAATGCCATGATTTGAAATTTGTGTTTCCTGATGCTTCCGTAGCCAGAAGCCTTCCAAAGCTGTTTGAACTTGAAGTGAGGGGATGCAACAAGATGGAAGAGATCATCCCAGACAACAATACTAATGATTCCATACCAAAAGGGGCCAAGATCATATTCCCATCTTTGTCGGACATCCGTCTTTCAACGCTACCCAAGCTTAATTGTTTCTGCCCAAGCTCTTTCCATTTTGAGCTGCCATCGTGTGGATATATAACTGTTGAAGGATGCCCTGAGATGGAGACCTTCTGTTCTGGAACCCTATACACACCACAACTACGGAGATTCTCCGTGGAAGGTAAAGAATTAGATATAGAGGAAGATGTGAATGAGGCGATACAAGAGAGACAACGATATTAATTATTACGAAGCAGAGGTAAGTAATCCAATGAATGAGACTTCTTCTTCTTTGAATTTGAGCATTTCACACTCATCACTAACACATTCGTTTTCATTAATTCTCTTAAATTCCCAGTGCTCTTTGTTTATCCTTTTTATTGAATGTCATATTTCTAGTAATTGATCATCACAATAATTTTTACCACTTCTTGTTGGCGTGCTCAAACTTTTGATTGAATCAATTTCTTTCGTCAAGGGTCGATTGTATTGTCTCTATTTTACGAGCATTACATGATAAATTTCCCATTTCTGGTTATTGGGCATGCATGTTGTCTCAGCCACATTCTTCCACCCAAAAGTTAATTAGCAAGTGCTCATTATTTTTTAGACAAACCAATTAAGCGGTAGTGATCAATAGTTTTTCTTTGAATGTTTGGGCAGGGAAACTAGTCTGTAGTTGAGTGGTTATTGAGGCTTTTGATAGCAGCATTTCATGGAGGAAATTCGTATAATACCAGAGTGTGTGTGTGTGTGTGTGTTTGTTTTTTTTCTTTTTTTTTTTTCCCAGATCAGATAAGTGCGAAAGATCATTGAAAGAAAGTGCAACAAAAAGATCATTGTAGTTCAGGCCCTTTTAGTTTGGTTGGGATTAAGGAAATGAAAGAAAGTGCAACAAAAAGAAACTGTCTGTTGACAAGCAGCAAGTCAAGGTAGTTGACCTTATTTGTGCTTACTGAATGAACATAAAGTGATAAAGTTAGCGGTTATTGTTATCGCATTTACAAGCAACGTGTTCGACATTTTTTTACTCAAAGTTTACTCATTTGAGGTTTTCGGTGAGGCAATCAATTAAGTTCTCTTAAAGTCACTAATGATCAAATAATGTAATTGATTCACATCCTAGAAGAGGTTGTTTGAGGGTAGTGATGATAGAATTTTATGGGGGAAATTTGTAGTGGCAAAATGTTTGGTTTCCTTTGGTTTTCCATATCAACTAAGTCAGAGAGAGCTAAGTGTTTGGATACATCAATGCTAAACATCCTCAGTGCATTAGGAACATAATACTAAAAAGGCTATGAAGATGTTGGAAGGTACCATAAAATGGAGGCTACAGCTCAAGCTAGAGAAGATTCAATAGGTATGAATCAAAAGAATTTTCTTTATCTTTCTTGAAAAGATATATTAGAATTCAATGTTGATGAATATGAAGTATGAACAATGGTTAAATATCCTAGTTTTCTAAATACTTTACAACATAGTTGCAATATGATAACTTGTGAACTTAGATGATATCGCTGACACCAGAACAAAACAAGTAAAACATGCATACTAACCGGATAGTTTTTGTTTTACTGATGTTATCACGGGTAATTAGGATAGATGAGAAATTATATTTGTACTCACAATGTGTGGGGATATCATATCGACACACTACTATCCACCTTGGATGGTACGTGAACTCCACTTAGTTTGGGTCTCACATCTCATCCAAGAGTGGATTGGAGTGTGTTGACACAGTGTTTCACATATTGTGAGGCTAAATAACACTATCCAGGATAGGTTTATGATTTAGTAATACCACCTAGCTTTGTAACGGTAGTTCTATCATAGTAACTTTTTCTATCTCAGTCTGAGCTTTTAAATTCCAACCACATAAATGAATTTTTGGGCACGGTTGTGAAATGTGAAATAGTAATGTATCACTCATTGTTAACTAGATAAATGTGTCCAACAAAAAGGAAATTGTCTTCTTTACCATTTATAAATTAGAATGATGTAACTCAAGATTTTGTGATATAAAGGCTATGTAGAGCTTATTCACTTGGGTGAGTAAGTAGTCTAACTAGCTTGATAAGAATTCACACAAATGTCATTTTTGTTATAGTTTCCCTATATTGAAGTTTCATTGCTTTGATTAGGACCTTATTTATCCAATTTAGTCCACAAACTCGGTAGTAAAGTAGATCAAGTTCTTGGTTTAGTGTTTGGATAAAGCCATATTGAGTCAAAGTTCTAGTCATGATCCTATAGTATGGCTTGTTGGTTTTCAAGGATGGAGCACATTGTGCATAGCATTAAATGTCACTTGGGACACTCTGCTCAAGACTCAAGTCCTGTAAGATCATTAATTTGAAAGGGTCTTGCAATATTTTACAATCCTCAAAAAAAATTGAATCATTTTTCATCATTATGCATTATCATAATATTTCATGGATGTTTATAAGGCCAAACAGCGGACACGGCAAAATAAATAATAAATTTGAGGTAGGCATGTAGGTAGTAAAGATGCTACTTTGATCCTAGTGTTTATCTTTGTGATGTCTTAGGTCTACATACCCTTAGATGTGTCTAGTATGATCTTAGGATCCCCTGGGATCCACCTGAGTTACCGAGGAAAGCCCCAGGTGCAAAAACTGCACTTCTTCTAGTAGATAGGCTCATTGTGGCGAGCTCAGTGTCGCCATGGCGGGAGCCTTGTCAAGATGAGGCCTTCCATTGTGGCAGCGAGGGTGCGGGTTTGTGCTTATGGTTCTGGCGGACTCACTACGGTGAGCCCCTCTGTTGTCGCAATGAGCGTTCAAGTGTATGCATGGGAGGGGCGTTCTGCCATTCTCGCCGCGGCGATACCCCAATTCAATAGCTCCCCAATGTTTTGGTATGTCAAGGTATTACTTAAGGATGTTTATTATCATTTAATTGATAAAATATTAAATGAGTAGGTTGAAGGATTAATATGACTCACATTTTACAATGTCGAGAACTAGTTTAACTCATTTTAAAAGTAAGAGACTAAAATTACTCATAAGTATAAAGTGAGAAACTAAAATGAACATTTCCTTGCCTACACTTTTTGCCATCCCCACGTAACAACTCCTCCTCATCCCATGTCTATAGTTTTAAATTTTCTCTGAGGGTTTGACTGCTTGCTTTTCTGATGTTCGATTTTACCTGTCTTAATTATCAGAAAACATGGGCTGGGAAGAGTAGAAAATTACATATGATTGCTGGAAAATTCCTTTGAGGAAAGACAAGCAGCACAATTAGCTTGTTATTCTGATCAGAGTGACCTACTGACCTTGTGACAACATAAAACTGTTTTTGCAGTGTATAATCATTACCCACTTTATGATTGATGCTTTTATTTTTGAAGCGGGTGAAAATTCAAATTTGATATAAACTCAAACTTCGTCAAATTAGCTAGATGGCCTCCTAGGAGTTCCTCCAATACATTTCTCCTTAGCATTGTCAAACTTCCAGTGCTAATATTTTTCCTTTCACAATACTCAAACCCAAGACCTTAGTTAAGACAAACTAGTGTCAAACCACTTGAACCAACCCATATTGATGATTTCAATGCTATATGGATTTGTGTTTAGTTTGTGACTTTGTGGAATACTTTTGGCATAGACAACAAGGCAAGGAACTCGTGTTTATGTATTTAGGATGCACAAGATAGAATTCCAAGCATCCACAAATATCGAGTGTTCTTGTGATTAATTGATTCAATAGGGCATTTTATAGGCATTGGGTTTGGGGCATATGATGGTGTCGTCAAAATAAAACCTAATGAATTAGCCTTTTTATTTTTTAACACTTCCTTCGTGGTTCGCCATAATTTTTTGAAGATATGCTACTGCTCTTTTAAGCATATCGTGCTTACCAATCATCCTGTCAGGCTATAGTATGAGTGTACCAACGAGGGTACTTGCTTCTTCTTGTCCACACCTTTCCCTCCCTTCATCCACACACACAGAGAGAAAGAACACTGACCTTGGAAAATATACATATATATTTCCTGAAGTGGGCTAATTGCTTGGCTGAGCATAGCCGCGATACTTCTGGACTGCTTTTTTAATTCAACTTAAGTCCCATGACATCCTCTTTTAGAAAATTCATATTAGTCAATTGAAACATTGATGTTAAATCTAGATCTTCTTGAAGTGTTTTGTCAAACTGGTTGTGTGATCTCTTTTGAATGTTATTTGCTCCTGACCTCTTCTACATTCCCAAAGACACATGAATTTGAAATTAAAATTTATGAACATCAGAACATGGCATTGTATTCCACATCTTAATCATACTTGGAGCTTCAGTGGTCCTGGGACTAACATGAATTGATGAGACATATTAGAAAAACAGTAATACCCTAATGCTTAGATATACGATAGTACCAAAAGCTGGTGTAAATAATACCGGGGGTAATGGGGTATTATTTGAAATGACATTGCTAATGTGTCCAAAGTGTTACATCAAGTTTTAGTATAGGTGAACCATTTTTTTTTATACATCTCAACCAAAGACTTGAACATCTAATACTCGGATGGAAGATTATCATTCTAATGTGCATGGTTTCATTCTCTCCAGGTGCTTGGATCTATTGTTGGAGTTAAATTTATTGTTAACACCATTCCTGAAGTAGGACATGGACCACGATTGAATATCGACATTCATCCAGGTGCTCTGACAAAAGGGTTACTAACATTGGCAGTTGTGATCATTTCTCTTGGGCTTCCCAGAAATAGTCATGGAAGTTTCTTCATGAAGACCTGGATATCCAGCCTCTCAAAGTTAACACTTCGCATACTTGGCTCTGATCTGACTGGTGGTTGTATGAACCCAACCTCTGTAAGTGTACTGTTGCATCTGAGTTTTTCATGTATGCCAACTTCTAGAAGAAACCTTCTCTGTAGTTTTCTTCATAAGAAGAAAGCTTGTTTGACTTTGTATCAGGTAATGGGGTGGGCTTATGCTCAAGGGGATCGCATAACAAAGGAGCACATCCTTGTGTATTGGCTTGCCCCGATAGAGGGAAAAATATTGGCAGTGTGCACATTCAATTTGCTAGATAGGCCTGTGAAGGAAGATAAAACAGGATCAAAGAGTAAATCGGATTGAAGGAGCTATATTTAGTGCTAAATGGCTGATTCTTCCTAAGCTTTCAATAACTGTACAGGAAGTCAAGGTGACTTGACATGCATATAATCAATTACTCCGTATTGTATCAGCTACTACCTGCTTTTGGGCAACACTTCATTTCCTACTAATGGTTTGAAGGGAAATGGTAGTTGAACACCCTGTATGTCGTATTCACCACTCAAAAACCGTTTGATTAGATAAAAAGAATATTTCAAAAATATTTTAAGAGAAATAAATGTCCTTGAAGTGCCTCATGAGTCGAGAGAGTGCGTCAAGCTCTTGGGTTCACATAACATCCCTCTAGTTTGAATTAGTAGTCCTTGCACATCTTCTTGGATTCACATGTATTGTACTCTAATTTTCATCTTTCTTTATATTAACATATAATTAGTACTGTAATACTTTAAATTTGCAAGGCGCTCTCATGCACGGCTTAATTTTGTCGATGAAGTGAAGTTATCGCAAGTACAAGCTCTTAAAAGAGACAATAATATTACGAATCACACATTCAATAGTTTTTTAGACTTTTAGCTTTTCTTCTAGTAAAGGATCTATGATACACGCACAGAGGAAAAGAAACTCAAATGCGAAAATGGGATCTAGCGGTAGGAAAATGTTACTGATTGAAAATTATGTTATTTGTACGTTACAAATTAGATCTTGTAAAAATAGCGACATAAAATTCTTTATGGTAACGAGTAGAAAAGAATGAAAACTTTGTATCTTTATTTTTGAGATGTTTAATTTTAAATGTGCAAATATAATGCATCCCCATGGTTGACAAGAAGTTCAAACTCTTGCCATTTTGTTTTTTGGTCTGGAACTCTTGGCAGTTGTCAAGCTAAGGTTGCCTTAGCATGATCTCTTCTTGAGTTTTGCGTTTTTTGTTTTTTTTTTTCGAAAGGTCAAAATCACATTAGCCATATGATTTTCAGTCTATGTGTGATTTTCAATTGCATGCATTATTATCCATCTTTATATTTGAATATTAAGGCATGGTTATCTCACTGACATCGACTTCAGCAAGCTATACTACATAGGATTCGTATTTGTATCAACATCTAGTATAAATAATTTGTCACTTACATTTTTATAGGTAAGATCTCTGATTCAAATTTTGTAGATAAAAATAATCAACATTAAGAAAGTTTTACTCTCAATACTCCCACAAAATATCTTTATAAATTCCGGCCATATGTTTTTTCAACATAAATTTGGCTCTTTTAGGGCCAACAATACATTACTTGATTCACATTTATTTCATAATTCTTTACTGCATTCCACTTTTAAAAGACACAGCATTTGCTTTGTTTACATGGCCTCATGGAAGCATGATTCTTAAAGGCATAACAAAATTGGACAGACCAAAATCATCAGCTAAGGAACTAGTTTGAAGGCAACAGTATCAATGTTTGCTCTTTAGACCTTCCAAATGAGGAAAGAATCAATATCCTGCCTGATAAGAATTTCACAAGATGAAGGCCTCTAACAAACTTCGGTTAAAAAGAGGGGAAAAAAAGTAATTGGGAGAATACATGATAACTAAAAAGGACCTCATCATAATAAATGTTTCCTCAATGTCTAGTACAACCATGTTTCAACTTTGGCAGCAGTACTAGTAGTAGTAGTAGCAGCACTCAACAAGAACATTATGATGCAGATCACAAGGAAATAAGGAATTTATGCATTAACTCAGTACACAAGCTGTGGTTCAAACTCTGCCAAATCTACAGATCCTGACTCAATTGGTGGCATTAGATAAGCAGCCAAGAGTTCAGACACCAGGGCAGTAACAAGTGGGATCCTTTTCAAGTTCTTCACTACTGGAATGTCGTTGCTCTCACCGACGGCAGTGAGCTTCTCGTTTATCTCCACCATCCGGTCCAACTTCCTCTTGAACTCCGGGTTCTCAACATCGAGGACGGCGGGGAAAATCCGCGCCGTTGTGCGGTTTGTCTGCAAAAACAATCCAGAAATGAAGCTTGAGTAACAGCTTGTAATTTATGAAGTCGGCATTAGTTCTTTATTGATTAACTCTTACATGCAACATTTGTTTTTAATGGTAACTTATGGCTTCAAATTTCTTTCTTCTTGTAAGTCAATTGTTAAACTCATCAATTTGTACTTGATCAGTAGGAAAAAAAAAATAGTAGATTATCGCAGGCAAAGCAATAGAGCACTACACACCGAAATTTAATTGAACATCAGCAATGATTGTAGCAAATAGGAAATCGCAGACTAACCTCAATGATGACATGCATGTCAAATTCTTTTGTGTTGAGTCCAATGCCTTCATAGAAAGCTGTGCGTTGGCAATCATTGAGGTACATTGTGACATAAACCTGCAGGGCAAATTTGAGAGCTATGCTGTAAGTAGGGTTATGAAGGATAACAAACACAACCAAATGACAAAATGTAGTACAAATAAGGTCTCTTTAGCTGCTATAAATTGATTCATGACTCTAAAAGTTCAAATGTGAATGAGATCCTGCATCATGGATAAACTTATCATCGATGTATACTATTGGCAATGTGGTGTATGTAGTATTCCATATACAGACTTTTCCAATGTAATCTCTATTATTCTCCGTATAGAAGCTTAATTCAGCACCAATTCGGAGCAGGTAATGAGTTTCATTAAGAATTTTAAAGAAAGACCAATAAAACTGCGTGTGACAGCAAAAAATTACCGATAGACAGAAGAATCGAGCCCAAAGCTTCGCCTTCCAGTCATTCAGAAATTGTGGCTGTGCTTTCATCAAGGCAGTGAAAAAGTCCCCATGTCTATTCTCATCCTGGCACCAGTTCTCAAAGTACTTGAAAATGGGATAACATTGGTACTGGGGATTGGCCTTGAGATGTCTGTATATGGTTATGTATCTCCAATATCCAATTTTCTCAGACAGGTATGTAGCATAGAAGATAAACTTTGGCTTGAAGAATGTGTATTTCCTAGCTTTTGTAAGGAAACCCAAGTCCAAAGCCAAATTGAAATCAGATAGACCCTTGTTCAGAAACCTGAATAGAATCAAAAGGTTATTTGGTCGGGCACCGCCATACGAGATATAAAGCAGCAAATTGAAGGCAAAGGATGTGTGATGTGTAGATACCCAGCATGCCTGGCTTCATCCCTAGACATCAGAGAGAAAATCTCAGCCACCACAGGATTTGTTTTCTGTAACATCAACACCCCAAGCAAAATTCATCAGACCAGGAACAGAAATGCCAACAATGCATAACGACAACCCTTGGCCAGGATAACTCAAGACATTAATCAAATTCTCATAGAAATATAGCTTCTACTAAAAAACTATAAACAACTTAAAAATAAGCTATTTTTAGCTTTTGAGTATAATCTTATATGAATAGCTTATATATGAAAAGTGATATTTTTAACTTAAAGAAAATCACTTTTTGTCGAAATAATATGAAGCAAATGCACCAATAGCAAGTTCAAACCTAAGCCATCATAAGCTCATCTATAGAAGAATCACATTAAACTACCCAAAAATCATAAGCTTATCCATAGAACGACAATTATATGAATGATAAATTGTTTTATTTTCTTTGACACTTCACTAGAGGGAAAAAGTCCTATTTTTTCTTCAAAACCATGATTTAACAATTAAGCCAAGTTTAATGTTGAATTATATTTCTGAATAAACAAAGAGAAAAAGGGAACTCAGACCTTGAGCCTCCTTCCAAGCTCCTTGTAGAGAAGGAAGCCAGAGAACTCAGCAGTGCAAGACCTCTCAAGGAACTCCACAAAGATCTGCCGGAGAGGGCCTTCAAGCTTGTCAGCAGCCTCCTTGAACTCCTTGTTCCTCACAAAGTGTGTCTGGTTGTAGTCAGTCTTGAACTCCTGCAGGAGTGCCTCAAACTCAGCCTGGTTCAGGTTCTTGTTGATCTCAGTGTTGAAAAGTGTCTCCATCTCATCAAAGTCAGTGGTGTAGAACCTTGGTGTCAAAAGGGTCTCCTTGATTGCAGTCTTTCCCTTCTTGCTTGGCTTTGTGGAAGAGGTGGTAGATGTTGTTGTTGGTGGTGCTGAAGACATCCTAATGGTGCTGAATTTTGGGTATGAACCAATTCTAGGACTGCCAAATCTTGGGGTGACATTGCTAAACTTGGAAATGGGTTTCACAAGAGCCATTTCTGCAGCCATTTCTTTTTGGTAGCAAACCTTGGCAGAATTTTGGCAAGGGGGTGTGTGTCTTTTGAGCTTCAGGAGAGTAATAAGGAGACGAGGAGTGCGTGATAGAATCTCTCATCCAATGAAATCTATGAAGGGGAATGGGAAGTTGACACGTGGATGGTGTTGTGAGCTTGTCCTTGCAACATGATTGGCTGTGGTGATTCCATGTGGATGAGAACTTGTGGCTTCCTTCTATCTGCACTGGATACTTGTACCTTTCGCTTATGCTAGGATTTAGGATAGAGTTTGTAAAATTGATTTCTGATATTGAAGAAGTGTACGTTTAATTATGACTTAAAATGATTTTGCCATTAAATGATTATGTTTTGTATTTTAATTTAAAGATTATTTTGATATATGATTTAGTATTTAATTTTGGCCATAAAATATAAGTTTATGTAAGAAAAAAATTGGAGTAAAACAAGAAAAGTTGAAGAATGGCCAACAAAAGGTAGGAAGATAAACCCCAATCATGAAGGAGATGAAAGGATAAAGCCCTTGAGAAGTTTTTGCTTGTTGCAAGAATAATGCTCTCTCATCAAGAATACTGCATCTGATGGTTTAGAAGATTTAACAGAACTCATGAATAACGCTCTCTACAGTTTAGGGTGCTTTTGTTTTTTTATATTTTTTAAACAGAAATCATAAAAGCTATTAAAATCAGTTTCTACTTAAAAATTTATAACTATTTAAAATTATTTATTTTTAATTTTTGAATTAAAACTTATATGAATAGCTTTTCAAATGAAAAATTTACTTCTGCGGCAAAATATTCCAAACTAACGCACCCTTAAATTGTACGATACAGAATTTTTGTCTTTTTCCCTCGCGGCGGAAAAACACCACTTGCAGCAGTAAGTAGGCAGAATGGCGGCAATTACAACAAAAATCACATTTGGTGGCACAGAGCAGGACCATAAAATTTCCTTTCTTTCCTTTTTCTTTTTTTTTTTTGGTTACGATTTTTATTTTTCTTTTTCTTTTAATCGGTAGAGAGATACATTCTAGAATATTTTGTTTCAGTTCGCGAGGGAAAAAAGGAAAAGAGAAGATCCAACTCTTGGAAAAGGATAATAAACATCTTTTGCACAGAATTTTGAGTGGAAACGAGTTCAACATGTTCTGTTTCTTCATAACTAGAATTCAGTTCGGTTAGTATTCGTGAGTTGGCAGAATTAGGCTCTCGAGTTCATTAATATTCTATAGGAGGAGTTTGTGAGTTGGCGGATTGCTACTCTATTAAGCTATCCCGCAAAGCTAGCTGAATTTATTTAGTTCAAATCCTATCGGTATGCATAAAGAAAATTTCGTGGCCAGAAAATTTCTTAAACATGTAGTGAAGGATAGTTGACAATGGATACCTTGAGCCAAAAAAAAAGGGTCCGACTCAAATAAAATTACCTTCAATATAATCTTATTTTTTGGTATGACAATATAATCTTCTTTGAGCATTTGATGTCCTATAGGAAGCAAGACTCTTCACGACACCGATTTTTTTCATAGGCAGGACTCGAATCGAAACTACTAATTAAGGAAAACGACCATCCAACCACTCCAACCGGCTAGCTTCTGAACCTGGCTCGTTAATTTGATTCTTGCCTCACAATTTCACAATATACATTGTACGTAATATTTCCGATTTATTTTCATTAACTATATACGCACACTAATTTAAAGAATGATAGCAAGACAACTATTAGAAAAATATCTACAAATACAAAAGGTCGCGTAAACTTTTATATACCTTCATCCCACATTTTTCTACAACAAATTATTTTGACTCAGCCAAGAAAACGTATTCCTTGTGTTTATTATGCTATAAAGAATTAGTTAATTTATAAATAAAAAATGCAGTTACTCCTTAACAGAAAAAAAAAAAATGAGGAGTTTTTCCTGTTTTGTAATCCTAGCTTTAATCCCCTAAAGAAATTTTAATGGTGACATCATTTTAGCTTTGTTCCCTCAAGATTTGAGCATTATCTAGCCAGGACCGAGGGAGAGAGGAAAAGATACAAAGCAGCTTGCAAGGGTGAAAACAAAAATGAAAAAATGTGCTACTTAAAGATATTCTAAATTTCTACTGGAAATTTTTTGAAAAATAAAAAATCATCCAATCTATATCTTAACATAGGACTGAGTACAAAGAGATAGGCACAAACTAGCACAGTTACCTATCACAAACTTGGCCAGACAAGACAATCTTTTCTGCATTATTTTGAAGTGGCTTTTACAGCTTACAACAAAACACTTGCCAGACTTTTACAGCAAAATAAGAGAGAGAAACAGAGACAGAGAGAGCAAGGCTAATCTCCTCATGATTTCCTGCATGAATTGATTAGTATCAATTGAATTGTGTACTTGCATGAGTCTTGCACACTGGAACTTCTTGCAAACAACTAAGTACTGCAAGCCTGCACCTATACATGGAAATGGAACCAAACTATCCTCCATACCTCCAATTAAAGAAAAACAACCAATCAAAGGAGCTGCAGTAATACCTGAAATAAAAGACCACTATTAAGGAAACAGCTCAAGAATGAAACTGAAATCAAATTTTTCATTTTTCATTTTTCTTTCTTTTTTTTTTTTTGCATCGCGGCGCATTCTGGATACTCAACATGATATTCTATTTAACCATATTTGAGTATGATATGTAGAGCCATGTTACTTAAGATTTAAGTCAGAATAAAGCACTAATCGGTGCCAAATATCAAACCTATGCAACATCGCATGGATCGACAAATGCAAGCTTAGGCCGTTCAGTCTAGACTTTAGAGGGTTTAGAAATTGAAGAAAGCCAATACCAATAATTTTTTCTTTTAAAGAAAAGGATGAAGAGTGAGAAAAAAAAACCTCTATACATTAATATGCAAAAGCTGGCACCGTAGCTTAATATGAGTTATTCCTATCGTCGGTTTCTTGAACTGCATTTGTTCTGTCAGCAGTAATGGGCCTTTGGGCAGATTCTCTGACATTGACTCCAGCAGACTCTTCCATTACATCTTCAGTGCTTTGGAAATTTAAAACGGTAGCAATAGATGTCCTCGCATCTTCCTCAACACTGTAGAATGGATCAAAAGAAGGTCGTCCCTCCTCATCTGCAAACTTCATATCATTCTCAAAATTATCAAAATTGAAGTTCCGCAGAAGTTCAGGAATAGGAATGCCACCATCTTCTGCACGCGTAGATCCCATTTCGATGTCAATTTTCTCCTTTGGGGTTAACATTCCATCCATGATATTTGGAGTCAAAGTCTCAGCCATATGTTCATCCTCCACCACAAATGATCGGAAGTTGTTCTTTGAAATGGGAATACTGGAACAAAGTGTTTCTTTAATATTTGCCAGTGATCCCCTGTTGTATGGATTCCCCTTCTTGTCATATTGGTACCGGAAGTTCTCATAAGTTGTCTGCAAGACAAGAAAAGCTAAAAGTATGAATAAGCTTGAACCAAAACAATAGTATCCAAAGAAAATTTATGAAAATAATGGCCACATGAAAAAGCCTCTGAAGAAAAGAATGTATAGTTAACTCTAATCTGGAGATTCTTTATGTAATAGAAAGCAAAAGAAACTATCATATGAAAGTACAAGTAAAAGAATTTATAGGACTAATTAAACCACACAATCGAATTCATAATAATCACTCATAGAAAATGGAGTTAAATTAAAAATGGCCAAACTAAACATGAGAAAAGCATTAAAAACTGTGGAGAACCTCAAACTTGAAATTTGCACGCCTATCAAGAAATTAATATGTAGCCACATACGATCAAAATTGAAGTTTGGATGGCAAAATTTAATCACCTCTCTAATCTGGAACCTCTTCAAAAAAGAAAAAGTTCAAGCAAGTTGCTAAGACATCTTTTTTAGTCCAATATGCCAGCAACTACATCCTGGATTACTGTAATTTTTTCTGAGTTAGAAGTGTTTTTGGAAGTTTATCAGAAAAACCAAATAATAGTGTTATTTAATTCGATAACACCATCTGCATTCCTGCAAAAGTATTAATATCAGTTATTCAGCTGTCGATGATGTCAATTAGATATCCCAATCAGCAGTACTTCGTTTATCCATAGCCGTTGCAACACCCAAACATTCACTTGGTCACTACTAGGGGAAAAGTAAAGATGCACTTGATAAATTTAATAGCTGAAGTTAAATATCTACACCAAACTCAGCTAAAATACCTAATGTTTCATTCTTCTCTCCCCTTTCTCCATCTACCTTTCTCTTAGATATTAGAGAACACTATTTTTTTTTTATTTTGATTATTGTACTTACATTTTAGCCCTCACATTTTGATAAACTTCTTTCCCTTCACTAGACCTTGTTAAATGATATGTTCTTGTTAGTCTTTGTCGTTTTGATGCTCAATTGTCTGTAACCACAGTATTTTTTTGAGCTTCTAACTAAACGAGGTTCGCCAAAGAACAATTAATCACTCGATTAAGCCAATGTATCTAGCACCTGAACAATGAACTAAACATAATAATTTTGTTTTTTGGTAAAGTCAACCATGTGTTCTCAAGTACCGTCAACGAGGAAGAGAAGAAAGGAAAAAGGCAAAACATGTGTTTCAGCTGAATCAGTAATCAGAAACAACCAAGAACTTCACACTTTGAGAAGTAAAAAGTCACCTGGTTCATACAAATGAGATACAAATGGAAAGCTGTGAGGCCGCCAACAAACCAGACAGCTATGAAGCAGTACACTATGAGAAAATCTGATAAATAATCATGTGATATTGTCTTCCAAATGCCTCTTTGAGCAAGACTGATCCAAGAAAACACAAAGACATAAAGGCACAAAATGGTTGATGTTGAAATAAACATGAAGAACCACCGATAGTTTCGCTGCAATTATATCAGCATGTAAGACAACAGTTAGTAATTGTAAGAAATAAAATGAAGCAGAACAGTCGGGGTAAGACAACTGATAGTTCTTGTAAGAAATACAATGAAGCAGAACAGTTGGACGCTAATAAATACAGACAATTGCTATTGCTAATGCATATCAAATATAACTTCGTGTTTTTATCCATAAATACATCTCTATCCAATTCAGACATGCCAGAGGGATCTTTAAGATGAAGACACATTTAAGCTACAGTATCTGCTCTCTCTCATCCTCTCCATAACAGATAGGCGGAAGTTAGATGCAGAAAGACCTGTCTACAGGTTATCACCATAGCCCCTACCAACTAGGAACCAAAATGGTCCTTGGTCAAAGAGTCATATAATGTCCATAGTTAAACATTGTATTTTAGATGTTCTAGTAGATTCACTATTTTCAACACTTTTGTAATTTCTTCAGTGGTATTACTTCTAGCAATCCGCCTACTACAAGGCAGAACTAAGGAAATGTGATTGGCAAAGAAAGAAGCTGCCATATAGTTGTAGCTCGCATTCGAAATTCTGTAGTTTGCTCAGAAAATTTGCTTAGAAGCGTAACTAACTCAAGTAACTATAGACACGTGCAGCACAAATCATCACTGATTTGCTTCATGATAAAGGAAAGATGGATTGATGATAAAAATTATGTTCCACTGGAGGAACATGAAGATCCCAGTGTTCACAAACAAGTCATAAGTAGAGCTTTCTCAACTTATTTTAGTCATCAAACAGATTCAGAACATAAAACTTTTAACTGATATGCAAGTAGCATAAAAATAATTTCTGTTAGATAAAAATGGAAATATTATCTCCAGAATGTTTCTAAACTTCATTTTTTGCAGCAAAGTGGACTTACTATTCCAATGCATTGGCCAACCCACGGACAGTGATGATCAAATCTCTGGACACAGTTGTTGCATATGGAACAATGAGAAGTACGAGGAGGGCGATAAAGCAAACACGTATCACAGAACTTCACTTTCACTGTGTGACCATTAACAATTACATCTTTAGTTCGAGGTAGTTTTAGATGAGGGGTTGTACCGTTAATCCACTCCATGGAAGGGGTAGGCATATCAAATGCCTCGTCATATTCAGGAGGTCTTGAATTTCTAGGAACAATTCCAGGATCTCTCCCAGAGGTCATAAGCAGGAATATTAAATCCTGCACATGAGTTTTCTGAGGTATCAGCCTTTCACTTTCAAAATAAGAAAGGAGCTGTCATCATAAGCTATAAGGAAATAGCAGATGAAAAAGATCAAGGATCCATCAATAATGAACATGAAAATGATGTAGTCATTATATTGACAGAATACGATGGACTGTAGTAGAAAACAAACTGGATACATACTACCTAAATGACATTATAGTTCAGACAACAAAGTGGATGCATAAACTACAAAATTAATTTTATTTTTTTCAAATAGTCAATATTATAAGTTCTTAGAGCCATGCTACCTTGATCATATCTTATTTATGCATTACAAGACCCCATGTGTACAGTAATGCATATAGAAAATTTGGCTTCAAAATTTCTTTTCTTTTGTTTTCAGTCTTTGATAGAATAAGGTGGAAGTATAGACAATGAAAGAAAAATAATGAGAATAAGAAGAGGGAAATGCTCAAAAAGAATGTGCATGAGTTGAAGACTGGTTTCTGTAGAGTGTAGACCTAAAAGCTCTTACTATAAGGACAAAGTGAATAAGGTGTTTACCAAAACAGTGAGAACTGAACCCACAATCAATACAGGAATCCAATAAGCATGATCACTAGCATTCCCATGCTTGATTCTAAGATATGTCTTTGCACAAAATCCAATTGCAGGTCCGGCAATTAGGAATGTGGTAAGAAACACAGAACCTACGTCGGGACCAAAAACAAGCCTCCCACCACATAAAAACTTCTGAAACAGGGCCAAAAGAAAGTCAGACATAGTAAACTATAAAATGCTTGTTGTTGCTCCAAGTATCGAAATCAAAACACAATAATAGATACTGCCTATTTTCAACTCAATACAAGCACATAAAATCTTTCAGATGGTAAATATTTACCAGCTTTAAAAATCAATGACCATGCCAATATTCAGCTATTGAAATGAATTTTTTTGTCACAAGAAAAGTCCTCAAATAGAAGTGACAGTGGTACCTAAAGAGCTTTTTACATCACGAAAACATCACAAATCTACAATTCACATCTTGTGATTAACCAGCAATTAGAAAGCACTATTTCATGTTAGTGATTTACCACAAAAGCCAATGTAGCATCCACTCACAATCAAAACCCATACTTGGTAATCCACAGACATTGACTTAGCAATCATCAATCATGCAATGAAAGCACAATTCAGGTTGAAACCAGAAATATCCTTACCCAGACACAACAAGAGAGTGCAATTTTACAACAGAGGAAGAAACATATATTGACAGAAAAGTGAGGTCCCCAATATCACATATTTCAATGCAAAGGAAACAAAACCAAGACAAACAAATATCCAAACTGAGATTAAACTGTGACCAAACATTCAATCCAAGTTATAAGCAAAACCCAATTTTGCGTCAGAGGAATCAACCCCCACCCCCCCCCCCCCCCCAAAAAAAAGAAGAAAACCCGAAAACCCCCAAAACAAAAGAAAAAAAAAAGACAAAGATGACAACAACAACAATAATGATAAAAATAAACCTCAAAAGCAGAAACACAGAGAGAGAAAGAAGTCAAGAACTGACATTGCCTCCCCTCCAGACTTGATAGAGCCTCCGTGGCTTCATGGTATGTGCCACAGTGGCAGCAGAATGAGGAGAAGACCCCATCTGCATATTTCTATTATTCCCAACCATGGCAGGCAGGCAGCACCCTACAATTGTTCCTCAAAACCCATAACACTCCCAATTCTTCAACCTTCAGCCCACAATAACAACTTTAACAACAACAACAACAATCCTCTTCAAAAATCCCAACTTTCCTTTCTGGGGTCCCTTCAATCAGCCTCCTCTTACAGTAAAAGGGACAATGCAGATGAAAGAGAGAGAGGGAAAGAGAAAATGAAGGGTGTGTGTGAGAGAGAGAAGATGCAAATGCTGATGTTGATGTTGATGCTGGTGTTGGGATCACAGCAATTGAAGAATCAAGCTGCAACTCCAAACCGAACAACGAGGAGAATTTTTTTTGGCTGAAGGGATCATTGGAGGACGAGAATCTCCATGTCCCTTATTTTAATGTTCTAATCAAAACCAATCCCTCAAGTTTTCAAATTTCTTTTCTTTTTTTTTAAATTCCAAATTTTTTTTTCCGTAAGATGTTGTTTTTGTTTTTTACTATACTTTGTTTCTCTCTCTCTCTCTCTCTCTCTCGCCAATGTTGTGTTGTTTTCTCTTTCTGTGTTTGTGTGTCGGAATCCAAAGTGCTGGCAGCTTTGGGGCTTCTTCGGCGGATCCTCCAACTCTTCGCGGCATTTACGCGCGTAATAGTAATGTCTCTTTTATTCGCTGTATTGCCCTTACTATTGGTACTTTCATTTCTTTCAGTTTTTTTTTCCCTTTTTTTAAAAATAAAAATAAAAAAGTACTTTTTATTTGTTTATTAATTTTATTTCGAGAAAGGGCAAAAAAAAAAAACGCTAATTTTGGGGAAGTCAAAGCTTGCCCAACTCAAGTTCAGAACTTCAGATATTGCATGAGTCCGTCTAGAAATGTTATTAGCTTTTAGCCTTTTATAATTGAATTTGGTTAAAAAATATATATATTCCTTATTTATAAATTAACATGTATGGCAAAGTACTTATTTAGGCTTCCACTTTCTCATATCATAGTTTTCTTGTTTTAGACCACCATTGTTTAAAATTTATTAAATTTTCAATTAATTTAACTCGAGTTGATCGTGTTTAGCATAAAGGTATATTCAGTTGAGCAATAAAATTGAGTACCTTCATGAATAGGTTTTATATGTAAAATTATATATATAATCTCATGAAAAATTTTCCCATATATTTTCATTTAACTTTAATTTTACACTTTATTTAAAAAATATAAGAATTTTGGTAAGTGAAAAAAAAAACAAGAATCAAACCACATAAGTCAATAGATATATTGGTCTTACTTTACCAAAAAAAAAAATTACCCTAATTACATGCAACTCAAATCACATGACAAGAATAAGGGCTCAAGAAAGTTCTTATTAATAACTAAGAATTCATGACCAAAAGTCAAGGGATTAGGTCATGTTTTGGATTTTTCATTTATCTATCTTTATAACTTGAGTTTAGTTCCTATAATAGAAGATTTAGATTAGGGCAAATTTTCTTCCCGTCCCCAACTTCAATTTCATTTCGAAAATAGGACTCATATACAAACAATATACATGAACTACGAATGAACGAATTCGACTATATATATATATATATATATATATATATATATATATATATATATATATATATATATATATATATATATATATATATATTCAGTTTAATTTAAATATGCATTATGGTTTTTAAAAAAATCATGACACTTAATTTAAGCTATAAAAAAATTTAAATATCAAATAAGTTCTTAAAGGTTAAAATATGACATTACATTAGCCTTTCAAGAAATTTAAACAATAATTAAATCCTTAAAATATCAAAATGTATCGTCACTTTAATCCCTTGAAAATATATATGACATCAAAATAAATCATTAAAAAATCACAATTTGCCAAAAATATTAAATAGATATCATATACATCTTTTAACAATCAAAGTGATGTCATTTTTGCTTTTAGGAGCTATTGGATATAAAAATTTCAAAAACTAATGTGACGTTACAATCAAATTTTTAGGTGTCCATTTGGGGGTAATTGTTTTTTTCTATAGTGTATGAAGTAAACAATACTTCATATACTACATTAAGGGAAAAATTACGTTATTATAATGTGAAATCTCACCGATAGTGAGATTTCATTTGAAAAAATTTATATTTTATTCGTGAAATGTTGTCATTGTCAATATTTGAATTAAAAAATAATATTTTAGCCGCTTTATTCAAAAAAATAATATTTTATTAGCGAAATCTTATCATTGACGAGATTTTATTTGAAAAAATTATATTTTATTAAATATGGTTGATGATTTCAAAAGATTTATTTTTTTAAAAAAATAATTTTTTAATAAAACCTTACCATTGGCGAGATTTGACAAATCATATTCATATAAATTACCAAAAAAACTCATTTCATGACAAATTTTATCATCACAAACCATATTGAAAAAAATGACCCTCTATTTGGTATCAAAAGAACTTTAGAGACTAAATTATATCAGATGTACCAAAAAAAATATATACGTTTACTCTTCAACTATTAATCAAGTGAGGATATGAAGAATAAGTTGTCATGAACCATTATGTAATCAATGATTAACTGTGTTTCTGTCATCTATGGACTTCACCTTCTAATATAATTAAGTTTGACAATATATATACTTAGTAACGTAATTGCTATTTTTGCATATGAATGACATGATATATGTTAATTCATGTCGTGTATTTCTTTCTTTCTTGTAAATGTGCCCATCATCCTTCCGTGTCCCAAACCCGACGCGCTATCAAGGTCCATTTTTTGAGAGTTTGAATATGTCTTATATATTTTTGTCCTTCTATTGCTTTTTGGTGGGAATGATTAAGTGTGTATTTGATTTATATAGTTGTAAATTATAAGTTGGGCATATGAAAATAATTTTTTTAGATATGTCACGGTTTAGAACTGAAAATCATGTTGAAATGTAATTTAACGTAATTTGTCCCACATAATATTGAAATGGATTAAAATTCCATCTGTACTCTTCAAATGGTGTGGCTATTGAATTTTCAAATTAAACATCTACAATTCTTATTAGTTACCTATAACTTTAAATTCCTAAATAATCCTAACCTAAACATGAAAAACACACTTAAGCCTTACATTTTCTAATCCTGAACGCCTACCTTGAGGGCACTGATCGGTAAAACTCAATTAAATATATTAAATTTTATCTATTAATACTCCAAACACTTTGTGCTATAAGCCTATAATTCAATTTTTATAATTACATAAACCATATAAGATTGGTTTATATAATACTCCACTACCCTGATATTGCATTAGATCAAATGGCGATATATATAAGGACAAAAAAATATTGTTAAAATATTTATTAGGATTAAAAATAATTTTTTAATATTTATAATTGTCATTACTAAACACATGTTTTTAAATATTTATAAAGATTAAAATTTAAAAAAACATTCAGCAAAATAAAAAAGAATAAAATTATAAGCTCTAAAACTGTAATTCGCTACATTTTTAAGAATAAAAAACATATATATTTAAGTCTTAAAAAATACGTAAAATATAACTAATAGTGTTTAATAGGACTTATATGGGTGCATCGCTAGTAAATTTAATTTATTCTTAGTATATATATGGGAGACCAATTGTATTTTGATAAAACTAAAAGAGTTAATATCGCTGCTGTCAGTCTTCTTGTCACACTTGAATCAAATTTGTTGCCAACTTTATAGAAGAACTTCTGTTGAACTTAGATAAAGCAAGCTAAGGTGATCTTACTTTGACAATTGGTGGATAGAGCGACTAATTAACTACAGGTCCTCTGAAAATTTTCCTTTTTTTTTTGGTCATAAAAATTCTTTAAAGTATACTTTCTCAACATTACCATTTCTAAATAATTTCCTACTTATTTATTTATGATTTTACGTAGGGGCCCAAGTGAACAAAATTCAGATTGTTGACTTTAACTTGAAAAGCATGGATAGCATCGATGGATGCATGGTGTTTTTATCCAAACAAGCTATCCAAAAAATAATAAGAATAAAAATAATAAAAATACAAGCGTCCCTAACTTAATATTTGATCAATTGTATGGTGATGATGTATGTACATTGGTAATGGTGTGTGTGTCTAGAATATGGTTTATAAATTACTCCTAAATCACAACTTAGTTGACAGACATATACAATGCCAATAGAATGTGGAGACAGATATTATATACTAGTTTAACTAAATACGCTGCTTTGAAGAAGCTGGCATTTGGCAGAACGTGCCATACAATACTAGTACTAGCCAACAACAACTTGCTAAGCCAAGCTTCACGTTCAATTTCCAACTCACAAATGTCAATATATATAGCAAATGCCTTTCTTTTTCTTTTGTATATTTTTTATATTGTTATCCATTGAACTTTGGCTCTTGAGGTCAAGTATAAAATAATGCCTGTTGGTTTAAGGAAGGTATACATCCTCGCAAATTTTGATATCCAAATAAAGGGGTCCATTAAGATGCATAGAAAGATATAAAATGGAATGTTAAAATAACCAGGAATGCCTATAAAAAAAAATGGTGAGCCAGCAAGCGTTTGGATAAGACAATTAGAAGCATAGCTCATTAGAAATTCTATAGTTGTCAGCTTGGAATAATACCATTTGGATTCCTGGATTTGTATCCTCTACATCATCTTTTAATGACTATATTTTATTTATTGGTATTGATTATACGATAAAATTAATTTGTTATTAAAACTATAGAAGTACATTTTAATTGTCCGATCTTTACCTTTGTCATTTGCTTGTTATCATTAATGTTGTTTAGGTCCTATTCAGCCAATTGGGTTATCTCACATTGTTGAATTATAACTAATACATCATCATGACTTGAATTTAATTTTTAAGTTTCTTCATTGGTGGTTGATTTGTGAGTACATTCATAAGTGCTCGACAAATCAAGAGGCATGCCTTGACTCTGAACTAAGGCGAACTTCTTCCTCAACCTAAACTTTTGAATATTAAAAAAAAAAAAACAAGAAAGAAAGTATGTCCCTATCCAGCAGTCGCTTATGGTTGCTGCTTTGTTGGTCTACTGTGTAGTCTTTAGGCTCTTGTTTTGTTGATTTCTTCAATAATATATCTTATCTTTGGTAAAGGATAAATTGTTTGTTATATGACATTATTTCGTCAGTATACAAAAGAAAAAGAAAAAGTTGATATTGGCACCTCTCATTTCTAATGTTGCAGTAGACAAAAAGGCAAAGGAACCAACCTGATTTGTGATTGCAAAATAAAACAATTTAACAAACAATTGTTTTTTTCTTTTTTTGGTATTTTACACTTGCAAAGTTGATATATTAATATTAATTAGCCGACAATCGAGGACTCCTCATTCGTATTCCAGGCCCAGCCGCTGCAAAATGATTTCCGCTGTTTGGGAAAGGGAGACCTTATTATTACTCCTTAGAGCAAACGGATAAAAGATCATGATATCAAACTAATTACACACTACCCTTGAAATTTCAAAGGAGTAATGTTATTTGTCCTGTCTTTTGTGACGCCTCTCAAATGATATGTTGAGGTGTTATCTACAGTATTAGTTAAGATAAAAGTTAGATTTCATTTTCGATCAATGTTTAGGGAATACTTAAGCATGTCTCTTGAAAAATATCTTCAAAAGTAATAAAGATAATATTTTTAATTTTAAAATGCAACTTTTAGAGGTATTAATACTCTGAAAAGAAGTTAAAACGTGGATTATTTAACTCATCTGGTCACACCTCTATTAGCAGGGCCAAAGAGTTTCATCAAGAAGAGGAAATGAGACCGATTAGTATATCATTATTTTAGATGCATTAGTTGTATATCAAGGGTATCAAATCTTAGATCGACAAAGTAAAACTGTAATCATAACTCACTGCATGATCTAAGGGTGGATAACCCTTATTTTCTCACTTTGGTGTGGTTTGAATTGTAGACAATACAAAATCTACAATCCACACTAAGCTGAGAAAATAATGTAGCTGCTTCACTCGTGTCTCCTGCATTGTTATGTGAACATGTGCCAAGTTTTGTAACTCGTCAACCTTTTTCTCCATTTTGAGCAATAATGATAACAATCTGAGATTCCATTTGAGACATATCATGTGTTTACAACTTTCATTACAAAATCATGCCACTACCCTTAAAATAAATACCACCTCACTCATCAGCAAAACAGCATTCTAACCTTAAAATCCACTTTTTACTAACATTCCCTTTCAGGGTATGCCCAAATGGATTCGCACCAAAAATAGTTTTGAGACTTTTTAAGGTAATCCTAGACATAGAATCAGGTAACACTAAAACAGCAAACACCACTACACGGTTATGTAAAACTCATCAGCATGCTAAAAAAGAAGTGGTTATTGTCATTTTCTCGGAAGATTAAAGAGTAAAAGAAGGTGTTAGTCACTATCTGAATCATACAAGTCCTTAATCTTCTGAGACCACAAGGAGGTTTGCAAATCTCTCATTTGTCTCTCTTTCTTGTATTTCAACAATCAAAGCATGAGGTGGATATGTACGTGATCTTACAAGTTACATCTTTGTATCCAGGAATGTAATCCGAAGGAGCTATCGCTTCCCCTCGTATTCGTCGCCTCTGGTTTTGGGTTTCCGTTGGGAATTCTTCAGATCTTGATCAGCAGGAACAAAAATATCAAATGAACCTTCTTTTGCTCCTGCCTTCTTCTTCTTCAGATTATCATCAATGCCACTGTAATCCAAATCCTTTAAAATACTTGGAACTCGCATACTATCCTTGCCATACATTGTTCCCATCTCCATGTCAAACTTTTGTTTTGGGTTTATAAGTCCTTTTTCAAGATCTGAAGTAAAGGATTCATCTTGAACATCATTCTCTTCTGTAACCCATGTTCTGAAATTGACCAATGGACTTGGGATCTTAGAACAGGAAAGTTCTTTGAAGTTTTCAATAATTCCCTTTGAATACGGATTTTCCTTCTTATCGTAGCGGTACCGGAAATTCTCATAAGTTGTCTATAAGAGAAGAAAATGCATATAAAAGATGAGTGTAAAATACTGATACAGCATGCAGTAAGACATAGACTAAAATTTCCAACAATGATAACTTAAAATCAGACAAATGCATAAGGAAATGCAAACTAAGAATTGTTGGAATCATGAATTCCCAATGTGGCTTATGGAAACAAAAGATATAGAACACTGAATAGCAAAAAGAGATCACCTGGTTGGTGGAAATCAAATAAAGATGAAAAACTGTCAGCCCGCCAACAAACCAAACGGCTATGAAGCAATATACAATGAGAGCAACCGAGAGGACATCATGAGACATGCTGGACCACAAGTTACCCTTTTGCTGAAGAAGGTTAACCCAAGAAAATGCAAATACGTATACACACAACAAGGTTGATGATGATATGAACAATATGAAGAATGGGTAGTTACGCTGCAAAAGCATGAATAGGAGGAACATTGTTAGATTCGGCTGAAGAAAGATTGGGAAGGATAAAGATGGTGGACTCTGGAAACATGGAGGATATAAAAAAAAAAAAGTTGAATTAAAAGAAAAACTCAGCAATCTGGAAATAGCAAAAGCTACTTGTCTTTCTAAAATTTAGTGTAAAATAGTAACAACATGTAACAAGTAAACAAAAGCATGCTAACAGCATCAAACTAAAACTTCAATAAAGGAGGAAATGAGTGATCCAGTATTGAACTTCAAAATAATTTTCAATGTTTAGTTGTAAATGAGTTCAACTTAATAAAACATGTAAATATAAATTTACCAAATGAAACTAAAAGAAGGCACACTAATGTTCCTAAAAAATACCGAAAGTTCGCTTGATTTCTTTGAGACGGTTTCAAACAACTTACCGATCCAATACACTGACCAACCCATGGACAATGATGATCAAACTTTTGCACACAGTTATTGCAGATGGCACAATGGGAAGCGCGTGGTGGACGATACAGCAAGCATGTGTCACAAAATTTCACCTTCACTGTCTGGCCATTGACTTTCACATCCTTAATTCTTGGTAATTTCAGGTTTGGAGTCTTACTGTTCACCCACTCCATAGATGGTGTGTTCATGTCAAACGCTTCCTCAGGTGGACGCGAATTCCTGGGGACAATTCCTGGATCTCTACCAGATGTCATGAAGAGAAAAATAAAAACCTGTATCAACGAGTGAAATGTCATGCTCACAATATCATACACAGGCCAAGTATTCGTTATTGAGGAGAGAAACTTGTCTTATATATTTTTACCAACCAAAATTGTGAGAATCACTCCTCCAATCAGTACAGGATGGCTAAAGAGAGGACTGTCGTCTTTTATTGACGATATCATTCTTATGCAGAATGTTATTGCAGGACTTCCAATCAGGAATGACGTTAAAAAAAGAGACGATGCATCCTGACCGAAGACTACTCTTCCACCAAAGAGAAATTTCTGGCATGAAAAAGGAGCTTTATCAGAAATCAGTGTAGTTTGTTTAACCTCATAAAGTCTGAGGCCATATAGAGTGGATCCTAAAATTACAATTTATGTATTTGCCTTCATATGTGACTTGTTATCCCTAGGCAAAATGACTCTCACTTTTGAAGTTACAAGTTCCACATTCTATATATATATATAAACTGAAGCAAATCATTAAAAAAATCAAACTATATTTCCATAGAGTTTTTATTTGCTCTGTTTTGGAAGAATTATGAAGGGGTTAGTGTATCACACACTTTTATTCCCATTAAATCAGCTGATGGACCAAGCTTAATAAGGTGATGAATACAAGAGACTATAGATAACTGTCTCACATCGACCTTCTTTCTATCTTCTTTTCTTTTGTTCTCTAATTCCTTTTTCTTAGGCCCCAAGTAACAGTCTGGTCAGAAGAACTTATGTTTGAAGAAGAAACTCAAGCATTCAACTGCGACAGAAATGCATCTTCAAGTGTGTTAATCTTTGACTAAGATGAATAAATCTCATGTCAAATCTTATACTCTAACCCCCTACTCTATTCACCTAAAACATCACCATTACCAGTCAAGTAATGAGTTCAACCTTTTCAATGGTTCAAGAACTCTAGGGGAAAATGTGACATGGAAACTCCTGATACGTAAAACATATCGAATACATATCCTGTCATGAATTATTTCTCATCTCTCCTAATAGCTTAAGCTGTTAGGTAGAGGCACATGAATGGTTTCATATCTAATAAATATACGTTCACTTCAACCATTACAAAATCTCAACCTCCCCACCTAGAGCATCACATACCTCTCCCTATTGATATGTGTTGCTGCACGGGAACAAACACAATACCCTCAACAGCCAAAGTTTCGATTTTGATCAGAGAAAAACAAAGAACAGCACCAATATTAAAAAGGGTCTGCACATTTTTAAAAATTAAAAATTAAAAAGGCTTACATTATTTCCTTGCCAAACTTGATAGAGCCTTCTGGTTTTGGCGTTGTTGGGAGAAGGTTCCGTGGATAAGGCCAAGGAAGGGGAGGGAGACGCCAGGCTTTGGTGGTAGTTGTTGCTGCTGCTCATAATGAAGATGATTCGATCTAAAATTTTTATTATTTGATCACTCTGATGATGATTATGCAAGATGCAATTATCTCCTTCCTTTGCAAAAAATCAACAATCAACATGTGCTGCTGCTGCTGCTGTTGTGGGGTTCAGAATTTCCGTGTTTTTTGCTTTGTGTTTTTTTCCCTCCCGATAATTGGCGATGGTAATGGAGGAGGAACAAGGAGAAGGGAGTTGAATTTCCCTTCTCACAAGTCACACGTTCCTGCCTTTTTCTTTTTTGTTCTTTTTTTCTTACAATCTCATTTTTTTTTTCCAACTTTTTTTTGTTTCTCTTTCTCTTTCTCTTCCTCCTCCTTCTCTCCATGAAACCAGCAGTGCTCTAACTATTTTTCAAAATCCACCAGCTTTTTCGCAGGCACTACGACTATTTTAGAAACCCAGCTGCTGAACTTCCATAATATAATATACACACTAAAAAATAATAGAAATGAACAAAACTATTTTGGATATAATTAATTTTGATCTACTATTGACATTTTGATTTTGGATAAATTTAATTTTGAGGTACTAATTCAATTTTAATTGCGTATATTATCACATTATTAAAAATCTTTTACATAACGCCTATGACTTAAAATGTCGATCACGTAAATAAAAAAACTTGATTGAATCCAATTTAATCAAAATTAAATATTTTTCTTAATATTAAAATGAGGGTGACTTATACTATGTATCATAAGGTATAGTGTAATTGCCCTTAATATTTTCTATTTGCAAAATTATCACTAAAAGTCTCCAAAGCTAGTTAAAATTATCCATTGCATTGAAATTACTTATTCATTAATTTAAATAAAAAATGACATATAATATTTATATGATTATTAATAATAGAATTATAATATTTGACAAATAGATTGAGTAAAATAAATTTTTTAGTCGGGGTGGGAAATAGTGGAGTGGAACAGGAATCCTACCACTCCATGATGTGCCGTTAATTTTAAACGAGAGACTTTCACATGCAAAATTTCCATCACGTTTTGAAATGAGGTCCAGTTGACCTTTTACTTTAGATTCCCCTTTAGTACCTACTATTTTCCTTTGTTCACTCAATTTTAAGTCGCAGACATCACATACAACGCTTTCCAAAACGACTTCCTCTAACCAAAATTCACCCGACCCGAGTAACAATCCACTTGCGAAATTAGTTGAACCCAACAATTTTGTATCTTTATGCACTGTTCGAACAATGTGCACACGCTACAGATTGGAACACACATTTCTCCAACAATCAGCAGCCTCGTATCTCGTCAGTGTTATGGTGCGTCAGGTGTAGCCTCATCTACCCACCACCAAATACCGATAACCAAATTCGGTCACAAAATGAAGGCCAACAATAATTCCAGCTCCAGGGAATTAAAT
This sequence comes from Dalbergia cochinchinensis, assembly GCA_031216125.1. Classification (NCBI taxonomy): domain Eukaryota; kingdom Viridiplantae; phylum Streptophyta; class Magnoliopsida; order Fabales; family Fabaceae; genus Dalbergia; species Dalbergia cochinchinensis. The sequence continues at coordinate 22,703,014 of CM062368.1, read as the reverse complement.
CGATAACAATAATACCCATATAAATTAAGGGTAAAAAAAATGAAATTATCTTTACAGCAAAGCAATGTTGACAATTTGATCCTCTCAACAATGCTGAAAGTTTATATATAAAACTACTATGAAAATTTCCCTCCTTTTTTTTATCTCCTAATAAAAAATACTCTTGAAATGATTTATTTGCTCTCTTTGAAAACATATCAATCTCTCTAGTAAAGCTTATTTCCGGCCTTGGGCCTATGGTAGCCTCAATTTTCGCGGAGCAAAATGATGATTAAAAAAGGGACTAGAGGTAGGCCTATGTTTTTTTCAACAAAGTAAAAAAAAAGACGATCATAATTATTATCATCCAATTTACGCCCAATAAGGATCATGGGCCTCTACGTGAAACATCAACTCTCGGTCGTGTAAGATTGAACGTGAGGCATATTTTTATTATTATTAGTTTTCTGTTTTCGAGTTTCTTTGAAGAGCTGTAGAAATACCGTTGGGATAAGACAGGTCCTACAACCAACAAATTCAGGTAATGCGACGAGTGATTAGGACGAGAAACTAAAGCATGAGCTAAAAATTTGTGGTGAAATATTACACAAAATCCCCCCCAAAATAAAAAAAAAAACGGTCTGCTTCACAAAAGAAAAATCCCATAAAATAATTCGAATTTCATGGTTCAACAAACAATTAAAAGAAAGTTTGGTCTCAAAAATGACGAAGAAATCAAGAGGGCGTGGTAAAACTACCGCTTAAATTCAAGCAAAATAAAACAGAACAAAACGAAAAGAAAAACGCAAAACATAAAGAGAATTCCTCCATTTAAAACATAGATTTCTAAACATCTAGGATTCTGTTTGGTTTTAGAAAATGGTTTCTATTTTTATCGCCTGTTATATAAGCTTCTATTTTTTAAGATTTTATAAAGAAAATAGTAAAAATTGAAAAAACTATTCAAGTCTTCACTCGTCATTTCTTATTTTTATTATTTTCTTTACAAAATCCTAAAAAACAATATTCAAACTACAATCAGAAACCAACCAGACCTTACAGATATCCTTTTCTCTCTTGTTTCTTTTCTAGCAGAATGGTCCAACAATTTACAGAACCATCCAACAAGAGATCACATGCCAAGTATATGCAAAAATAGAATATAAAGATGATTCATGGAAAGATGGCAACAGACTAAATATTCAGAATCTACATATCAAAGTTCATCATTACCATATGGACAGAGAGCCCTACTCAAAATCCTTCCCAACAAGCAGCTAACAGAAGAAAGAAAGAAAGAAAAAAAAAAAAAAAAACTTACACAAAACATGTGTCTTACAGTTAATTTTTTTTTTGTAACTTACCCACATTAGTAAGTAGACAACCTGATCTTTCTTTTACCAATTCACTAGAATTGCCAAAAACAATAGTTGTCTGCTAAGTAGCATCCTTCTAAATGCCAGACTTCTCAAATAGAATGGATGACCAAAATGTTATAAAAAAGTTCCATCCTGCTGTCTGCCATAGCTAGAGCTGAGACACAACGAAAGATTGCATAAGTGAGATTTATTGTTCTCCTGAGACCAATCAGGTGAAATCTGAATTATCTAAACTTATATCAGTATTAATAATTAAAAGAGGAAAAAGAAAGAGCTATAACATTTTTAATTCATTAAAAGATTCAAAACAAATACTCTTTACTATATCTGCTGTTGAATAAAGCAATAGTTTAGAATAACTCCATGTATTTTTATCATTACTTTTTGAGAAAAGTCAAGAAAACCCCTTCAACTTTGGCTCACATACACTTTAGTCATGTTACTTCAAAAATGTGCAAAACAGTCATTAAACATTTTGATTGGTGCACATTACTACAATATGCTAATAGTTTTTTTTTTTTTTATACATGAATGGTCCAAAAATGTTCTTTAATTTTTTATCTTTATGCACTTTTATCCTATTATTTTTTAATGAGGTTTCCTAAAGAAATTATGGAGCCCACACATGCAATTTTCCATAAAAAATTGAACATTCATTATCAGATTGTAGTAGTCTGCACAAATCAAAAAGTTTAAAGACTATTTTGCATGTTTTCAAGGTATCAAAACCAACGTGCACATAAGTCAAAATTGAAAGGGGCTTTCTAGACTTTTCCGCTGTTTAAGCATGTCACGGTTCAGTTTCATGTACAAGCATCATTTCATTTTAATGCATTGGGACACTATTTATGAGTCTTATTCATGTATACAAAACGATGGCAGAAGTAATCCATGACAAAGAATTTGTTGGCATTCAAGATTCAAAATCGCACTCTACAATGTCAGGAGACAAACTCAGATTTAAATTTACCCTTATTGAAAAGTGATAAAAGCAGGACTTGACAATGGCCATACAATTAAAATCATAATTTCCACACTTCTCCCATAACTCATGCTTCAATTACAATCTTAATATCGAACCTTTTCCCATAGCTTTACTATGCCTCAAAAAAGTCTTCCTAAGCCGTTAAAAGTGGTAACTACTAACTACAATAACCCTGCAGATATAGTTCTTATAACCCATCAGTCTTTATCCCTGAAAATTTTCAAATTCTTAAACTGACAATTGACAAATTCTAACAAGTATACAAGTCCTTTGGGTAGAACAAATCACAAAACTATGATGCTTTCAAGCTACTTAGACTGGTTTCCTTCCTTTGCAATCCACTAAACTTCATCTTCAAGACTTTTTATTGTTGACGAAACAATTTAATCTGTCTAACACTTGATTTAGTTATCAAGAAAATACTCCCTTCATTAACTATGTTCTCAAAGTTCTCCTTCCAGACAGCTGAACTCTATGCCATGAGTAGGTAAACTAGGTCAAGGCAGATCCAGTTATTTAAGCTATTTCAATATATTGTACCAACTACCAATTTAAGAAGTAAAAAATGAAAAAAAAAAAAACAAATAAGACTTTTTCCGCTAGCTAGGGATGGCAATATGGATCAAAAATGACATTGTGTCCAATCTAAATCATATCTATAGACAAGCCATTAAAAACTAAATCCAATGGGAAAGAATTTGCATTGCTCTTTACTAGCAAAGGTATTTCTAATTTCTAGTAAAATAATTTCAGAAAGCATATTAGTACTAATTTACTAGACTCTTTATGTCATTCCTCTGTAAGTTTTAGCAGGGGAATAAAAAAACCAAAAGTTATAGCACAATTGTAACTAAGGGCCTGTTTGCTTGAGCATTTCTTAGGGGAGAAAATTCTTATTTTTAATTAAAAGACAAGTGTAAAAAAAAAATTAAGTTGAATAGAAAAATATTGAAGTTTCAGAAATAACCTGACCAGCACCCCCCCCCCCCCAAAAAAAATAAAACTACATCATAAAACTATTTTTTCCCCTAAGCTTAAACAAACGCATCCTAAGTTACAATAATAGAAAAAAACTAATCAATCAAGAAGTATCAGAGATAACAATAATAAGGGAAAAGAGCATTTCAATGATTGCAACAGGAGGGAATTGTGATATAATTACCTCTGTTAAACAAGTTAGCAAAGATATAAAAATATTCTCGTATATAAATATAAATAAATAAGAAAAGATCAACACTTCATTTTCCTTTTCACAGCAAATGACTTCAACCATGTATCTTTCACAAAATTCCATACACCTGGCCTTAAGTTCCAATATTTTAATTGGAACTACTTTGAAAGTTCACATATGAGAAGAAGTACTGATAAAACAGGCTGCGAAATTAAAGAATGAAGGTTGCAAACTTCCTAGTGTCAAAAGTTGATACATCATCAAAAACAGGGTTTAATCACCATTCATGAAATGCATGAGAAACAGATAGAGAGATGGGGATGAAGAAAGATAAAGAATTATTTAGTATATAATAAAGTAATTAGGAAAAAAGGAAACTAACCTTATCCTTGAGTCTAATTGATCAGGTGCCATCTCATCCAAAACTCATCAGACAGTTAACAAAAGTATCCCCTGCATTTCACAGATCCACAAAAGCATTTCTTTTTCTTCTGGCCTACTTTGAGAGGAAGAACTATCCCATAATCATAAGTTAACTCCATCATAGGAGGGACGTGTCTAATTGCATAGAAAGCAATGTGGAGATCAGATTCATTCTTATTTTCACGTATGACCGGACGCCATAACACATTTGGAGAGCAGCTGTGATTCATGAACCGTGCCACATTCCCTTCATTCCTTGCTGTTATATAAAGTGGGGAGGGGATCTTTGGAGCTTCAGTATCACCAGGAAAAACTTCCAATTGCTGATAAATGCGTGTAGAATCAAAAATGTAATCATCTTCATTTTCACCACCAAGCTCATCTGCTCTAGCATTGTCTATGACTTCCCCAGCGTACTCACATATGAAAGTTCCGGCACGGATAGGATCCCAAGATCTTAGACCCCACCCTTTATCCTTGGTTTTGAACACCTCCAAGCGAATTTTCAAGCCACCTTGGGAAATCCGGTTTCTGCAATTAGGAGGGCACTGACAGGATGGACCACACTCATATACCACCGACTTTAGGTCTGCAAGTAACCCAGTTGCAGAATATGGTAGATAACCTCCATTCTTTTGAATGCAAGGACAGTTATGATTGCCAGGTTGGCATCCACCAACACAAGAACATCCAGTAGAAGATTCCAAAGGAGCTGTTGGTTTCAAATTCTTGACAGTTGGGGAGTAAGTGAAATATGCAGGGCCCTTCTCGCTATCAACATCATTCACAAGACAAACAGGTAGATTTTCTGCCCCAGAAGTAAGATCAGGCAATATAACCCCTGCTCTTGTAACAGACTTATCAGTCCATTGTTGAATGGATTTCCATATCATATATGCATCAGGCTGCCCAGCCAACCGGACCAATTTATACTTGAATACATTGAAACCAGATTTTGCTTTCTCCACCCACGAATCCTGGATCTTGTAAAGACCATCATAGACGTATATCTTGCCAGTCGGATGTGCTAAATCCCTCAAACCTCTAATTACTCTCACATCATTACCTCTATGTAGGCTCTTTTCCAATGCAAGATTACCCCTTTCAAGCTTTTGATCACTTGCTCCCTTATCACGGTTAGCCCCACCTTGGCCACTGTAAATAAGCACATCCCCATCCTCCACATTATCTTCATACCCTCCAGATGAGACAATACTGACAGCCAATGGCTCTTCCTCTTGACTGATTTTGGCACCCATGTAATCAATCCCAGCCATAGAAGGAGAATGTAATCCCACTAAGCACAACTCAAATCTGAAAAAGTAAATATCCCCAATTTCAACACCAGGCACAGCTCCAATACGTTTCTTGCTATTTGCCCTAACCCCTTTACTCATCATAATAGTACCAGCCTTCAAATCAGGCCGTTTTGCTCCAGCTACATCCTTTGCTAACTCTTCGATTTGTCCAAGCTTTCTTCGTAACACTTCATATATCATAAGTGTATACGTAATTGAGTCCCTGGTACCATCAGGCTGATTTAGAGCTTCAAAAACAGCAGGGTTAATGGATTTGAGAATATCATTAGCCACCACATCCGGATCAACATCAGCCGCAGAAGAACCACCCCTCCTTCCCCTTGTCCTCTTCTGGTTCCTGCGCCTTAACCTCCCATCCCCAGTTCCATCTTCCACATCAACTTCATTCACCTCAACATTGCTGTAGCCATCCTCATCCGTGAACTGTCCACGGCTTCTGCTAGTTTTTCGTGATGAGCCCGCATCTCCATTCGGCGTCCTGAACGAATTAATCGGAACTGCTGCAGATATAGGGCCTGCAGGCACACGCTGGGCGGTTGGGGTTTGTGCATTCTGTTCAGACAGCCTCTGGGACTCTGGCGAGATGAAGAAGGGGTAAAAGGGCGCAACACCAGATGGGAAAGGACCAGAGGGAGATACACAAACAAAAGGAGCACCACCTTGTGGATTTGAAGAGGAAGAGGGGTTAGATGGTGAAGGGAACACAGGCACAAGAGTTCTCAATGGCTTGACATTCAAAACCCTAGACTTATCAAATGACCCAGGTGGAGGAACAGAATCTTGACCCAAATTGTGTTCCATTGATAAAATTCTATAGCAGTAATTCAGAACCCCGACAACAATTTCAGTATACACAGCTAACCACACAGCAAAACAACTCTAGTAGCTGGTATTGTCCAGAAAAATCAATGAAATGGTAGATAACTTAAACTAAAAGGACTGAAAGACACGATAACTTAAAGGGCTGAAAGACACAAACTTTGGAGTCAACCCTGGGAACAACAAAACATTTCCTGCAACATGCAATCAAATCTGGAGTCAGACAACATGAAAATATAATTTTAAAAAATATATATAACCAAATATTTAAAACGAAAAAACAAAATTCGGTCAAAAAAATGAACATAAAATTTTCTCACAGCCACGCACCCTACTAAGAAAGAGCATGTTCAAGAACAACAAGAAGAACAAAATCAATGAACGGCACAAAAACAAGCGAAACGACAACCTTGAAAGCACAAAAGGGAGCGAGAAATGGAAAGGGGAGAGACAAAGACGCAAACTTTATACCAAAAATCCGAGGAGGAGAGAAGATTCCACCTCAGATCAGATCATGCAGGGTTCACGGAAATGGGTAAGAAAACCGAATCGTGAAAAGATTGGGTTGAAAAGTTTCCAACTTTGAGGTGAAAAGCTGAGAAATGAACCAAACCTGAAATGGGTATTGAAGATTGGTGCGAGTTTCGTGAGCTGCTTCCGCTTCAGTCCATGGAAGTAGCCCAACCCAAAGCTTCTTCAGTTCTCAGGAGGGAGGGGGAGAGAGAAAGAGAGAAAGAGAGAGGGTCTTTGTGCGTGTCTATGTCCTTTTGTCGTTGGGGAAATGATCACGTGGTAGTGAAGTGCACGGAGTGGGGTCTGTTTTCGGATATTATGCTGACGTGGCGATATTTTATTGGACATAAAGAGAGAGCACGGTGCTCAAGCGTAGCATGGTGGAGAGTGCACGCCCGCACGCTTTGCCTCTTGGGCGAAGCGGAACGGTGAGAATCGAGGAAAGAGAGAAATGAACGGGTCAGATTTCGACAGGTCAAGGAACAAACGAAGTGGGAGATTTAGTTTTAGTAGGAAAAAAACGAAGTGGGGAGAAAAATCATATATTAATGGTTATCTTGAAAAATTGAGAAAAGCTTATACATTACTTAAAACATTAATGTATTTGTATGTAATTTATAATCAAATATATTAATTTTTTAATATAATAGTTTCTCTTAATTTTTCACAAGGTAACTATTATTCATGAAATATAAAATAAAAGATTTAATACAGAGAAAATTATACTAATATTTCTTAAAGTTTAGTATAATTTATTACGTTCGGTATTCTTTAATTTTACAAAATTATCATTAGTCTCTCATAAATTTTACTAAAATTATATTGGCTTCTCATATGGATATTGGTTCGTTAGTTTAAGTGACTAAAAAAAAAGATAATATGAGACAATATATATAATATTAATAATAAAATTGTAATATTTTGATAATATTGAACATATTAAGTGAATAAAATATTTTTTTTATTATTTCATGGAGATTAAATTTATAATTATAACCTATATTAAAAATGAGCATTTTAGTTGATATATATGTAAGATATTGTTAAAATATTATAATTTTATCACTAATAATTATGAATATGTCACACATAATCTTTTTTGTCACTTAAATTAATAAATTAATATTTATATGAGAAATTAATATAATTTTATAAAATAAAAATATATCAAATATAATTATACTAAACCTCAAAAGAGTGATATATATTGTCAATGTAAAAAATAATTTATATGGAAAGATATATATATTGCCATATCATTTGAAAAGTTAGATTCAATGTAATCACGCATTTTTTTTAAAATTCATACAAATATGAGTTTATGATTGAAAAATGGTATAAAATTTATTCATATTGTTATTATATTAAAATTAAACTCTAAAGTAAATTAACAAAAAAAAATTAAACAGCTAATTTTTTCGTTTTGCTAACCATATGATAAAATTATGTAACATGAGGGGTAACTTGAAATGAATAAGTGGATTTTATTATTATATTTCATTTAAGGGTGTTTGTTTGGCAAACTTTTTTTTTTGGGAAAATCACTTTTTCATGGAAAAAATATTTTTCATATATTTAGATCATTTTTAAAGAATAATTCGAATTAAAAAAATCAGTTTTCCATAATTTTTTTTTGTAGAAGTTAAAAAAATAGTTTCTGAAAAAATAGTTTACAATTTTCAAATTATTTATAAAATTTAAGTGTTATAATTTTTATGTAAAATGTGAAATAAACGCATCTTTAATCACCAATATAATTTTGATTAAAAGTTCAACTTACATTATTCTAATTTTATAATATTGTTACTTAAATTTTAGTGTGCCGTAAGTCCAAATGATTTTTATTTGGGGATCATGTGATAAATTTCAATCAAAGTCGTGTGAGAATGACACAAAATTCATATCATCCAAAATATTAAAGTTTGAATTTGATCAAATTTAACACAATATAATCCAAAGGGTAAATTAAAATGTACAAATCAACCTTAAAGTTTGGCAAAATAGCAAAAACCCAATATTTTTTTTTGCTAAAATACGGAGTCCACCCCATTTAACCGTGTCTATCCTATACGTAATAATTTTTTGAAAAATTTATAACATTAATTTAGTGCTTGAAAAATTATTAAAAGATATTTTATATCAATTTATTAGTCCTTAAGGATAGTGTGATGGTCCTTGCACTATGTATATGACATCTATTTGATCTCTATTTTTAATAAATTCACAAATTTATTTTATGTCACATGAATCTTTCAGATAATAAACGAATATTCAAAAGTTTTCAAATACTAAATTGATCTCATGTGTGTGTTTAAAGAACTAAATTAACAACAAAAAATTTTTAGAGACAAAACCAATGTCAGGGGTTTTTTTTAAACAACAAAATTTTCAGTGTGCCTAAAAAAGTTAACCAAATTAAACTCACATAACCTCTCGTCCAATCCTCTTCTCATCTCCCTCCATTCACTCTTATTCAAAACACAAAATCTCTAAAGAGGAGCAACGAGACTTCCATGTTCCTTCTTCCTCAACAATTTTTTATGTACTTTTATTCTTAAATAAACTCTCACTCCGCGATCCTCTAAACATAGGCTCTCATAGCTCTCCCAACATCAACATGCCCATAAATTTGCAGTGACGCAAGATTATGCACACACCAAGTCGCGGGGGGATGAGCAAGTGAATCAGAGCCTATATAATTTTACCAAATATGGTTGAATTAATGGAGTACAATGAATGAGATGGTGCAAGCATAGATTGGCAAAGTTAAAAATTGCTAGGTAAGGTAATGTCAGAAAGTGAGAGAGTGTAGGTGGGATGAAAAATATGGGAATTCAGCTTATATGATTCCAAACGAAGCAGTACCAATGACAAGATGTTGCTTCTTTAAAAATTCCTCCAAAAAATTGCCATAAGTTTTGCTAAGGTCTGGTTTGCGTTTATTTATTTATTTGTGAAGAAAAGTTTAGGTTTGCATTTATCTTAGTTTTTTAATTATATAACTCAGCCATGGTTAATATACATCACTCAACCATTTCTTTTTTATGCTCTCAACCATGGTTAATAGGCATCCCTTATGTAGATGGAACGAAATGCAATATTGATAAAATTGGGTTAAGTATTATTTTGAAAAACATAAGCAGATGTCTGTTATTTACTCTAATTTAAAAATCTGACTAAATTAAAAAAATATATAAACAATAATTAATATAGTCTCAAATTTATGTGTCTATCACAAATCTGATTCTCATTGTTAAAGATTTGGAGTAAGTAAAGATGCCAAAAAGGAAAATCGACTAAATAAACATCTTTAATCAACTCAATCTTATAGATCTCATAGCTTAATTTGATTTTTTCACCCCTTTCATCCAACCTATTTTTCTTTTAACTTTTGTTTGGCTAGATTTATTTGTTGTCTTTTATGCTCTCTAATTCCGTAGTGGCTAGCATGTTGCTGGAAATGTTTTGTTCTTTTTAACCTTAAAGTTTGTATCTTTCACGCCTTATTTATCTTTCACTTCACAACTTAACCCTCTTCCTCTTCAAAAATCCTAAAGATGATGCTCATTTTGTTTGTGTTTCTACTTTTTTTCCCTTCTAGCTACCCTATCGTTAATTCCAAAGGAAGAGTACAAAAGGCAAAAAGCTTACCTAAAGACAACGGCTAATATTGAATAACCTAATTTGAAGTTTGGTATTATTATGATTATTATTAGCAGGACGTAGGACAAAAGGAAAGGAATGTATTGGAGTCATGTCTAGGGTTGAAAAAGGGATTTGCTTGTTTTTATATATCAATTGTGTTTAGTGGATTTAGATTCTCCTTCGAAGGTTTGAATGAATTATTTAGGTAACAAAGTCAGGGAAAGTCATTAGTCATTGCTACTGTCTAATGTGCAGGCTATGAAGATGATCTGAATGATGAGATCTACTAACTTATAATAGGGTTAAATGCATTTTATTCTCCGTATTTTGGAATTTATATAATTTAGACTCAAACTTTTCAAAATGTACAATTCAACACCCTAGCTTTTCTAAATTATGCAAAATAGTCCCTCTACTAACTCAACACGCAATTCCATTGTTAAGTGGTCACATGCAAGTCACGTAACACATTTCATTGACAAAAATACCCTTTCCATTTACAAAATTCCCATACCCAAACCCAACCATTTTCCTTCCCTTCCCCACTCAACAAGAAACACTAATTATGAACCCTCTCCTCCATCACCTCCTAATCTAGTGAGTTGAAGAACCGTTACCTACACATTGTGAATCACCAACCCTACATTGTGAATCACGAACTTCTCCTCTAAATCCTTTTCTGAGCTTGCGAACTTCACCTCTATCAAACTCTACATCGCGAACCCTAATCTAATAGAACCCACCAAAACATGTTTTACTTCACCTTCGAAGCATTTTCTGAAGTGATTGAACGAGAGGTTGAAGAAGGAAGGAAAGACTAAGGGAACATGACATATCACCAAGCACTATCTCCTTAAAGACATACAGGTTCTAAACTACAGTTTCACTTTGTTAAATAAGCTTTCCAAATGTCATTGTTTACATTGTTATGTGGGTCGTGAAAGTATCCAATTTTTTAATATTTTTGTGATCCCAATCTCTTTTTTTTTTTATTTTTCATTATTACTAAATGTTGATTTTCATCCCATGTGGGCACATGTGGTTGGGTTGGAATGTTGGCTTTTAGGCGGCAATGGTCCTACTTGTTTAGTAAATGCATTGTTTAATAACATTATGTAATCTTGTCCATGAGTGCAAAGTCTTTGTTACTATGTTTATTTGACTATGAGAAAAAAATTTTGAAAATGCACTATGGCTCTGTTCTTTGTTAAATTTAAGCATACTTAACACTTTGTTAAATTGTACAATTTCCCCTAATTTTGTTTAATTGTGCTATCTTATTTGCAATTTTCAATTCTTGTCAGATATGTCAACTATCACATGCATTCTTTATTATGGAGGTGTGTTACACACTATAGCTACAATGAGTTATATGTTGGGGTGTTTGTTAGGAGCTGAGAAAATTTATTGTAGACTATCTATCAAGTACGCATTTATGCTCTCGCATAAAGAGTTCTAAGTGCATTGAACCGCTAAAGTTTTTCTATGTAATTTTAGAAAAGAAACATTTGAGTGCTCAAAAAATTTAGTAGTTGATAATAAGGATGTGTTGAGCATTATTAAAGCATTGGAGGGTAAAAGGATCCTGAGTTGGAAATTTATGCCTTACATCCACCAAATTAGGGTAATGGCAAAAATATAAATCTTATGGCTAGTATAGGTGTCAAGGACTGGTGCAAATGTTGAGGAAGTGGCTGATGCAAGGGCTACTATAGAGGCTAAAGTATGGGTTGCTGCAGAAGCGAGTGCAATTATGGTTGCTATAGGCTAGGGGCAATTGTGCCCACTATAGGGGTTGGGGCAACTATGCCCATAGGAAAAAAAAGAAAAAAGTGTTAGGAAAGGAAAAGGAAAAGGAAAAGGAAAAAGTAAGGAAAAAAAAGAAGCGGAATAGTCAAGGAGAAGGAAAGATGATTAAAGATATTGAGGAAGGATAACAAGGATGTAACTTTGTTGAGAGTGACAATGAGAGGGTGACTTGTTTTTTGAAAAAAATGGCATGTTAGAGGTTGCCCTTAAAGTTGGGTCTAATAAACCAAGTGGTGAAGAAGACACCTCTACTGATCAATGTAGCAACAATACTAAGGGTTGTTTTGATATTAGAAAAGATTGAAATGGTGATTGTGTCTGACTATGAGGATAATGACACCTTACTCACATCTAATACATCTAATGAAGAAGGTGTGTATTGCAAACTTTGTTATTTTTCAAACGTTTAATTTACTTATCTTAAAATTTGATCCTTTATTAACTTTTTCATATCTCTTGGCCCTACTTTGTTTTAATAGAGGAGGAGAAGCAAAACAAGCATTTCAAGGTTCATGAATCTTCTGACATGAAAAAAAAAATATTAAGTTAAAGGTTGGATTGAAGTTTGCATGCTTCAGAGTATTTAGGGAAGCTTTGAGGTTATATTGTATTGAAAATGTGATTAACTTCACATATATTAGGAATGAATGTCCAATAATCACAATTCCTTACAACAATAATTGTGGTTGGAGGATGCATGCTAGCCATTGCCTATGAGAAAATTACTTCCAAATTAAGACTTATAGAAATATAGAGCACAAAGGTTGTAGGTAGTCTAATCGTAACACTAAGGCAAGGGCAAGGTGGTTGTCTAATAAATACCAAGAACACATTAGGGACCACAAAGGGAAGTGGAAAAGTGAAGCTTTTATGAACCAAGTTGCAAGTAAGCAAAAAAAATTGGTGTATAGATTTAAAATTTGTAGAGCTAACAAGATGGCTATGGAGAAGCTTTAAAGAAGCAATGCAGCTCAATATGGGATGCTATGGGACTATTGTGCTATAGTACACATATATAATCCTAGGTCAAGCATGAAGCTAAAGATTGATGACCACAAATTTCTAAGGTTGTATGTATGCTTGGATGCAACCAAGAAAGTGTCGAAGTATTGTAGACCTATGATCTACTTGGATAGGTTCTTTCTGAAGGCATGTTTTGGGGGTCAACTACTAGCAACCATAGGAAGATATGGTAATGATAATATATTTCCTATGGCTTATGTTGTAGTTGAGTTAGAGAATAAAGATAGCTAGCAGTGGTTTATTGAGTTGTTGCTTAAAGACATTGGGCCCACTTCAAAGCGTGATTGGGTTTCATGTCTGACAAGCAAGGTATATCATTTCTTTCATGTATTACACAATTTATTTTAGGGGCTGAAATGTTATTAGTTTGCTTGGTTGTTTAATGTAAGGATTAATAAAAGTACTTGAGGGGATAAGGGCTGAGCATAGGTTTTGTGTTTGACACTTATATTTCAACTTCAAGCTTACATTTAAAGGGCAATCTTTGAAGGAATTACTTTGGAATTATGTAAAGGCATCAACAAACATTGAATTTAGATTCCATCTCAGAGAGATGAGGAGAATAGATGGAGTAGCAAGTTGGTTGGAAGAGAAAGATCCTTCTATATGGTCAAGGCACGGGTTCTCACCTCATGCTAAATGTGGGGCCTTGTAGAATAATATTGCAAAGTTATTTAATGCTACAATACTACCTACTAAAGATAAACCAATCATCTACCATTAAGAGAATGCTAATGAAGAGATTTACAGTAAAAAAAAAAGAGGGAATACAGAAGTATAATAGGGTGAGATGCTTAAGAATTCAAGCCAAGCTAGAAAAGGCAAAACAAGAGGTTGTCTTATATATTGCAAATAAATGGGATTAACAAGTTTTAGGGAGTAAAAGAGTGGTTGATTTGGTTGCTGAAAGTTGTACTTATAAACTATGGGATCTAATGAGAATCCTTTGTACATGTTATTACTGCAATATATGCACAAAAGGAAGTACTTGAGAGCTATGTGAGCCACTACTATAGGAAGGAGAATTTTCTACAAATACATGGGACTATGATCAATCCTATGCCATCTATTGAAGAGTGACCACATATGGAGTACGATCTAGTTTTGTCATCTATAACTAGACCTCAAGTTTAAAGGCCAAAGAAGGCTACAAAAAGGGTTATTGATGAGCTAAGAACTCAAACTAGGATTAGGAGGGGTTGCGAGAGGTGGTAATCCTACTCATTCTACAAATTGCATGCCATGGGGTTACAATAGCCGAGCATGCAAGAAGTCAAGACATCTAGATGCAAAAGTTAAAAAGAAGAGAAAGAGGCGAGATGGTTGCATTTTTTTTTTCATTTTTTTTGCTATTTTATTTGTTCGTTCATGGTATATGTGGTTTTAAATTATATTAGAGATGCCAATAATGTGTCTTTTAGTGTTTTATAGTTGCAAGTGATGAAGGAATAATTATTGAACCAAATACTGGAAGTGCCTTTGTTGCTATTGTCTAAAATACCTCTTCTACCGCTACTACTAGAAAATGCCTCTGTTGTCACTACTGGAAATGCCCATGTCACTGCTACTAGAAATCCTTTCGCTTCTACTATTGTTCCTATTGCAAATGCTGAAAATTGTTGAACTTCAAATGCAAATGCCTTAGGTATATTTGATGTCATCCTTAATGAATAAAAGGAAATCAAATACTATTGGAAATATTTTCCTTTTTTCATTTTTTTTTTGTATTGCAAATGTTGGCCTTAATTTTCTGACCTTGTCACAAGAGCTGTAAGGAAAAGAAAAGGAGCAAATGGGAAAAATCCTCAAAACTCACTTGGTCAACTATCTCCACAATCAATAATCGCTAATGAGGCACCTCTGATCTTACTCACTCAGTCACTGCCACAATCACCAACTAGGAAAAGGCTCAAGATTGCTGCCAAAAGAAAAGCAAAGTGACCATTGCCAAAAGACAAATGGAATATCGTTGTTTAAATTTGAATTTGTCTAATGTTGCTATTTTGAAACGGACTATATTTAAGTACTCATAATTTGATATACAATGTTATTTTGAGCTTTAATGTTATGGTTATGTATTCATTAGATTAAGGTTGAAGGTTAAGATATAATGTATCAATTCTTGAGATTGAATGTTGAGATATGTTATGGTTATTTGAGATTGAATGTTGAGATTGGATGTGAATTTGTGTGATACAAATAAGTGAAAGAAGCCTAATTTCAATAAAACTATACAGGTGACATTATGTTTTGACCCTATTATTATTATAGGTTATTTTCTGGTATGATTATAAGCTCACCTCAATTTGTTTAAACTCAAGATAAAATACTTGTTAGTTTGGTTTGGTGCTGCTACCTTAAGTCTTCTTTCATTTGAGAGGAATGTTGTCTGGCTTCTTACTGTCCATACTTTTCTAAGATTAGTGCTACTGATTTTATTTGCTCTATTTATTCTTATCTTCTACATAATTGGAACAAATGGCAAAGGACGCCAGGACTAGACTGCTTTATGGTGCATAATTAACTTTTTCTTGAAGAAGAGTGGTCAATTTTTTTGTTTCAGTAGGGACAAAATGTAAATTTGATTCATTGATTGTATTACAGAAATTGACTTTTTGTGTTACTCTTGGATTGCTCTTTGATACTTCTAGTGTGAAGTTGAGCAAGCTAGTTAAAATTTTTTCTAGTAGTAGTTTCTCCTGAAGGTTTAAATACTTTACAACTACTGTCATTTGTTGTCATATATAGGAGTGATATAAATCAATCATACTTGGTTCCGCATTAATTCAACACAAATTCAGAAACTGATTTCACACACAAAACCGGTTGTTGTTATTAATACATCAACTGATACTAAAGAAAGTTCAATAGAAAACTAATTTGGTTTAAAAGCACATACAGCTCATGCAATCAGAATAAAAGTAAAAAAATCCAAAGTTTCCACATAAATCATGATTTATTGATTAAGATTCTAGAAAACATTATACAACATAAACCCCATCAACATTTAAGCTAAACATCATAGAAGCCACCTACATCCACTTAAATAATTTTAGGATCAAAACAACCAAAATAAAAGTTATTATTGCGTGTAACTTTTTCATTTGACTCTTGTATGAAGCCACATTCCTTCTTAATGCTTCTAATTCAACCATTTGAGTTTCCTTTTTCTAATTCAATGCCAACATCTCTATTTTTTGTCTCTCTTGCACTTCAGTTCACTCTTTCTTCTTCCTCAATAGCCTATTGATCTTACTGATCTTTGTGTTGCGATAGGTCACATTAAGCAAAGAAGTTGCAATGTCCTTGATGAGAGCTATATCTTCCATAACCAAAAATCCTCCTACTTGGGTTTGTTTCTGTCCAAGAAGTTTGCAGCCTTGAAGGAAGATCGTATTTGCTACAATATGAAGGACAATTTGACAAGTTGGTGCTTGCACTCGATCCATCGCTCTCTATCTTCTTATTTGTTAGCTTTTTCCTCTTTATTGGGCATCTTCTTTTTTCACACAAATTAGTTTAGATTCAGTTTGATGGGGCTTGGAAGTTAGTTCAAATTCGATTGAACTGGGGCTTAGAAGATGGTTCAAATTTACTTGAATTTGATTCAAATTAAGGTTCGAATATAGGGCATTGATTCGGTTCATATTAGGCTTCATAGGTGCATTTGAGAGGTTCAAGAGTGGTAGTTGAGACAGGAATTAAGAGATTTGCAAGTTTGATGGTTTGACAATGAAGGACTTCATGTTTTGATGGTTTTTGGTTCAAGGGGAAAAGGATGGTTTAGGGTTAGGGTGGTTTAGGGTTAGGGCAAGGGAAAGGTATTTTCATCAATACAATGCATCACATGACTTACATGTGACCACTTAATAGTGGAATTGGATATTAAGTTAATGGAATGCCTATTTTGCGTAGTTTAGAAAAGCTAGGGTGTCGACTTATACGTTTTGAAAATTTATGGTCTAAATTGCATATGACTTAAAGTACATGGGATAAAATGCATTTAATCATTTACAATATGAGAAGAGCAGTTGATTAAACCCTCTTGCATTGGAAGAGAACCCATATATAGGTAATGATATGATAGCGATCAGGGTTTAAAGGATGCTACAATTATAGTTATATGGCATATATAATATATGTCTATGATCGTCTTTACAAAGCAAAATATGGTTTCAATATCTTCAAGTATCTATATCTATGTACTATTAATATTTAAGAACCATTAAGAGGAAACCCATGCCACTTAACAACTTCTAAATTGTGCTATAATTCAAAATTTTGAAATATTGACTAAAAATAGAAACTATTCAAACGTATGCTATATAACTTCTTATAGATGGACTTTCTTAACAATCAACCTAATATTTTAAACTTTAAATTTGATTCGTAAAATCAAAATTTAAATATTAACTAAAATAAAAATCAAATTTTAAATAGGAGATGCCTATTTGATAATTAAAAGAGTGTTTGATAATCATGAAAAATCATATATATAAATAGAATGAGATTGAATTTGAAATGCATTGTTTGGTAACTTGTTTAGTAACTAATAAATTCTTTTGAAATTATTTTTTAACTAAACTAATTTTAGTTTGAAATTATCTATAAAAAAAGTTTGAAATCAGTTTAAAAGTAACTTATGCCACTTACATTTCCATTTTAAGATCAATTATTATAATTTAGAGAAATTCTTAGATGCTATGAGAATAAGAGAAATTATTTACTCTGTTCTATTTATTAATTGATACATCAACTATTGCATTAACTATAGAGAGAAAATGAAAGACAATGACAAATCACAAAGCAAATGTGACAGTTAATAAATGGAAATAGTAAATGATTTTTGCTACTCATAGAGCACCTAAGCATTTTTCTACACTTTATTATTCAAATTGATTATTTTAAAATTGTTAATATTTTCTTTTATTTTGATGCAACTTTTCAAGTAGAAAACCAAAATTTTGATGGTGCTACATCATGTTATTGTGTATGATAAATTTTTTGTACCATTAATCATATAATATTTTCTTTCTTTATTAGATGAATTACTTTTATTTGATTTAATGAGTTTAATATCTCATTCTGAACACCATATTTTGTCCAATCCTTTTCTTATTTTTTATTTATTTTCATTTACATAAAAAAATCCAGCAATCAGCCCATTTTATTTTTGTTGTAGCTCATTCCATGTTTTTTTTTTACCCCACTTTGTTTCATTTTCGTTTTGGTCCATCCCATTTGTCCAACCCATTATTTTTTGAAGCCCCCATTTTTGGTCCATTAATAAAACAATAAAAAAAATAAAAAAATGAAATAATGAAAAGGGACGTTGGATCCCCAATTTTTCGAAGAAAAGTGGGACAAGAGGCGGACATCATCATAATCGCTCCTCCCCCAAAGTATTCCTTTTCTTTTTCTTTTTTCGCTTTTATGATTACATATTCCCACCAGTCAAACGGTAAGATAAAATCAGAAATAATTTCATTTGACCAGATATGATATATACATTCATCACTAACCGGAACAGAGAGGAACAAGATTCAGATCAACAGAAATTTTGAATCAAGAAGAAACTCTCCAATCACTCATTAGTAAAAAAAAAAAACAAAATTACACACTGATACACTCATCAGCTAGCAAACGAAGATCAAATCCAAGGAGAACTAGAAAGAAATCAACAACAATTCCAACAAGATAATCCAGTAATAAGGTAAGTCCAGTAACAACAACAGTATCATCATCATCAGAAATTAAGAAAAAAGAAAACAAGAAAAGGAGAAAGGGGAGGAGGCCACGGTGGTTTCCTCCCCCAGCCGCGGCCTTACTACATCATCATCACCCTCCCATCATCATTATCTTTGTAACACCCCGATTTTTTCTGTCCGAGGGAAATGACCAAAATGCCCCTGAGGTCATTTCCTGACCCGAACTCGAGGGTAACCAACTCGGTCATCCTCGGCAATTCAACTCAATGTTTGAAGGGATTGAATGGCCTTTGAATGCCCCCGAAGCAAAAATCTCGTTTCCGCAGCTTCGGTCAAAATGACCAAAATACTCCCGTAGCGCGTTTCGCGGGTAAATGTCTTGGCTTGAGCCCAAACTTTCCTCAGCAGGTTTAAAAACACGCTTTTCATGTGCTACTTCTGTATATTGTCCGGTGGTCGGCAGCTTTAGTACAAAATTACGATTTTGCCCTAGAATAGTATTTTTGAGCTTAATGACGTAATTAAGCAAACCAAGCAATATTAGGTTCTAAACTAAGATTAATTAATTTCCTAATTAATCTAGAGTCAAAATAATTTATTAAAGTTAATTAGAAACCTTCAAAATTGCTTAGATTAAACTTAAATCCCTTTTTAGAACTCAAGACTCCTAGTCTTGGAATTCTTGAATAGTGTTTTTCTCTCTCTCCAATTCCTTAAATCAAGGAAATGTGTCTAGAGTTGTTTAGACTCTAAATTGAGAATTTAACTCACTAATGGTGCAAGACCACTCCTTAATTATGTCTAGATCACCTTAATTATCCATTTTCCTTACCTAAACACTTTCTTACAAATTTCTAATCTTAAGCATAATCAAAGATACACATAAACACAACTCTAAACCACAATTAAAATGCAAGAAATCCTCCCCCATGGGCTGATGCATTTCGGCCACCTCATCCCCCTTTGACCACATGTTAAATTATTTTCTCACTCAAAGAACCATGCTTGAGGCCATACCTTGAACCATACCTCACCATACTTTGAACCATACCTCACCATGCCTCAAGACCACATTATCTCACCTCATGGAACTCATGGTCTCCCTCCCCATCTGATGGCCGAAACCTCCTCCTCACTTTGCACCCTCCATTTGCTTCATTTCTCTATAAATAGATGGCCTTGGGAAGCTTGCACCACTTTTAGATCATTTGCTAAGTTTAGGAACACTCAAAGCTTTTCTTTTTCTCTCAAAATTCTTGTGTTCTTCAAGATCTTCAAGTTCTTCAAGTTCTTCATCTTCTTCAGCTTCTTCTTCCATCTTCAAGAACATCACACCAAGTAGGGATTTTCTTTCATGTATTCCTTTCTTTAAAGTTCTTGTTTCAAGCTTGATGTTCATAGTTTCTCTTGTTTCTCTTTAGAACTTCATTTCCACTCCTTTTTCCTTTTCATTTTCGGCCATAGGCCTTGGAGAACAAAGGAATGAGAGCTTGATGATGAGAGTTTCATGATGATGTTCATCACTTGAAACAAACTCTAGAGCTTGATCTTTGTTCTTGAGCAAAAAAATGTTTTTAGTTTTTCTTTTCTTGAACTCTTAAGAACTTTAGCTTTGATGATGTTTTTAAATGGCTCTATGAACTCAATGATGAGGACTCATGATGTTGGTGTTAAGATATCACCAAGATCATGAACTCTAGAGTTTTAAAATGTTCCTTTTCTTCTTGAAGATTTCGGCCATTCCTTAATTTTTTCTAAGCTTCATGGTTTGATTTCCTAAAAATATTATGTTGAGTTTTAAGAACTCTAAGCTTGACTTTACCTTGTTGAATGAGTTTGGGTTATGGTTTAAATTCCTTTAAAGTCTTGTTAAGAGCTCTAGAAAGATAAAATGAACTTGCATAATTTATTTTATGCTTGCATTCATATTTACATTCTTGCTATGCATCTTTCCTTTCTAGCTATCACTTAAGAACATAAAGATTAAAATGGAACTTGTATCATCACTTAATTTAATTCTCGAAGCCTTTCTATTTCGGCCTTAAAGTCGATTGTTGTTGGGCCTAGAGCACTAAAATAAAGAATTGAACTTGCATTATCACTTAATTAATTCCTCGAATGCCTATCTATTTCGGCCTTAAAGTCGATTGTTGTTGGGCCAAGAGCACTAAAATAAAGAATTGAACCATGCATATTTACCTTCAAGCTTGCACGTTTAAGTTTATGCCTCCGATATTGACTTTCAAGCTTGCACGTTTAAGTTATGCCTTGCATATTTAATTTTAAGTCATCACTTTACTTTGTGATCAAGATTAAAAACGTAAAAGCATGAGCACGCTTAGTTTATGTCATAACTTAAGAACCTAGAGTTCAAAGACTCACCATTTCATTCCAAGATAAAGTTAAATGTGAATGTATTCCTTGAATGCATAATTTCGGCCAAGTAGTGACGATGGGCTTGCAATGAGTTTTCATCTAGCTACTAGGACCAATAGTCTATGTTTTAAGTTTTCCCTAAAGCTTTACAATCTTTATAAGCTTATGTCATCACAAGTTGTGATTTTATTATCTTTTAGGGGATGGAATATGTTTTGGTCAGTGACCTAAGGCTTCTCTTAGCCTTTTGATGAATTAAACTGTTTTGCAAAGAGTTTTAGAAGTTCTAGATTGATTCCAAGAGAAACTAGTTAACTTATGTACCTAGAAATGTCAATTTAACTCTCTCATTTAAGTTAAATGTTTTCGGTTCTGATGTGATGAGTGTGATGCTGTATGATGATGTTTTGATGTGTTGGAATGTGTGAAAATATCATATGATGATGTAGAAGCGATCCTATGCATGATAGGTAAGAAACTAGCTAACTAGAAATACCGAAAAGCTAGAATTTAACATAGTTTTGACCCATTTGTTTATGGAACTTTTCCAAACTGTTTTAATGGGGACATAATCAGATTTAGATTGTTTAGACATGAAAAACTTGGTTTCATTTGAAATAGAATTGAATTCTAGCACCTATGGGGAAACTAGTAACTAGAAAACCGTAAAAATGCAAATATAGAACTCTTAGAACATTTATTTTTATGGATTCTGTCCAGCACCCTTACAACATGATAAACATGATTAATAATTAGTCCTTAAGCATAGGAATGCCTCATAATTGATTTAGATTTAATCCATAGCGCTTTAGGCGAAAACAGAATCGGGAAAGGGTCTAAGACGTAGTTTCTAGAACCCTCGTAATCACAAGATGTAATTTCTGCCCTTAAAGTGTAAGGCTGTCCAGATTTGTTGACGGACATAAATATTAGTAAGAATTATTAGTTGTGAGCCTATAGGTGCAAAAAAAAAAAAAAAAGGGATAAAAACAGACGATAGCGTAATTAGTTTTCAAGATTTAGACCCGTAAGGGTCAAAACATAAGACACCATAGGCTTAAGAGCATAATGAGCTTTAATGTTTCATGCAAGTGTATGTTTTATTATGAGAACAACTTGAGCATGTGATCTCTTATGAGAGTATATAGTGTTGATATGGTGATGCTCACACCATGATGCGTTATGCAAAAATTATGAGATTATGATGCTTATGATGCACACGATGATTATGATGCCTTATGTTGGTATTGAATGGCTATGCATGCTTTATATGTTTCGTGGCATAAAGCAAGTTTGAAGGAAATCCGGTGTATGCTGTTACGCTGCCGAATTTCCCATCAAACTTGAGAATTTGAGAAAAGTTTGTGAAAACTCCTGGGTGACACTGGTTCGGCCGAGCACCCCCAGGATAGGTTCTGGGTGACACCGGTTCGGCCGAGCACCCCCATAGATGTGACATAGTACTGAGACGCATTTCTCCCGCTACGGTGGGGAGGAAACAAATCCGTGAGGGTATTGACATTGAGCTTGCCAAAGTGGACAATTCGCTGTGTACTAGATACCAAGAGAGCGTTTCAAAGAAGGAAATGATCCTAAGATAGGTCAGCCGAGAAAGTTATGTATACCCCCTCAATTAGCCCATATTAAATCTAGTGACGACTAGTTAAGATTGAGCTCATTCCTAGGCGATAGGTGAGACGTAGTTTGGTGACCAGATTATCGCTGGGCCGGTGAATCGATTGGACTTTTGGTGGATATGTTAAGAGGGTGGTCTTTAAGAAAAAGAACTTAAGAGTTTTACTTATGAGAAAGATGCCACAAGAAAAGTACTATGCCTTTTTCGTGCCATGTATATGATTTATGTTCCTTTATGATGTGCCCAAGTATTACGATTTTCGTGTTAATGTGCATATGGTATTGTCATGCATTCATCAAATATCTGTTGCATTCATGTCATTAAGACACATACTAAAAGACACCCACTTCGGATAATTAGACTTGTAAAGCCTAAAACCAATCTTTATGCATGTACACCTTTTTCATAATTAAAACCGAGGTGG
Organism: Dalbergia cochinchinensis; assembly: GCA_031216125.1. NCBI lineage: Eukaryota > Viridiplantae > Streptophyta > Magnoliopsida > Fabales > Fabaceae > Dalbergia > Dalbergia cochinchinensis. The sequence goes on along the minus strand of CM062368.1, from coordinate 22,679,805 downwards.
CTGGCGACGACGATGACACTAGTGTTAGTGTCGGAGTCCTCTTGAGAATCTCGAATTGAGTTTCTCATCCCTTCCCTTTCTTCCGTGTCGCCTCTAGATGAGGATTACAAACGGTTCGTGACTTCTTTTGAGGCGCACTTAAGGGACACACTAGCGGAGGAGTAGAGGGTCATGAGGCATAGATAGCTTAGCTTTTTGGGTTGACACTTATCTAACCTCATAGGTGGATAAGGATGACTTCACATATGTGGGCATGTTTTGATGTAAATGATGGTACTATGATGTTAGTAGTCTATGTATCTATGAAGATGTGATGATATTGTGATCGTAATGTATAATACTATGTTTCATGATTATCAATGGTGTGGTTACTTTTTCTTGCATGTTATGGTTATGACGAACGTTAGGTTAGTGCGCGGCTCACGTTTTGCTTTCAAGTTTCAAAAAGAAAAATTTATTCGTATTTTCCGCTAAGTATTTTAATGAAAGATTCTAAGGAATGAGACTAAAAAAGTAATAGACTAATGATTAACCTAAATATATTCTAGAGTATTGGGTTAAAAATTAGGATGTTACAATCTTCAACATTTCAACTACTACCTTCTCTTCCACCACTCACAACCGCCATTGTGTGTCACCGCCGGTCTCCACAGTCATCGGCCTAGAGTCCACACGTTGCCAACACTGCCGATCTTCTCTTTACTGCGCGATTCCCTTTTCCTCGCTGTGTCCAGCTTTTCCTCTGCCGCACCTATCACCATCATCATCGTGAAAATGGCACGCTTCCCCTCCGATCTAATTGTCGCGGCCGCAAACAGCCACCTCTGCACCGTGGAGACTGTGAGCTAGTTGCTGGTCCTCCGATCTGCAACCATTGCCACTCTTCGCATCCGCTCCAGCCACCCGACCCCCGCCTCTCCTCAAAGCCCAGACCCCCCGAAGTTCGCAGCCAACTCCTCCATGTGCACCGCCACTGGTCACTCTCCTTCACCCCCACCGCAACATGACCACCACCACTCTAGATTGACTCCTTTTTCCTGCAATCACCGCTGGTCACCATCACCAACCATTGTCCCACTCTGCCTCCCCTTCCATGTCTAGCTGCGCAAACTCCTCTTCCCACCTCAGGCTCACCGCGAACAGAGGCTCCTTTTAGCGCCGGAAGCCAATCCGCTAACCGCGAGGCCACCATCCCCGTTCTATCGTGCCGCGCCGTGCCATGCGGTTGATGCTCGAAGCCGCTCCCAACCATGGTCCTTCACTCCCGTGCCAGCCGCGACTGATTCTCCTTTTCCTTCTCTCTCTTTCTCTCATTATTTCTCTCAATCTCTCTTTATCTTCATTTGTGTGTGTGTGTGCGTGTGTGTGTGTGTGAAAGAGAGAGAGAACCGTATGTGTGTGTGAGCGAGAGAGAGTTTGTGTCAATGTGTATGTGTGCGTGTGTGAGTGGGGAGTGGGTGTGGTGACATGCCTCACTCCCTAAATTATTATTATTATTATAAATTAGATTTTTAATTGTTTGGTTTAGTTAATAGGTTTGTTTTGATCTAAAATGAATTAAAAAGATTTTATTTATTTAGTTTACAATTAATATTTGATCATTTTGATTTATAAAAAAAAAAAAGAAGAAACAGAGTTTATGATGTGTCTTTTAGTTTTTTTTTTTTAGTATTCTAGTGAAATTGAACAAATTAGTTTCAAGGTAATTTAATTATACAAAACAAAATAAAAAGATTGATTTAATTATTTCTTTTTTTATTAAAAGGGGTAAAAAAAGAAAATAGTAATGAGGAATTTTTTTTAGTTTAATTATGTTAGATGTCTTGTTTAATTGTGTATTTTTGTTTTTGTGTAATTTAGTTATTTTACAGGTTTATGTGTCTTGTTTAAATTAATTATGTAATTATGTTTTTAAATTAATTTTGCTTTTAGTTTACTCATTTCATGTGTTCATCTGTTTGCTTAAATCAGTTGTGTAATTGTGTTTTTTATTTTATTTTATTTTTTTCATCAATTCTCATTAAAATTAGAACTTGTCAAAATATTTTCATTCTATTTAATAATAAAAAATACTTTCTTTTCAAAAATTAAAATCAACCAACACATCTGTCATTTCATTTTAAAATCCACGCAACAACTTGTGATATTGATGTATAGCTTGCTATCCTCAAGTTTCATGAGAATATAAGGGTTTATTGTATAGTTCATACTATCCTAAATCCTGTACAAAAGTAGGTTTTAGTTTTTTTAAAACTGGTTTTTTAAATAAAATCAATTCAACACATAATTATTTTCTACAGAACTAAGAGGCTTTGAGTTCCTCATTGCACCAGAGGATATGTAGGCGTAGCCAACAACTATCAAGCCAAAATTAATTTTTCATTAAATTATGATCTCCTTTACTTTAATTTTCTTTCTTTTATTTTATTTTCCTTTGTGTTATTGTAACTATTACAATTTTTTGGGAAAAAATAAATATTATAAAATTATAATTAATTTGTATAATAAGTTCTAGGGTAACCGTATTTATACGGATGTATTAGGGGTGCAGTGGGATTAAGTTTCCACCCTTTCCTAATCATAATCAGACTCCCGAACCTCAAATCTCATTTAAAAGACCAGTTTACAAATCAAAAGGTTTTTCAGTTTTAACCATAATTAAAATTGGTGACGACTCCTGTTTTATTTTTTAAATCAGTTGTCATTTTCGTCGCGGTGCCCTCCAGGTACATTGTAACTCTCATAAATTAAAATTTATTTAATTTTATCCTGTACATTGCACGGGTCACAATACTAGTTAATTATATTGGTGAGGTTTGCTATATATTGGTAGACTAAAGTAAGGATTTAACATCTCTAAAATAAAGAGGTTGGTAAAATATAACAGTAGTAATCAATCACCTTTAATTTATATCAATTCAACAATAGACCAAGATATCTATTACAAGAGCTGTGATTATTAGAGTTGTCAAAATGGGCTGGCCTACATCGAGTCGGGCCATTTTTTGGCCGAGCCACTTCAGGCTACATTAGTTTCAAGCCAAAAAAGTGTTGGGCCAGCCCGATTTATTTAGACCAAGGTTGGCCCATCTGCCAAATTTTGTTCTTATTAGTTTTTTTAATTGTATATTTCATAAAATGTCAATGGAAAAAACTTTTTAATTTTATTATAATGGATTAAAAAATAAATTATTAGTAAGTAATGTTATTATTTTTGCTTTATTTGTGAGAATGATAAATGAAACTTGATTTTTATTTGATAACTAAATTTTGATTATGTAATTTGATGCAATGGTGAAATGAATCAAAAAATATATATATTTTTGTCAATGTTTGTTATTGGTTTAGATTTTTTAAGTAAAAAAATAGGTTAAAATGTCTAAATTCAAATATTTATAACACATATATGCAATATATTATTTAATTAAAAATCAGTCCATTTGGATTTTTATTTAATTAAAATGTCTAAATTCTCTATGTGTTAGCTTTCCTAAGGAGTTGAAATCAGTCCATTTGGATTTTTATATAGTGAGTTACACTTATTTTACTACTGCAAGGTCATATGTAGAGTTTCAGTTTTTGGCTTAGCTTTGAAAATTTATATCTTGAGCTAGAGAACTCCATTTTGGGTGATTCTTTTTGGAGAGTCTTCTATAATGAGTCTAGTTTATGATAAAAATATTTTTATTTCGGGATACTTCATATTTTATGATCATTACATTTCGAAGTGCCTGCTGCCAGAATCAACCAGAAATTCCAGCACCTACCATTTTTATGTCTTTAGTAATTTTTATTAAAAATCAAGTTTCACACACTATCTTTTTATGTTATATTTGAGTATGATAACATCATAGAAGTGCTAAGAACATAATAGAATATATTGTGCTATCTAAAAATATATTTTACAAATAATCATTCAAAACTTTTGACAATAACTCAAGGTTGAGGCATTCTATCCATGGTTAGAAGCCAATAATGCTTGAACAAATAAAGACGAAACTCCTACCTCTTATGTAAGGTCTAAAAAAAAGAGTCATTCTCTTCTTTCTTGAGCTTAAGCAAGAGTCCTTGGAGTGGATGACCCTTCTTGAATCTTGGCTCTAAAACTTGAGTGCTTAAGAAAATATTTCTCACCAGAGTTAAAGATTGTAACTCTTATGAGAGCTAGTGAAGGTTTGAGTTTAGAATTTAAGTGTTTAAATAAGGTTTTGAGGGTTAAGAGAAATATTTGAAGAGGAGAACATAAGAAGAATGGTAGAGAAAAATAAGAAAGAAAGAGCACTTAGGGAGTTTCTAAGGCTTGGAAACTAGTAAAAGTGTATGTATTTTACAAGAGCTAGAGAATGTATCTCTTGCAAAGCATGGTAAGGCCTCTTTGTGTTTTGGAAATGTAAGGAATGGAAAAGAGTTTGAAGAGTATTTATAGTGGAAGGATCAAGACAAGAAACATTTAGAGAATTAATTCTTGGAGCATGATTTATGGAAATATGTTGGCCAAACTTTGGATGAAAACACTCCATGTTTTATACAAACATGTTGGCTTAATTTTGGGATGAAAATGCTCCATGTTTTATGAAATCATGTTCCATGTTTTATGCAAAAATGTTGTTAGTGGAAAATTTCTAACCTTTAATGTATGTATGCATCATAGATTTACATCATGTGATCTTATGCTTTAATAAGTGTTTTTAATTTTTTTTTAGCATGAGATTATCTATGTGCATGTATGTGATTAAGAATGGGTATGATGTATGTGGTTGAATTATTGTATTGTCATCTTAATTCAATGGCTTAGATTCATTCTTGCCTAAAGGCTAATCTAGGGATTTGTGCAATGGCATTGTTGTAATTGGCATTGTAGTAATTTCTTTAACTATGACAAGGATACTTTTGTAATTATACAATGACAATGGTATTCTTGTAATTCTATTTACAGAGTAAGGGTATCTTTGTCATTTACTAATAAAGCAAGGGTAGTTTGGTAATTTCCTTCACATAGCAAGGGTATTTTCGTTATTTCTATTAAATTATGGCATTTTTGTAATTCTTTGCATTTTTCTCTAGAAATACTTGAATATTCTAATAATATTTGTTATGTTTCATAAAACTGGTCTAGGTTCTCTTGGTTTTTGCCCTATTTTATCTAATTGCTAATTAGCATTAATCGATATTTATCTTATTTATGAATTTAGGGATGTTACAAACTAAGTAATTTAATTATTTAAATTCCACATATTCTATGGTTATACAGAAAGTTTAACTTAAATTGTCAATCATTACAATTTCAGTGGTCACCATATGGGGACATGAGTATCATTGCTCTCATATTGATCAATGTGTATGGAGGTGTTGGCGCGTGGGCTTCAGTTACTGCATTCATTTGCTTCGAGATTGTGGAGTGGCACCAGCCGGATCGTGTCATGCGACAGTACCAATGCATGCAGTCTATTCCATATCCCCATAAAAATATAGAATATGTAAGGAACCTTTTCCTACCCAGTATAAGCATGAATATACAAGGGGCTCTTGCATACCCGATTTGCATATGAATACACATGGGGTCCATACGTATTTAAAATGAATATGAATACCCAGGGCCTCATGTGTATTCATGTGAAAAATGGTTATGCAAAGACTTTTTGTGTATTTGCGCACATAATTTTAGCCCACTTCTGTACCAATTTTTTTTTCTATTTATTTGTATAAATAATTTTGTTGTTGTTTATTTTGGCAAAAAAGCCCATGAAAATAGTATGACAAACCTTAGGATGTATGAATACTTTGTTTGGGTGTAAAGAAAAAATGAAGGTGAAAAAAATAAAAAATATAAAGAAAAGTATATTTCATTTCTATTGTTTGAATACATAAACATATTAAAAATAAGGGGAAAATAAAAAGAAAACATGAAATGGAACTTCTTGTTGTATAATAAAGTATGCATAAATCTTTTCTATTTGTTTTTAAATAATTTTTATAATTACATAAATAAAAATAATTATAATTTCAAAAAATAATTCTATAAAATTAAAAAATAATTAAGATAATTTATCCTTATTTTTCATAGTTTAATTTTGATACATTAATAATGTAAAAGAGTTTTACATTGTTAACAAATCAAATTTGTTCATTTGAATAATGTTCAAATAGTGAGATGAAAATTAATCATATTTATATATATGGCATTATATGATTAGATGACCTATAAATTTTTTTATGCTATAATTATATTAAAATTAAATCCTATTTCTTAACATATATCTAGGAAAGTTAATAAGTGAGGCGAGTAGGCATGGTCCTTAATTTGTCCCTCGCATTATTTTGGGTGAAGTTCGCCCCTATATTCACCTCATATAGAGAGCATTTATTTCAGATTTTGAAAAAAAAATGATTATGAGAGTTAAATTTTTTATATAATTAAAAAGGTTGAAAATTATTTTTTTTTTCAGAAATTATTAATTTTAGCTTCTACGAAAATGCTAAAAACTAATTTTTTTAAAATTTCAATTATTTTTAAAAAATTGATCAAAGACAAGAAAAATAATTTTTTTTACAAAAAAATTAATTATTTACCTAAATAATCAGAAACAAACACACCCATATATTGGTATATATGGGAACATATCTTTTATTTTCTCGTGGATATCAACCGAAATCTATTTCTTTTTTTAAACACAGAAGAAAGTACAATCCAGGCCATGACATATCATCCAATATATAATTAGAAATTTTAAAAACTAAAGAATTAGAGAATAGTTGCCACCTCATATATATATATATATTCATGCAGTCTGTATGGTCCATTTAAATAATCATAGATTACTTTGCAAAAATTATGCCTCAATAAAAAGAAGACAACTATAATCCTCACAAAATTAATGTATTAAATAATAAATGATATAGAATAAATATTTTTTTCATATTGATCCCTGGATTATCTAAGAATTTTTCGTCTATGTAGGTAATGACAGCGACAATGGGGGGCTTGTAAAAGGCGTATACTTATAATCATCGATTTCCAATCATATATTTCCTCAATGATATATATATATATATATAGGTAGAAGGATGCCACAGGTCACCAAACGTGGATAAGCACACGGAATAAATATATATAATTGGAAGCACTTGGTTGGAGTAAACGCGAGGAATTGTTACAAGTTACTCTACCATATCTTTTTTTTTCTTCCTTCACTCGACTCACTCCACCGTATCCTCATGTAGTCATGTATGTGCCTACATTATTGATAACCTTACTTCATGGAATCTTGCACCGAAATATTGGATTGGATATAAGTAGGTTTTTTTCCTTTCTTTTTCCCTTTTTTTTTCCCCTTCAAGGGAAAACCTTACTTCAATGCGGTGGAGATTCGATAGTTAACATCTCTTTAAAGGAATTAGCAAAAACAGTCCTTTACAGTTAGACTATCGTCTTTGCTTTTAGATATAAAAGAAGTATAGTTAGTATAAAGAATTTAACTTTGTGTAAAACTCTTTTTATACGACAGTAACTTAATGTTATGTTAGCATGTAGTAATTCAAAATAAGGATCAATAAACACATGCATTTTGTTTTTATGCATAAGTGATGGTAGTAAATGCACCGAAAAGTTATTGTGAATGAACCACTAGTTAGTCTAAAGTTGAAGTGTAGATTTAGTACACAACAGGCAGGCTACTAGACGCTGCGGTCTAGGGTGGGATTTATTATTTGTATTAAGAAAAAAAATGAATTACAAAGAATATTCGTTGGGTGAAGTAGAAGGGGCTAGCACATAAAAACATGGCGAATTATGGCCCGAATTCTAAAATATTCATATATATTTAATATTTGACGATGACAAAATAGTATCTAGGGACTTAAAAGATCCCATGATCCCTTCTACTAATTTTTAATTCGTTAATAAAGATCAAAATGAAGATTTTGTCTAAAAAAAATTCATAATAAAATAAATATATGTCAAAGTTTAACTTATGACATCAAAACGAAGTAAATACAAGTCATTAATAAAGGCCCAAAATCACTAATGTAAAGGGATATTGGTAATATAGATATAGACCAAATAACATAAATCACCTTAAATCAGTCTAATTTTTCAATTGTGATCAAAACCAACTAGCTTATCAATGAGAATATCTGCTTAATCAATTCTGTCATTCTGATCGAACAATTCAGATTCCTAACTTGGAAGTCCCCATCAACATGTATATATCTAGGATAAAAACGAAGCATATAAAAATATTAAAGTTAATATATTATAGAAAAGGGGATGAAAAATTGACAATTTCAAAAACCAAGTTAACTTTGAAATTCGAATGTTGGTTTTGTTTCTTTTCTCACATTACCAAAAAAAAAAAAAACGAAAAACTTTGAAATTTGAATGTACTGACAACTAATAAGCAAGTTGAGAATTAACTGTAATAAATTCATGAAATCCTCAATTTGAATTATTATTGTCATGTTGATTATTGACTGAATTTAAAATCCTCAATTTGTTTCTTTCAAAAATGCTATTTATTTATAATTTTTAATGATGATAATTTCTTCTCAATGGTTCGATTGTTTAAGTTAATGATTCAAATTCTAAGTGCAGGAGTCAAGCAAATTTGATTTAATAGTGATTAATGAAGTTAATAAAAATATGAGGAATACGAGTGGCGCCGTGGTAGTGTAAACTTTGTTAATTCAAACTAAGTAATTGAATTTGAATACCATATTTCATTAACATTATAAGGTTTAACTGGACACTGTTTAGTCTGACTTCAGTTTGATATTTCACCATAATATATATAACAATGCAGCATGACTATATTGAAAAAGATGGAAATGGATTCTTTATAAAGAAAAAAAATGGTGAGTGGATTCTATATAAAACACTACATAATTGATACTAGTAGGAGTTTCCTAGTGCTCTTTAGTCCACTTGACTATTCATGTAACGGTAAAGATTTATCCGCATACTCTTACAATAAACCAAATCTATTACGTAAGTCTCTCTCTATCTCTACATGTAATAGGGATTATATAAACTTGTCGTAATTTTAAATGAAAAGCTAAACATTTAATGCATTGAGAATACAAAATATTGATATTAATGTAGGGTTCACTAAATAATTATAATATGATTGTTGGAAAATAAATGAAAAAAGAAATTTGTATAAACTTTACTGAGGAGATAAATACTTAATAAATTTTAAAATTGGCAATTCCCAGGGCATTTGGGTATGAGTTAGAAATTACAAAAAATAATTAATTTTAATTATTTTTCAGTTGCATAGAATTTGATTATATTATAGAATTATGATTCAAATTCTATACATAGCTTGAAATAAAAAAATTACAATTAAAACATTTAATTATTTTTAGACATCAAATGAGATGTAAATAATATTAAATTGATTTTTTCATAATGAAATGTGAGTAGAAGTGAAAAAAAAACAACTAGACCATTTAATTTGCATTTTATCACAAAATCATTTTTTCACTTGTTACATTTTTAATTATAAGACGACACACAAAAAATAAAATATGTAAATTTTCAAATATATTATCATAAAGTCAGTTCGTGCCAAAAGAAGAAAAAAAAATTCACTGACAATATCTCTTATTAAATCTAATTATAATTACATTAGCAAATTTTAGTAGTCTGTATTTCATTTTTCAACAATATTGAATTACAGCTGGTTTGATGCCATTATTTTTGTAAAGAAAAATATTATTTATAATTTTTTCCATGTCTTTAGTATTTTTGGGTAAATTTTTTAAATAAAGGAAAAACTAATAGAATAAGTTAAAAAATATTTTTTTTAGAAGCTAAAATTTTCATCTTCTAAAAAAAGATATTTCATATAACATAAAATAGATATTTGATAATAAATAAATATATTTTAATATTATATTCAAATATAAAATAACTTTTACTTCTACAAAGACACTCTTGATAAGAGAAAATCTAAATGAAGAGTTGTATACAAGACTTTAAATATGGTCACGTAGGAGGGATTCAATGACTAGAGCTCTAACAGGATCAGTTAGATCCTAACCATTTTCTAATTCATCTAACTTTGGTTTATTTTCCCTAACAAATTCAAAAGATCTTATTTAAAATATTGATTCAAAATATCCTTTTTGAAAAAAAAAAATCTTCCAAACCATCTCGTAATAATATGTACCCACCAAAAAATTGAATTAATAATATCTTAAAACTAATAACAAAAATAAGAACTGATGTGTGATGTGCCTTAATTGGATTGCACGGCTCTCAATGGGGATAGTAAATGGGACGACGGGAAATAGTTCCCAACTCTTTTCTCCTCTATGCCCCCGAAGTTCCCCCATCCATATTTCTCATGTAAGGGGTAAAATTGTGCCATCGTCATTCACCATCAATCTCCATCTCCCCATAGGATCCACAGATACCCCCAATAGAAGTTTTAAGAAATTAAGAAGCAATTTAATTAGCCTAAAAAATTTAAATAAATTTTTTTAAAAATAATAATACAAAGTTGATCAAAGTCTTATTACTCAGAGTATTATATCATTATCACCAAATTTTGAAATTTTAATCCAAGTCACAATTATCCCTAGAATATCATAACTTGAGTTTCACGTTTACTTTCATACAAAAAGATATATATAGACTAATTACGAGCCATAAAAATTGTAATTATAAGAAATTTAGCATATGAATAAATTCTTATCTCAATATCATTAGCATTAATATCCTCAAATATTATGAGACATTGAGTATTTTCATTTAAAATTATCAATACATCTTCATAGTAGATATCCCCACGAGATAGAAGGTATAATCTCCATCACCCGATGGAAAAAAAAAATCCCCATATTAAGAATCTTTATGCGAATATCCGCATGAATATCTCCACCTACATCCATATTGTCATCCCTAGTTTTGAAAATGGAACCAGTAAGTAAATCAGTTGAAGGATTGATTCACAACGTAATGATGAATGGAGAGAACATCATATGTACGTAGTATAACTATTTCTCTGGGGTTGATTATTGACTGAGTTAATTATTGCCGACATCAATCTTGAACGGATACATGATACCATTGGATCCTTGCGCCTGAGTCGTTGAAACTCAGCTTATTCGAGCTAAGCACCTGACTTGACCTTAAATACCGATCATATTTTCCGCTTCTGTGGCTTTAATCTGTTTAAGGCTTAAGGGATCATGAGCCTATGTATAAAATCGTTGTTTTTTAAGGGTAAAATATTATAAAGTAAATTACATTAATCTTTTCTGAAATTTGGTATGATCATACTTGTCACTCCTTTATTTAGCTAAATTATATTGACCTTTCTTATATATGTTAATATATTAATTTAAAGGAAAAAAAATAATATAAGATATGCACATGGTTATTAGTGGTAAAATTATAATATTTTAATAATATTTAATATATATATATAGACTAAAATATATATATTTTATCGTAAGTTATACGTACAAGTTTCTTCTCTATCCGAGAAAAAATATTTTATTCAATCAAAATGTTAAGTGTTGGCCAAATATTATAATTTTATTATTAATAATTATGTATATATTATTTTTTTTTGTTAGTAAAATTGATGAACCAATGTCTGCACATGATATCAATGATAATTTTGCAAAACAAAGGGATATCAAGCATAAGTTTCCGGTAAATCTAAGGGGATGTTAATGTAATTTTCTCAATATTATATAACAAAATAAAACGGATTGTGTTTTTATTATGAAACATGTGATTTTTTTTTTTTAGAAAAAAATATGCATAACAAAAATTATGTAATATTTTGATAAAACAAAATTTATGTTTTAGTTTATTGCATAAATAAAAATGAAATACCAAACGGTTTTTTAGTGTAAACTAAGAAATCCAAAAAGAGTTAGGGGGTGTTTCTAACGCCTGGTGATGAAGTTAGAGAGTAATTGCCGGTGCAAGAACGCACAAACAAGTAGTAGCTCCTGGCAGACTTCCAAGCGAAGGGGTACATAAATGAACCGATTACACACCTGAATGAGAGGGATCCTGAGACAGTGTAGGCATGAGATTATACAGTTAAAGAGGGCTTATATGAATTGATTTGTACTACATATACCAACAAAATACATCTTCTTTTTGATAGCCCATCATTAAAGAATTCCATAGCTAATCGTGCTTGGAGCAATTTTGGGATGGGTGACCTCCTAGAAATTTTTCCTAGGAAGCATGAGTGAGGACAAAGTACAATAAAAAGACCTGTGTTAGTTTGTGGGGACGGTCATCAATCCATAAAGCAGTAGAGGATGTTACAAATGATATCAGAGCCTGCAAATCTCCCAGTACGGTGTGGTTCGGGGATGAACCAAGCGAAAGCTAGTGGGTATGTAATGCCCGGTGACAAAGTTGGGGAATGATCGCCGTTGCAAGAAGGCACAGACAAGGAGTAGCTTCTGGCAGACTTCTAAGCAGATGAATACATGAATGAACCGATTATACACCTGAATGAGAGGGATCCGAAGACTGTGTAGGTAAGAGACTATACAGTTAAGGAGAGTTTATATGAATTGATTTGTATTACCTATACCAGCACGATGCATCTTCTTTTCGGTAGCCCATCATTAAAAAACTTTACAGTTAAGCGTACTTGACTTAAAGCAATTTTGGGATGAGTGACCTTCTGAGAAATTTTCCCAGGAAGCATGTGAGTGAGGACAAAACACGCTGAAAAGACCCATATTGATTTGCGGGGACAGCCGTCAATCCATAAAATAGCAGAGGATGTTACAGTGTTTGGGTGAGATTTTAATAAGTGAAAATCACTTATTTCACCCCAAAAAAATATGAACCTAAAAAAGGTTATAGTTTTCAACTTTTTTATAAAAGATAAAAGGAATAACTTGTAACATCCTAATATTTAACTCAACACGCCTAGGACGCATTTAAGTTAATTATTAGTTGATACTCTTTTGTTCCAGATCTTAATTCAAACTTCTTGAAAATACTTTAGTGAAAATATGGGTAAATTTTTTTTTGAACTTAAATACTAAAACATGAGTCGCGCTTTCAAAATATCTAGCGTCATTCATCTTGCCTGTGTAAGAGATGTTAGAGACAAATAACAGTTAAATACATAATACAATCATAACATAAACTCGAATAACACATTAATAACAATATCATAATAGTGATGTCCTCTAAACGTAAGGACATTAATGTATATCCATTAATAGAATACAAACTGATAAATAAGATACGATCACTTTAAATATCCAAAGGAAACTATCTCCGTAGCTCCTCGTCCAGTCTTAGGGTAAATCACGAACTACCTCATCATTCCTATCTGGAGACGACACGGAAAAAGAAAAGGGATGAGAAACTTATACAAGAATCTCAGTAGGGCTTTCCGACTCTAACACAAGTATTATCGTTATCGTCCCTAGGAACCTCGGGTTTAATTATGAAAATGGTGAACATATATATAAGGTTCATTTATTAAGTTCTAAATATCATTAGTCGAGACCCGTATCTTTTAGCATGAATCTTAATGTCATGAATGCAACATATTAATCATGGATGCATGTCAATATCATATACATAATATCATAAAATTCATAAAACAATGCATATGATATAAAGAACATCATGATCATCATTCTTACAGGTGACTTAAACTTCTTTATTCTCTTTTCCTTGAGGGCCGCCCTATAATTCTCTCTTTTCTTGAGAGTTCTAGGTTATGAGCTCATACCTCACTAGTCGTCAATAGCGCAATCTTATCCCTTTTGATAAGTTAAATTTCCGACTCTTAAGGTACGGATAGGGTATTAGGATCACCTTTCATAACCTTTAATTCGGGGAGTCTAAAGGATCATTTCCTATTTGGATCACCTCTCATAACCTTTAATTTGGGGAGTCTAGAGGATCATTTCCATGTGTTTTATGTCACCTTTAACCTTGGCATGTTGTATAGAGATGCAAATATGAATAACTCATCATTTCAACATTTCATGCTCATAAACTTCATGGAATCATGCATCTCAATTTATCAAGCATAATTATAACATACCATAACTTAAACTACATAAACATGCATCATACTTCATTGCATATATCCATAAGCCATATAAGTTTCAACACATGAATATAGCCTTCACAAGATATCAACCGCATTCATGCCATCAAATTTATCAACATTTACGCTTAAGCCCCAAAGGGTCAAATCACAATTTCTCAAAGGTTACGGGTCAAAATGCAAATACCCCTTTGTAACACCTTCTCACAAACTAGAGATCTTTAACATTAACCAATACTTTTAATAGACATATAACTATTAGAAACCGTTATAAACTAATCGTAAAAACCTTTTAAGGAAACCAAATTTCAATATATTTTAGGGGTCAAAGTGCAAAATCGCTTGTTTTTAATATTTAACGACGACCGAAATTTTTAAAACTTTATATAAACTTCATAAATGGTATTTTGGACTCATGGACACATTCAACATCATTAGTAGCTTTAAATAAAATCATTTGGCTGAAATAACATAGTTGATAGTTCAAAACACAACTTTCTGCATTTTGCAAAACGACCCAAACTAACACTTGTAACTACCCTTTTATGCATCTATGGTACCAAAAATAATTTTTACAATAACTATTAATGATTTAAACTCATCTAAACATCCTAAATCAGTAACCTTTCCAGTTCTAAAGGATTAGATCAGAATACTACAATTTTAGCATCATGAGAAAAATCGTATTCTTAATCCTTTATAATTTCTAGGTCTTTCAAAATTTCTTTGTACAAATTTAAAGACAAGATCATACCTAAAAATAAAGTATATCAAGCTTTAAATCAGAATTATATAAGTGCCAAAAATAAATAGATGAGAAGTGTCCATGATCAAAGTTGTCATTTAAAATAAAACAAGTAAATCTTGAACTTTAGGATTTAAATGATAACTAGAATCATAGACTTGTCTTGTAACCTTATTATTATCATTATAAGGTGATAACTTGGAAATATAAATATGAAATGCAAGGCTTGAAATATAAATATAAAGATGCAAATTCATTCTTAGGTATTTATGATTTAGGTGACAACTTGAAAATAAATATGAATATGCAAGTTCATATTATTATCTTCAAAAATTAAAGTGATAACTTGGAATATAAATATGATTATGAAAAGCTTGAAATATAAATATGATATGCAAGAACTTATAACATAAATATGGATGCAAGTTCATTTTTATGTCTTATTAAGCTTAAAACTCAAGACTTAGTAACTCCTTTAGAAATCTTTTGTCATCAAGAATTAAATCTTGGGCTTTAGAGGACATTTAAATGATGGATTCACAACCACCACCATGATTCCTCATCATCAAGCCATGGTCATTATCAAATCATAAAAATCGAAAATATAAAGGAAGAACAAAAGAAAGAACATGAAATAAAATCCCTACCAAGTTGTTTCTTTGTTAATTAAAGCAAGAGCTTGATCTTGTATGAGATATCAACAACAAAAATCTGATCTTAGTGATGGTATATATTTGGCCAAGTGAAGATGAAATGGTGGGAGGATTTTTGTTGTGTTCTTGTGTTTGGATATGGAAAGTTTAGGTGCTTAGGGGTTGGTTTATGGTATGTATGTGTTTGTTTGAGCTTGGAAACTTGGATGGATATCAATAATGGAGTCTCTTGGAGGTGGAGAAGGAAGAAGAAGAGAGCTTTGTATTTAGAGAGAGAATAGAGGATTTTTGGCTAATTTTTGTGAGTAAGACTACAACCAAAAATGCAAATGGTAAGAATGAATGTTTGTGTGTGAATTAGGCTTGGAAAAACACATATTTATAGGGATTTTGGGGGGGGGGGGTGAGGTAGCTGCATTAATGGCTATAATGGGGAGTATTTTTTTCAACTTTTGTGAGTGGTATGACATATATTTGATGGATATTTAATTTGTAATGGTTTAGAAATGATAAATTAGTGTAAGTGGCTTAACCATCAAGAGTTTAAAATTCCTCAAGACAAGATTAAATGGCCAACACTTATAGTGAAAATTTTAGTGCTAATAATCTGAAGTAATAAAACAAAAATAAATCTAAAATATATTTTATTTTTGAGAAAAAGAAATTGTTAGTGGAAAAGAAATTGATAAACTAAAGTAAGTGCTTAATAATCAAATATTTAAGGTGCTCCATTACAAAATTAAATGGCCAACATATGTAGTGGAATTTTTAGTGCAAATAATCTGAAGTAATAAAAAAAAATCTAAAATATATTTTATTTTTAAGAAAAAGAAATTTAATACACTAATTTCCTATTATGTGTCTTAAGAACCCCTTTTTAATTAAGAAAGAAAAATAATCTTTTCTAAAATAATCTTATGCTTTAAAATTACCTCAAATAATTATTTTGACTCAAGATAAATAAATAAAATTAATTTATCTTTAATTAGAGCCTAATATTGCCTATATTTATTTGATTATGTAAATAAGCCCATTTATTGTTAATTAGGGGCAAAATGGTAATTTCACACAAAAACTCCCCGAAACCACTCGAACATTTTCAAATATCAAATTACACATGTAATAAACATTTTGAACTCCCGGGCGATGACTAGATTCAGAAATTACTTAATCTCGTGTTAAATTACCACAGGGGTATTTTGGTAATTTCACTTGCAGTAAAAAAATTGAAGTTGATATTTTCACATCTACAACACATATAATCCCCTTCAAGCATAAAACTAACCCCTTGAGGATAGCTTGGACTGGCCGTTTCGATTTTGACAAAAATGACCTTAGGGGCATTTTGGTCATTTGTACATTGAAAAATTGAAAAATTGCGATTTTTGCACATATTGCTATTTAATCACCATATAATATTATTCTAATATCAAAATATCCTATTGAAGATTACTTGGACTATTTTGGCCTCAAATCTTGTGTAGAAATGACCTAGGAGTATCTTGATCATTTTGCATAGTAGTAAAAATCGAGGCGTTACATAACTTCTTAAAAAGATTTAATTTTTAACATTTTCTGATATATTTTACATTTAATTTTAATAATCACTTTTTTAAATTTAAAATAAACAAACACATTCTTAATCCGATAGAGATTTTACACTCAACATTTTGTCCATAAATTATTTAAATACCATCGGTACTCACTTATCAGTAAATCAACTAACTTTGTGCTTTTACATTCTTTTATTATTTAATACGCTGTAAACATATAAATACATTTATATAACTAAAATAATAACATGGAGAAACTTTTAAAAATTTTATTCAAGTCAAAGTTGGCACATAAGGACTCAATATATTAGGTTAAATTTTTCTACAGGAAAATTTGAATAGGTTCCTACGCTTTATAGAAGTTTGCAATTGAGTTCCTAAAATTATAAAAGATGTGTACTCTAGTCCTCGAAAACTTTCGACGTGTTGGTATATTAAGTTTGCTATTGATGTTTAGTAATTTAGTGGTAATCCTTTGACATCACCTTCACCTCAATTATTATTATATGAAAATTTGCCTTGGAAATGAAGCAACTTTAAAATATGTGACTAGTATCTATTCTCTTAAATGAGCCTATCATACATATGAAAGGATTAATCACTACATCCGGCAGTGGATAACCTGAAAAAAGAAAAAAAGAAAATTTCATTCCATCATGTTCAAGAAACTAATTACAAATGTTTTGCAAGGTTGGAGGATCAATTACAAATTTTTAAAATATAAAGACCTATTTGAAACTTCTCAAGAAAGTTAAAGATTCATATATTAATTTAACCAACATATTGTGTTATTCAAATTATGGGTTGTAGGTCAATATATTGTCGTAATAAGGATCAAATTGAGTTGGAATCAAATTGAATCTTCGTGTCTGGTAATGACTTTAAGAAGTAAGAGCTGTATCCTAATTGACAGGTAAAAATTTTAACTTAGTTGCAAGTGTTTGATTGACAAATTAAGTCTTAGGAAGTGTTTGTTTCATGATATATTTTACATTTTTAGGAATGTAATTATTGATATGTAAAATTTCCATGTTTGGTAGACGATTTAAAAAAATATTTTCGGATAAATTGCAATTTTAGGAATGAAAATTGAGTCATTTTCATCCCTACCCTACCTTTCACCATAGGATTGTTTTTTGCAAAAGTAAAACGATCAAATTGCCCTTAACCATAAACCCTAATAATTATTGCGTTATTGGAGTGTTGCCATGATCACCTGACCACCATCACCGATTCCTGGCCACTATCATTGATGCGGTACCATTGTCACCAGTGAACCTAAGTCTTGACCACCAATGCATGTCACTGACCAGACCACCGCTAGAAAAAACTCAATATTCCCAGGAACACCAATATAAATCAAACATGAAAAATGATTTATTCTTAGGTATAATTTACAAGGTTTTTGAGATTTTAGTCTATGTATCAAACGCACCTAGACATCTCACTTGAGAACCTGATTCATATGAATGTTATTCCTAGGGATGAAGAATCAATCCTTCAAACAAATGCTTTATTAGGAGGAAGATATCTGCCACAAGCAGTAATCTACCTCAACAAAGTCTGATGGGTAAACACCAAATGAGATTGAAGGTTTGTTTCTTGAAGAGGCACAATCACTCAAGTAAGGTTTGAGTTAAATTGGCACTCACTTTTTTGTGTGTTTAAATAATACAACTCATGTTAATATTGCTAGCAGGGGTGCTCAACCCTCACATTAATTCCCCTTAATTTAAGAGTCAAAGCACCCTTAATTTCCCTTCTCCTAAAAAACTAGTTCGATTTAATAATTATTTTTTAAATAGATATAATATTAGTGTATTAAATTAAGAATAACTTACACATGTTTAAATGATACACACAAAGCATTTAAGACTCTAGTAGCAAAATAATATTAAAAATATAATAGGTTTTATTAAACACAAAAATAATTTATTTCCATTAAAATACATATATATATATATATATATTTTAAAATCCATTAAAAAACCCCATCTCACCATTTCTCATGTGTTTTGGTAAATTATCAATTTCACCCATCAAGTGGGAATTTCGAAGTACACCATACGAATATATTATAATAAAGTAATATATCATCACATCCATATTCATGTGTATCAAACAAACAAACAAGAGATTCATGCACTAATCCATGGCTGTCACACCCTCCTTAGTCCTTATGTGATTGCGTCAAAGCAAGACGGCAGGAAAAAAAAAAGCTAAGGTAGGGTCCACACTCTACACAAAGAAAAGAGAAAAAAAAATCTATTCCCGACCCAACTCACTTTGCATTTTCATTCCAGTTCTTCCCACTTGCAACCGTGGAAGCAAAGGCAAGCAAGAACCAAGATCCACCATCATCTCTCTCTCTGCTCTTACCTTTGCTTCTCCACTACTAATCCAATCCTTGTCTTCTATAAAAACAGAAAACTCATATCCAAATATTTCATTATTCCACTTACTCACACGCGTACCTTTTCTATGTAAATATTGCTACTTCCTACTCTTACCCGTTCACATATTCCATTTTAGCTTTCAAACCTGTTATTATGATATAAGAGACCCTTTTGTGATTTTTTTTAATGGTTTTGTAAACTCGATTGTATTATGCATGATATTACTGTTTTTAATATGTGGGGTGTTGCTGCTGATTCATGTTATGAGTCCTTTTTTTTATATATGTTTTTCTTAATTTTTTATTATGTGAAATTTGACCCTCCTAAGGAAATGGAGTGAATGCATTGAAATGCATTTCGAAACCTTAAAGTCGAGCTCAGTGCTTGCTTCTACTACTGTTCTGTGTTTTCTGTTCACTGTGATAAATAACTTATCTGGATGGTAGAAGAACTTTTCAGTTTTTGGATTTTTTTAGTTTGAGTTGACTTGAACAGTTACATGAAATTACTGAAATGACATTTTGTTTTTGTTCTTTTTTTGGCTTTTCATGTAAGTGGGGGGGTTCAGATAAGTCTTTGCTGCAACTATCATGTATAACTTAGCCTTGATGTTTATCTTGTTTCTGGTGTCTGTTTGTATCATATCTTCACCTAAAAATGAAAGAGAAGAAGACGAATAGAAGGGGTTGGTGGTTTTTTCTGTCATATTGTAGGATCAAGCGGTGATGTGACATATTAGTTGTTAACTTGTTTCATATGTTTCCTTTTTGTGGCCACCATTAATTGCATGAAATGTTCTCTTCTTGTTAAGCTTTAATTTTCCTCATACCCTCTCTCTCTCTCTCTCTCTCTCTATATATATATATATATATATATAAGCATAGTGATCCTGTTAATTTTCATGGCCTTGTGTTGTTCAGACTGCAGGTAGACTGAATGTTGTGATCCACAATGGGTTTATCCAATGCTTCAGGCAGTGCTGTTCTACTCCAACTGTTCATAGTGGTTTGCCTTGTCTTCAAATTTTCTGCTGGTAAATTCGATGCTGACCTGAACACAACACTGCTTGTAGATGCTTCTGATGTAACTGGGAGGCCAATTCCCGAAACCCTTTTTGGAATATTCTTTGAGGTGAGGTTAAACTTGTATTGACACATTTTTATCTCCAACCCTTTTAGAATTGCATTTTATATTGAAAGCCTGATGACTAAATGATGGTTCCCCTGAACTGCTTTATATATATAGACAGCCTTTTGACATATACTTGATTTTACAGCACAATTTTGATTTGATGTGAAAGCAACTAAGTTTTAACTTTCCTGTTATTATCTGCCGTGAACACAGTAATATCAGATTATCAGCCCATAAACAGAACAATTAATGTCCATATTAATGTTCTGTAATTTGCAATTAATATATATATATATGCTAATTACTTCGAGAATTGTCCTTATTTCTGGTGTATCATAGAGTTTTCTTTAAGTGGATCAAGATAGTACTTATGATAGTATCTGTTGCTATACTGCTATACAGGTTCTATAGGACATAAGTATGAAGATAAAATATGAAAGAATAGATTGTAATTGTATCAATGATATGGATAATTTAATAGCAAAATAAATTGTCAATAAGAATTTGGGATTATGGATTATTGAGCAAACTGCATGGAACTTAAAGTATTCAATTTAATAATTCCTAGCATGTCATATATAAGAAAATGACCAATTTTTTGAATTTCATCTGCAGGAGATAAATCATGCTGGTGCTGGGGGATTGTGGGCAGAGCTTGTCAGCAACAGAGGTCATTTCCATATTCTCAAACCTTTTAAATGACATACTAACAATGGAAGATCTTTTTGGGATATTTCTTTTAAATCTTTCCCGCAACTTACATGTTCAATTACACAACATTCCTGCAATTTGTTGAACTTGATAGGAAACATAATAATGCTAAATGGGAATTCTAAAGAGAAGACCATAGAGAAATCCTGATTTGAGGATTTGCGGTTTGTGCTTTTCTTGTTAATTTGTAGGGTTTTCTTCCTAACCACCTCTAAATAAATATAAAATGATACTTAGCTGTACTATTAAATTATTAGCTACTCCAAACCAATTTTGTTTTCCTACTTTTTGTGTGATTCTTTTCTTCCTTCGTCTGATGTTGGATTAAGAGGGGTGGGAGGTGTATAATGTATGATCCTACTTTATCCAACACTTTCATGATCATTATTTGTATGTCAATATTTTCAAGATCTGAAATATCAAGAATTCTTGCTCCAGGATTCGAAGCTGGTGGCCTTAACACTCCATCGAATATTGATCCTTGGTCAATTATTGGAAATGAATCATCTATAAATGTTGCAACCGATCGCACCTCGTTGTTTGATCGCAATAAGGTTGCACTTCGATTGGAGGTTTTATGTGGCACTGAAGGTGATAACATCTGCCCAGCTGCTGGTGTTGGTGTTTATAACCCTGGTTTCTGGGGCATGGTGAGACTAATTGATATACCTTTGCATCAATTGGATCTTTTCATAAACATGAAAAACAAAAAATTTAATATGATTAATCATAGTCTTATAGTCTATGCTGTCATTTAGTTTCCATTGTTTAGTTACAAATTTAGTAAGAACCATAGCTCATTTTGTTCAATCTTTAAAGTGTTCTTTCTTTATGGCTGGAACTGAGAGTATCTTTGCTACTTTGATATTCTTTCAGAATATTGAGCAAGGGAAGAAATACAAAGTGGTCTTCTATGTTCGTTCAACAGGATCAATTAATCTAACAGTTTCATTTATTGGATCAAATGGTGTGGGAAACCTGGCTTCAACAACGATAACGTGAGCTCCATTTCAATATGCTATAGACTCTTAAGTGCAGTAGTTTTAATCTAAACAATTTTCTTTTGTATTTATGAGTAATACTAATAATTGATCCTGCAGAGCTTCTGCATCTGATGTTTCAAACTGGACAAAGGTAGAGACTGTATTGGAGGCCACGGCAACAGATCATAACTCTCGCCTTCTATTAACAACAACCACAAAGGGTGTGATATGGTTGGACCAAGTGTCTGCTATGCCTCTGGACACATATAAGGTTATGTTACATCCTGAATTTGTTTTTTTTTTTTTTCAATATGACATATTATCTAAGACCCTAGATTTACTGTGTATATGTAAAAGGAATTAATTTATATTTATTCTTCGCTTATTTGAAAAATAAGGTTTGATTTTCACTTTTTCACATGTTGTAGTTGTGGAGACAACTCTGCTCAATGGGTTAGGGCTGAGTGCATCTGATCATCCATGTTGCAGCCTTGTGTATTAGGCTGCTATTCATTTTTTTTCTTTAAATTTGAACTATAAAATTTTATGGCCGATTATGTTGTCATAGGTGTCAAAACTAAACTTGTTTTTATATCGCACATTTAATATAGTATTATTATTTCTTTTATTTTTATCATAACAAAAATTAATATGTCCTCATGATACTGAAACTAAATATGTAGATTCACAAGTACTCATGGTGGGAAGGGGCAGGGAGGGGAAATTGATTGTTCTCTAAACAATTGCTTGTCAAAGGACACGTCTATCCTTTTCTTTAATACATCATCATTAAAGATACCATGTTTTGCTCTTAATACATTGCTGTGATTGCAAGCCCTTTCATATGCATGACATCAACACTGTCAAAGCAGTATTGGTTTAAAATGTTGTTTTAAGTGACTAATTCCTTAAGGAATAGCCCATAGTGACTTATTTCTTAAGGAAAAACCCTTCTTTGGAAAAGAAAATTTTCAATAATTAAAAAAAATAAAATAAAATTCTGCACCGTATTCTTATGATGGAACTACAATTTGGTTATCCGTGTAAAGTCAATTGTTGCCTTTTGGCAACTTATGTTATTGTTGGCAACACTGCATTCCCTTGCCTTTTCCCCTTCCCCACTCTCTTAACATCTTCAACTTTGACTTGCCGCAGGGACATGGTTTTCGAACTGATCTTTTTCAAATGTTGGCAAATTTGAAACCAAGATTTATCAGATTTCCAGGTATGCATATAGCGGTTTAGATTAAGAGATTTCAAACTCAGATTGGTCATAACATTTTCTCGCCCTTTCTTTGTACATCTTATGCTTTTCATATGATCTTGCTATAAGCCCTAGTTTTGCATCTATAAAATGTGTATACTTGAATGAGTGTGTACTTATAAGCATAGGTGGAAAATTGAGGAAGTCAAAAGAGGAGTTGTTTATTATTATGAGTCATAGATACTTGGTGGAGAGCATAAAAAACTAATAGACAATTAATCCATTTTAAGGTTTTCTTGTTCTTTTCCTATGCCAAAATGTAAAATAATCTAATTCTCAGCTTCAACAGGTCCATTTTGTTTCACTTTCAACTATGCCGAGAAAAAACTTATGAAGCTATCATGGGCTCCTTATATTTGAATTTATGGTTTCCCAGTGTTCTGCTGTGCTTTATTTTGCTTTTTGTTCTGGTTATCACTTTCTAAGTTGGCTCCACACTTTAAAATTACTTACACCTACCTACGCTTCATTCCATGAATTTTAAGCATATGATCAGTCTTAGAGGTGATTATTTTGGAGCCTTTCTAACTCGTCTGGTATTGTGATTTAGCATATTTCTCATAATTATTAATACTTCATCAACATTATTGCTCAAATTGATGAGCTTTTTCCCAGGATTATCTAGTATGATATAACACCTTTGTCATTTCTTTTTGCATAGCAAAAACTAAGAGGAAACTTTATTAGACTAAACTAGAAGAAAAACACAAGTAGAACTTGCATGGCTAATGTGTGAAATGCCTTGCCTTTCATAACCTATGGCAATTAAACCAGGCACTAGGTGAGGTAACAACATGGTAGGATACAGTTTATCAAATAATTGTGATTCCAGCAAGGAATTTTAGGAAAATGGACCTGTTAGGAACATTGGAAGTCAACTTTCCATGGAATTTTAGGAATGTGAAAGTTGAAAGCATCATTATTTTATGAACAACTTAGTTTTTAATGGACATATTAAACTGAGTGGTTTTAATTTTTCCCTCCATGTTGGATTGACTCTTGTTCATCTTACATTTGTTAAGCTTTTAAAGAATGATTACCTTGTTTTTTTATAAACGGATTGGTTATTCTAATTCCTAAAGTTTATGAATCTTGTTGGACCAAGATGATCTATCTATTGTCTAGGATCTTTATTACATATTGTAGTTTAAGTAAGCATCATTCGCTAATATTGTGTATCCAGATCCAGCTTCTACTTTGTATGAGTGACATTACGGATTCAACTAACTTTTGGGAATGTTAATTTTTGTCATGTTGTATTAGGTGGTTGTTTCGTTGAAGGAGAATGGTTAAGAAATGCATTTCGATGGAAAGAAACTATTGGACCATGGGAGGAGAGACCTGGGCACTTTGGTGATGTTTGGATGTACTGGACTGATGATGGGTTTGGCCATTTTGAGTTTCTCCAAGTAAGTTCCTATTTTCAATTATGTGTTCCAAGGATTAGAAATTTATAAGGTTCATATTTTGCTCAAATACTTTCAGTTTGTGGTATGCAACTGAGCTGATATCTATTATTATTCTTAATCAGCTAGCAGAGGACTTGGGCGCGTTGCCAATATGGGTGTTTAATAATGGTATATTTTTGTTTATCTTTGTTAACTAAGTTTTCTTTCTAATTAGGTGAAGTGGTTAATTTGCCTCTGTTTTCTAATTGAATATTTTATTTTAGGTATCAGCCATAATGATCAAGTTGACACAACCGCTGTTTTACCTTTTGTCCAAGTATAATATGTCACTCTTTTTTCTTTCTTTTCCTCTTATTTATATTACTTTCTTTTTCTTTTTTATCAAAAGAAAGTTGGCTTAAAAGTTAAGAGTTTATAGAATGGTCATGAACTCTTGAATGCAGGAAGCCCTTGATGGAATTGAGTTTGCAAGAGGTGATCCCACCTCAAAATGGGGTTCCATTAGAACTGCTATGGGACACCCTGAGCCATTTGACCTAAGATACGTTGCTGTTGGGAATGAGGATTGTGGAAAAAAGAACTACAGAGGTATGCATGTATTGCTCATATTTTATTGTAGGAATACATTAATGATATGTTCCTTATTAACATACGGTAACACCTTGGATTGTCTA
Source organism: Dalbergia cochinchinensis (assembly GCA_031216125.1). NCBI lineage: Eukaryota > Viridiplantae > Streptophyta > Magnoliopsida > Fabales > Fabaceae > Dalbergia > Dalbergia cochinchinensis. The sequence goes on along the minus strand of CM062368.1, from coordinate 22,654,229 downwards.
TACACAGCAACACTTTGAATTGTTTATGCCAATATGAGGCCTAACAATTTTGTTTGATCTGTTTATTAATTTGTGGTGCTATTTTCTAATAAAATTTTGGATTCCAATTTTTTACTAATTAGTAATCTGATGCCTTTTCTTTCTTTTTTTTTTTTTGTTAAATCTTTGATTGAGCAGGAAATTACCTGAAATTCTATAGTGCAATAAGAAGTGCTTATCCAGATATCCAAATTATTTCGAATTGTGATGCTTCTTCTCAGGCACTAGATCACCCAGCTGATCTATATGATTATCATGTAATATATTAGCACAATCTCTTTGCTTCTGAATGTTAACTGAATCTCAATGGACTTCTGTTTTTCACTTAAGTTATGAAAATGATAATTTCTTGTACTCTTTTTATGATTAGGTTTACACAAGTGCAAATAATATGTTTGCTAGAGCTACGGCATTTGATCGTACGTCACGTGGTGGACCAAAGGTTTATGATCCCTATTATACACCCTTCAATTTCATTGGTTATTGATATAAGCATTTCAAGAATGATTGCTAATCCATTTGAATATCTTACAGGCTTTTGTAAGTGAGTATGCTGTGACTGGATCAGATGCTGGGACAGGAAGCCTTTATGCAGCCATTGCTGAAGCTGGGTTCCTTATTGGACTAGAAAAGAATAGGTTTATTGTGGCTTCTTATGAAATTTTTGTGAAGTATTTTATCTAGTTCACTGAGAAAAGTACTACAATTTTCATTTTTTTCCCCTTTTCTGTTGCAGTGATGCTGTGCAAATGATTAGCTATGCTCCACTTTTTGTAAATGCAAATGATAGGAGGTAATTTCTTATGATTTTACTGGGAAATTGCTATTATCTATTCTTCGCTTCTAGCCTTTAAATTTATTGTCTATGTTCTTTATTAGAGTAAAAGTTTATGAAAAAGCCTACAACTGGAAAATAGACAAATAACAGTACCTAATAGCTAAAGGACGGTGAAGTAGAAGACCATTGACTATTTCATGTTCTGCTAAAGCTTGGACAACAGGATTTGGCATTTTCATTCCACTTACAGTTGTAAACAGTTTTAGAAAATAGGGTGTTTTCAGATGAGTTCATTACACTAAATATAATGAGAAGGCAAATATTTGCAATTCAAATAGTAAGTGGTTTATAAGTTATCTGCAGTTTTTCCTTGATGACAGCCAAACTAAGGTTGTGTCAATTTCTGTCATCAGGTGGAACCCAGATGCAATTGTATTCAACTCCTATCAGCTCTATGGAACTCCTAGCTATTGGGTGCAGAAATTTTTCTCTGAATCAAGTGGAGCAACCCTTCTTAAGTCATCACTTCTAACAACTTCATCTAATTCACTTATTGCATCAGCAATTACTTGGCAAAGTTCCGTAGATAAGAAGAATTACGTTCGAATAAAGGTAGCAGAGGCAGCTTTTGCACTAGTTAATACATGTTTCCGAGTCATCTGTTACTAAATCTGAGAACGTAGATCAATTTTCTTAGTTAATGACTTGCATAAACATTTTTCTTTCAATTTTCAAATATACTGATTTCACTCTAAATTGCATATTTTCTGGATGTTGATATTGATATCATATAATTCCCTATTTAAAAAATTATTGATATCAAAATATCGTTGGCTGTATCACAAAGATCAAGGCATATATTAAACTATTATGCTTTTTTTGTGTCACGTAATAAAGTTATGCTAATGTAATTTTTAAGTGGAAATTTGCTAAAAGAATCCAATTTTAAAGCTTTCTCATCACTTTTAACATGAACAAATCGATTTCTTGACCTATGACTTCATTTTGTTTTCTGTTGTTCTTCCAAAAGTTCTGATGTTGAAAATCAGGGCTCCTGTTGGTTGAGTTTCCCTAAGTGTAACATGCAGCATTGGGTTGTATATGTTGATGGCATTCTTCTCAATTGCCTTATAATCCTTGACATATTTTTCCTGCAAAGAATGGAATTCTATTTGAAACTTGTTTTTTCACCTTTTTTTATCATGAAAATCACACTAAATTTTAGTGAGCAGGTCAGTAAATAGAGTGGTGTTATAAATGTCTTCACTAGCACTTCCTCACTCTGGAGCAATTGCTATCTGCAGGTTGTGAACTTTGGTGCCAGCACGGTGAACCTAAACATTTCTTTTGATGGATTTGATCCAAACTCAGTGCAGTTAACTGGGTCTACAAAGACTCTGCTAACATCTGCAAATAAAATGGATGAGAATTCATTCTCACAGCCAAAGAAGGTACCTCAAGCTTCTCTCTTTCCAAACTTATCTTTGTACTTGAACTTATTTGTTTAGCATGCACTTCCAAATACTGTTCTGTGGATTATGCTAATGTTCTGACTCCTTGCATTAACAATAGTTAAAGTAAATCATTTCACAATTGCATTAACTACTGTCTTTCTCACTTATGTGAAGTAGATTTGTACTCAAATGAATCTATCAAAATAAAATTTCATGGTTTCATGATTAAAGACAACAAAAAAGAAAAAAAAAAGTTATGACTGTTGATGAACCAAGTCAATTTAGCTTTTGCATTTGTTGATAATTTTTTTTCAATTTTTTTAATATGGACACAGGTGGTGCCAATCCAGAGCTTACTTCAAACTGTTGGGAAGGAAGTGAATGTCATAGTCCCCCCACTTTCACTCACATCATTTGATTTTGTGAAAGAGTCCACTAATCTGAAGATGCCAGGGAGTGATTCTTCCACATGGTCTTCTATTTAAACTAACAAGAAATTAGACGAAAAGAAAAAGAAATTAAATGAAAAATAAATAAAAGGTGGGAGGAGTGGGATATATGCAACAGTTGCCAACTGCTACATGGTTGGAATCCTTGCTAGTCTAATTGGTCATGTAACTGAACAATCCTACAGTGTAAATAAATATTTATCTGGGTTCTTATAATTTCAGCTCTGTACATCTCTTTCGTTCCAATTAAGATTTAAGTAGTACTTTACAATTTTACATAAAGGGTGGGTAAAGGTGAATTTGGATTCAATACAGGAAAGTAACTTCTGTGAAGAGGCATAACTCATGTTTTCACAATTGAACTAGAATTAATCTCATAAGCAATTTAAATGAATTGAACATGTGGATTACTTCATGGTTTTCATACAAAAAGATTAAGGATTTATATCATTGTGAGTAGCTTTAATGAGCTGGCGTCTTTATTTGAAATAGTTAAAAAGAGTTTTGATATGAACACTGAAATATTCCACTGAACAATGGAGCAAGAGTGATGCCAGTACAAAGAAGAGTTAAAGAACAAGACCGAAAACAACCAGACAATAAGTAGTGTGCTCTCTCTTGGCCTAATTAGCTTAAACCACTCTTCAATACCCAGAACATGGTTCTCACTCTACTCTGTATATTGCGATTCTTGTCCATGATTTCCGAATTACTCTCTCCCCTCTCTTGCTGACACTTGTGGCAAACCATTATGCTCCTCTAAAGTTATGTTTGTAGGTAAAACCTTCTTTTTCCATCAAATCTCAAACTCGTAAACATTCTCTTTAAGATATGTGCATGGGTTTGGTTTAGAGTCTTAGAGAGGAAAGGAGGAAAAAGAATGATTTATAAAGTAAAATTTACTTAACAAACTCTTTTTTTCATTTATTTTCTCTTTGAAATCCAAATTCATATCCTTTTAGAATTTTTCTTCAATTTTTTCCTCTTTGCATTCTCTTTTATGCCCTTACTCTTTTTTCTTTATTTTTTTTTGGGTCTTCCCTTTTTTTTAATAACTTTCTTTTGTAGAGTTTTAGTGTATTTCCCTTGGGCATATGTTTGGTGGCCCAATTTCCCATATTTCTTTGCTTTTCTCTGCCCATCAATACTTTTCACTCCCTGCCTGCATGTCCCCCTCGCCAAAATGAGTTAAATATCCCCTGATGAGTTTCACTTTGTCCTCAAGGTGAAAATTGAGAAAGGTTGGGTACATTAGATCAAACTTCTCCCTTGTATTTTGTAAGGATGACTGATCAACCCACTAAATTAAAACCTCTTTCAGGAAAGCACATTGAGGAAGTACTTGTGATTCTCAATCTTCATTGAAGAAAGGAGGTAGTTGTTGGCTGAGAATACTAGTTGAGGGAGCCCTTCTTAAGTTTCCTTTTTATTTTTATTGTTTTGCTAACTCAAGCCTTCTTAAGTTGGGAAACGTGAATACTGTGGATGGAATCGGGCAACTTACTTGTAGGCTAATGTTCTCAGCCTTTTTCACCATTACAAAAGGGTCATAAGATCTTGGGCCCAACTTCTCATTTAGTCTATTAGCAGAGGTGCTGGTTAAGTGGTGAATGCTCCTCTCCTCCCCACCCATAAAACCCTCTCCTCCTAACAAAAAAAAAAAAAAATACTAAAAGGTTGTGTTTCGGCTACGAAAATAAAGCTTATAAGGCTGTGCCTTCAAATACATTAAGCGTTTGTTTGCTCAAAATCATATTACTTTCCACTTGAAAGTTAAAAATTATCTTATCTTAACCTGATTAAAGCTTTTAAGTATAAGCTGCTACCAATAAATTCTATCACACAAACTTCAATTAGGACTTCAACAATATTGAGAAGTCTAAAGGCCCATAGGCCTATCCTTAACAACTCAACTAAATTTATTAGATGTCAACTCAATACAATATATTCTGACAAAAAAAACTCAATACAATATATTTATCTCATCAACTCATTTTATAAAATCAATTATATAATAAAATTATTAACGTAAACCAACATACCAAGTTTTGTCACAGGCCTACTAAATAATGTGAGAGTTGTTTATACCCAAAAATCTAGATCCGCTATTTTTACTCTGGTCAGCAAAAACCATTAAAAAAAGAAAAAAAGGAAAAGAAAGACTAGGTCAGCTAGTACTTTGGAAAATCCATTGAAAAATACCCGTAACTTGAGCTACGGCGACTCTACGTACCGTACTCAAACATACTTGAATTTCGGATCTCTGGTAATTGTTGGCCAGTGTTATATTGGCAATGTTCCAATCAAGTGTGTCTTATAAATTCAAGCCAAAAGACAACAAAGATGATAAAAGAGTTGTGTTAATTGTTTTGGTGTTGAATAATCCGATAGAGTAATGTGTGAAAAAAGAATGGCTTCTCCAAAGGCTTATTGCAGTGTTCTCTTGCTCTACTTCATCATAGTGCCTTGTCTTGTATTTCAATGCTGTGTTGCTGATGGTAACGCGACTTCAACTTTAGTTGTAGATGCTTCTAAAAATGCATCAAGGCCAATGCCGGACACACTATTTGGAATATTTTTTGAGGTGGGAAATTAAGGATTATGGTGATAATAATTGCACTGCTTTCTTCACATCTTTAAAAACTATATAATATAATTTTAATGTCATGAAATCTTATTGTTGTTGTTGCAAAAGTTAGTCTCATAATCATGCATGCTAAAGGAGTGTTATAGTTTATCAAATTTTTTATAAAAAAATTGCAGGTTCTAAACAGTGATGGGTTATATTAAATTGGAAATTCTCTTGTATATTTCAAATTTTGATGTGACCAAAATTTTGAACTTCTTTTGCAGGAGATCAATCATGCTGGGGGTGGGGGATTGTGGGCCGAGCTTGTCAATAACAGAGGTTATTAATATCCATATTCCCCTAAACTTACAAAATGATGACAAAGAATTATATATTTGTGTGAAAAATGAGAAATTTTTACACCCGGAATATCACATGGATATCCTCCATATAGCTTTTTCTAAAGTTTCACTTTATAAAACTTTTGAGCATTATTGACATAAGTCAACGAATGAAACAATTTAAATATCCATTCTCGTTGCTTTAAAATAAAAGCACCCGGTTCTTTTAAATTTTGAATTATAAAACCTTTTCATTTAATAATACATATTTTCATTGGTCAACAGATAGCTTAAGGATTGAAACTTACAAGGGTAAAAGAATCACTACATTTCTCTTCCATTCCCTCCTTGAGCTTAATAAACAACTGAAAAATAGACTCCCAGTCTTGTTTTTCTTTTCTATTTTAATTATAAGTTATTCGCTTCCATTATCTACAAATCTCTCCGGTAGCCTTGGACACTTCTTTTGAACTTGTGTGACAGACTTAGAGACGAACCAAAAGGTCAATTAATTGCAAAATGTTTATGTTGCACAATAATGTTCTTCTCAGTAAAATATTTAAGACAAAAGTCTTGGCATTTCATTGCTAATGGTGAAAAAGTGCGCTGCATTCACACATAAACTTGTGTTTCAGGTTTTGAAGCTGGGGGCACAAATGTTCCATCAAATATTGAGCCTTGGACTATAGTTGGAACAGAATCATCCGTTTTAATCCAAACCGAGCTTAGTTCTTGCTTTGAACGCAACAAGGTTGCATTAAGAATGGATGTGCTTTGTGACAATTGCCCTTCCGGTGTTGGTATCTCAAACCCAGGTTATTGGGGCATGGTAAGAATAACTAATAAAAATGTCACATGTATCACATAAACCCCTATTTGTTTTCTTTGTTCCTTCTTGCAGGTAATTATTCTTCCTAGCCATGATAGAACTATGAATTAAATTTTGTCGCATTTATTAAAAAAAAATTATAATATCATTTAATCATATATTATTATATTAATGGTTTTGCTTCCATTTGATAATGAAATATTGTTTCAGAACATTGAGCAGGGGAAGAAGTACAAAGTTGTGTTCTTTGTCAAATCAACAGGACCAATAGACTTGACAGTATCATTTAAAAATGCACAAAGTGGAGCGGTATTAGCTTCTGCTAATGTCAAGTGAGTACCATGTTTTAAAAACCTACAGAGACTCCATGGACAATAGCCTAGACAAAGCATGTTTTGTATATGAGGATTATACACACAATTGGTCTTGCAGAGATTCTGCAGCAAAAGTTTCAAAATGGAAAAGGATGGAGACTACATTGGCGGCAAGTGCATCAAGTGCAAACTCAACCCTTCAATTAACAACGACCAAAAAAGGGGCGATATGGTTGGACCAAGTGTCTGCTATGCCCTTGGACACATTTAAGGTCTGTGTTCCTTCATGGATTAACTGTTATACTCAATTTTACTTTATTTTGTTGGTAAATCCTCAAACTTGACTTGGCACAGGGACATGGTTTCCGGACAGACTTGGTCAACATGCTGATAGATTTGAAACCAGCCTTTATCAGATTTCCAGGTATACATAAAACTGGTGTGAAGAGAATTCATATATCAAGTTTCATTTTTAATGTGTAGTTAGTGCCTTAGTGATGTGTACTAGTAACCTTGGTGGAAAACTGGAAATTGAGTATCATATGGAAAATTCTACATGACCAGAATATTTTACTCAAGATTTGGATTAGTTTAGATTTGATAAACAGTGTGTAAAACTTTTTATATAATCATCCCATTACATATAATTATATCATTAAAAATATTTGACTCTTATTATAATTACTTCAAAAATCATACAAAAGATAAAATATGATTGGTTGATAGTATAAAGATACATAATCATCCAATACATCATTTAAATTGTTAATAAATCAAAAGTCATATTAAAGATAAAATACGATTGATTTACTGTATAAAATCTTTATACTAATTGTATAATATAACAAAATTAATCTGTAGAGTTTATGCCAAGAATTGACATTATTGTTAATTGCTATTTCGTTAGGTGTCCCTACCACTTCAAATTAGTCTAAATATAGCATTACTCTTTTTTTCTTCTTCCAATTATTAGTTCTTAGAATATTTGAGTTACACATTATAATTCTCAAAGATGTTATATCATTTTGTACTTCACATAATCTATGATATATCTCTTTCCCTCCTCTCCTAGTTTATTTTTAGAGTAGTGTTATTTGTACTCACAGGGTGTGGAAAACCGTATCAATTTATATCACAATCATCATTGGATAAAATATGGATCACATTCAAATAGAGTTTACTCTTCATTCAATGATAGATGAGATATGAGGAGGCACCAAGTCTCAAACCTCATGAATACAATCACCATTTCTCTATCTTTAAGTCCAGCCGACAAACGTCCAAATAACTTCCAAATGCAAACATTAAGGTTATTTCTTGTTTTGCAAAAGGTGGCTGTTTCATTGAAGGACAGACACTAAGAAACGCATTCAGGTGGAAAGATAGTGTTGGACCCTGGGAGCAGAGACCGGGGCACTTTGGTGATGTTTGGAGTTATTGGACAGACGACGCACTTGGTTTTTTTGAGGGTCTTCAGGTAAGTCCATTTATTGGGTTGTGTGGATTGATGGCGAATCACATTTCGAATTTTTGTTGTGAAATTCAATCATGATACACTAATTTTTGTTGTGTAGCTAGCAGAGGACATTGGTGCAAGGCCAATATGGATTTTTAACAATGGTATGTATTATTATTATTTTTTTTGTTGTTGCATATCTTGCTATTTTAATAATGAGTAAGGACGATGTCTAAATTATTTGCGCTGTACGTGATTTTTTTTTTTTAATTTCACAATACAGGGATAAGCCATACCGATGAAATTGATCCAAGTGTCATCGGCCCTTTTGTGCAAGTAAGCTAATTTTGTAAAGGTGTATTTAGTTGGATGATAAAAATAGTGTAAATTTTTTATAATTGAACTTTATATATAAAATTACACGTAAAATTCAATTATTAAAAATATACTCCCATTTTCCCCGGATCAAGTATAACATTAGTTTCTCTCTCTCTCTCCACATTTTCCTATTGATTTTCCCCTCTTTCCGAACAATGGTATAGAAAATTTTCACGGTGGCATTTTTTCTTACCTTACTTGCAGGAAGCCCTTCATGGTATTGAGTTTGCCAGAGGACCAGCCACTTCACAATGGGGTGCCCTTAGAGCTTCTATGGGACACCCCGCGCCTTTTGATCTAAAATACGTTGGTATTGGAAATGAAGATTGCGGGAAGAAAAACTACCTAGGCATGCATTTTTTCCTTTTGAAAACAAAAAAGATATCCGTATATAATATTTTTAGTATTATAGAGATAGGAGAATGCGTGTGTTAATAGTCAAGATTTCACTACTCTTTATGCTCATTATTATTATTATTATTATTATTTTAAAAATTCGTGACTGATTGAAACTAATATTTTGTTGATTAGCAAATTACCTTGTATTCCACGACGCAATACGAAAAGCTTACCCGGATATTTTGATTATTTCAAATTGTGATGCTTCTTCCAAGCCGTTAGATCACCCGGCCGATTTATATGACTATCATGTAATACCCCTTCTCTCACAGTTGACCCTGATCATAGTTTCATATTCTTTGCAAAATAATGTGTATATTTTGCTATTCTTTTTTAAAACTCTTTCAATCATGCTCTCTAATACTCTAATTTTCTTACCAGACTTATCCTACTGAAGCTCAAAATATGTTTAATAACGCTCAGGTGTTTGATAAGACACCACGCAATGGTCCAAAGGTTTTGTTTCCCTCATTTAACCGTCTTCTTTATCTATCACATGAATTTGGTTAATGGTAAAAATATGTTGTAAGTTTTTATGGATGAATTTTAAGCGTAAGTTTATGCATAAAGTTTATCCATGAAAATTTTATTATATTTTTCCTTAAACACATATCATATTTAATGTTTATTTATATTAGTATATCCATTTGATACTTGAATTAAGTAATGCCTCTAGTGATGATTTTGAAACTGAACACGCTGCAGGCCTTTGTGAGTGAGTATGCTTTAATAGGAGATAAACAAGCCAAGTTTGGAACCCTGCTGGGAGCTGTGTCTGAAGCTGGTTTCCTTATTGGATTAGAAAGAAACAGGTGAAAAGCTTTCTATTAACCCTTTCAAGATATCATATTCTTGCTTTAATCTTTGCAGTAGACATAACATAATCTACAACTTAGAAAACTTTGCACATTTGGTTAAGCTCCAGATGAGGGATGGATGTGCTCAAATAATATTATGAATAAGTCATGAAATTTAATTTATTTGTGTTCATAAGCAATACTAATCAAGATATGTTTGATCACTTCTTCCAACAAGCCTCACGCTAAGTTTTTGCTGTTACAAAAAATAATATGGTAACCTTATAAGTAGGAGACACAATGTGTGAGAGTTGAAAGATTAACATTATTTCAATAATCACTTATTTATATAGTTATTTTTTAATATAATCGATTATATAAGAATCAATTTGTGTTAGAATATTTTGTTAATTAAGATAATTTGTTTTGTTTGAATTATATTGTATGAAAAAGACCACTTTTGTATAGTAAAAGAGTAAAATATATAATGGATATGAAATGATTTGGTTATATTACAATATATTTTATTTAGGATTAGTTTGGTAAAAACATTATGATTATAAAATAATCAAGTTCTACTTATATTCAAAAGCTTCAAAATAATAGCTTATGATTATAAGATGTTTTTCAATTTAAAATTATTAGCGTTTGATTATAATAAGTCTTCAGTTGATTGTCAAACATGTTTAGTTCTATATAAACAGTTTTTTGTTTAAAAAATTTTTTTTAAAAAAAGAAAATTTAGAGACGCTACCAAACATGCTTTATTTTTTGATGAAAACAATCATTAATTTCACTACTTACTCACCTTTCCATTTTCCTATTTCTGGTGCAGTGATCATGTGGTAATGGCTGCCTATGCACCACTTTTTGTAAATGCAAATGACAGGAAGTATGTCCTCGACTTTACCTTAAATTTGCTGTCATCTCTATCCCTCTTTCCCCATAAAGGCAAAAACCTACAGTCTACAGCATAAGCGCCGCCATGTGCTTTTTCTTGTAGTAGTTAATATGATGGAAGTGAGATTTCAAATTAAAATGCTATTGCTAAGTAAGATGATTGATGATTAAAAATATCCCTGCATGATGGTCACATTGAAATGTTCAATTTCTGTGTCACTAGGTGGAACCCGGATGCAATTGTTTTTAATTCCAATCAGGTTTATGGAACACCTAGCTATTGGGTGCAGCATTTGTTTAGGGAGTCAACTGGAGCAACATATCTTAAATCCCAGCTTCAAACACCTAATCCTAATTCAGTTGTTGCATCTGCAATTCTTTGGAAAAATCCTCAAAATAAATCTTCCTTAAAGATAAAGGTAATACATACTCTCTATCCTTTAGCCATAGAGTTTAATTTTTATCCACTATCTGTCAATTAGTAAAAATTCAAAAAAGTGACAAATCTTAACAGATAATAATTATTTATTATGATAACTAGCTACCATGATTTTAAACTTTCTTGAAATTTTATTGGTTGGTTAGCACAACTCGTAGTTATATACAATTTGTCTCAATGAGTTAGATACAATTTATAGGAGCAAGTTGGTGTGTGTTGCCTTTTGGCATTTGTTATACAATTGTTTTCGCCAGAGAGATATCATCACTCTGCTGTAATTGGTTTGTTCAGGCTGTGAACTTGGGGAGTAACCAAGAGAACCTAAAGATTTCTCTTACGGGATATACTGCCTCTTCATCTGGGTCAACACAGACTGTACTCACATCTGCCAATGCAATGGATGAGAATACCTTTGCAGAACCAAAAAAGGTTAGGTTCATGTGACATTTTTTTTGTTTCTCTTTCATTTTTCTTCCTCCTATGAAGTTGTCACATATAATTAGGCTATTATGTGGATCTAATGTCCAACTATCCTATGTTTTTGTACCGAAAAATAAAAATTATCTTATGTTTCTTATACAGATATCACCAAAGCAAAGTCCATTAAAGGGAGCTGGCAATGAGATGAATGTCATACTCCCTCCAGTTTCATTGACAGTGCTTGATCTGTAGATCATATAAATGGTTCCTCCACAAGTTGTTAAGAGTAGACAAATAAAAGCCCTAAGATGAAAATGAAACAAAATATGAAGATGGGCTCTGCTGTTCAGATCGTGTTAGAGAAATAATTTTGTTGATTAGTTGGTGATTAGTTAGAATACGTGTAATTAAGTGCTAGCTAGCTAGTTACTTTTTCCTTTTGTATATAGGCCATGCTTTTGGCTTGATGTAATGACTTTTTCTCATTTTTTATTCTCATTAATAAAATTCATCTTCGATATCTTCTTTCCACTCTCTCAATTCTCTGTTTTATCATAGATTTCAGCTTGGCATCATAGTCTTAACATCCACCATCAATGATTCTACTACTACATTGAGTTCTCACTGTAGAACTAACTTTTCTTTATTTTCAAATTGAGCAACGCTATTAAATACAAATCTAATTTCATACTGAAATCATAAGGCTTTAAAAAGACTAATCATGGTAAGTTTTAGATTGGCATGAGAAGAAAGAGAAATGAGCGAATATAACACGTAACACATTTTTATTTTATTTTATCAAATTGTATGTTGTTTTTGCGAAACTTCTTTCACCCTATTTAGTATTGGGCTTTTAAATTTCTTTTCACTTTCACGTATTTCTTTTTTTTTTCCCAAAATAACTTTAATATTTTTTTCCATGTTTTTCTCCTTCGACTTATTCTTCCACTTAAAAGGTCTTAAGTTTAATTCTTGTTGGTACACATTCATTGCATACATGTACCTATTTTTCAATTGAAATTATATTATTTATATTCACAGTTTATAAAATATCGTGTCAATTCATATTTTATAAATATAAATAATATTTTTTTTTTATATCCCATGCTAAAAGAGAAGTTAGAAAGGTGATATGACACTTTCTTTTGATACCTGAAGTCCCTAAAATTTTCCTCCCCACGCTCCCCTCTTTTTAAGAATGCTAGTCAATTAAAAGAAGACTTTGGATCAACAATTTAATGATATATGCAGGGGTGTCGAACGAGCCGGGCCCTCCTATTTAGGGCTAGTCTGTTTACCTGCAGAGTAAAAATCCCAAGCCTAGCGTGCATAATTGCAATTTGCAGGCCTGCCCACCTGCCCTTTTTATTTTTATTTTTTATAATTTAGATATACTTTACTTATTCTTTATGCATCCAAAAATAACCCAATAAAATAAATCAAAGAAATTTTCTAATTAGATAAAGTATCAATTTAAGCAATTATATATATTATAATGCTATAGATATTGTATTTTTTTCACATGAATAAATCCAAATAAATTACACACAATAAATTTCACAATCTAAATCCATATGAACAAATAAATTTAATCTAAATAATCAAGTTCACAAATTAAATGCAAATCCAAGTTAAGAACAAGTTAATGAAATCCAAATACAAAGTTTTGAGTTGGTTCATGCCTTGGTAGATTTGGGCCTCCAAATAAGTTAGTAGTTGTAAGCTTGCAACTTCACTATATTAGAAACTATAAAAAAAAAAATAGACTGGATAAATAGGTTAGTCTGATGGGTCTGACCCGTTTTGACAGCCCGAGATATATTTACATTTTTTCTTTTATTTTGGCTATCAAGTGTTAGAATACCGAAATTATAAAGTGATTAATGTGTCATTCTTTATTAAAAATGAGGACCACAAGAGATTTTTAAGTCATGATAAATTAATTTTTTTTCCTCCGATATGAATTTAAGAACGAATTTAGGATTCTACTTTATTTTAAATATAGCGGGATGAACTAATTTCATTTTTAATATGTTTATAATTAAAATTTAATTGAAATAGTTGAAAAATATTCTTGAAAAATAATAAAATCAAACATTATGCACCTAAGCCCACTTAAGCAATTGCATGACACAACGAAGATAAACTTTTATTGAATTATGACTTATTGCTTTCTAAGTGTCACTCTCTCTCTTATACACACGTACGCGCGCGCATACACACACAGATATATATATATATATATATATATATATATATATATATAATATTTTTCATACCCTTTTTAAATCTAAAATAGTTGGGAACAACATAAACATTAAAGATCTTGCTGTTTTTCATTTCCTACTTTAATTTAGATATCCTTAGAATTCTTTTTTAAAATCTTTAAGTGGGATATTCTTTGAATCTTTGCATAGTAAGATACTATCATCACTCAATTGTTCTTTTAGAATTCATAGATTTTTTTCACCGAAGAAAGAAATTTTAACAAAATTGTATTTTTCATACCCTTTTTAAATCTAAAATAGTTGGGAACACCATATACATTTTATTTGGTTTGAGTTTTCAGTTTTTATTTTTCACTTTCCTAGCTTTTCAGATTTTGTACAAAAAATACAGAAAATTTTGAAAACTACAAATTTTAATTTTTAATTTTCAGTGTTTCCTTTACAAAATCTGAAAAACTGAAAAAATCGTAAACTCAAACCAAATAGACCCTCCATGCTGCTTTTTATTTCCTACTTTAATTTAAATATGCTTAGAATTCTTTTTAAAATCTTTAAGTGGGATATTCTTTGAATCTTTATATAGTAAAATACTATCATCACTCAATGGAAAAAACATCAATATTGATAGAAACCATTGAAGAGAAAATGAAAAGAAATTTTTAAATATTTCTAGCTAGAACAAACGATATACTTTTTTCATATTATAAAACACTATGCACGAATACAAACTAAATAATTGAGCAAGAATTAAGTTTTGCATTTTCTTAGAAATTTTATGAATTAACTCTCAAAATTAAAATCATAAAACTTAAGTTATTATGAGTTTTTAAATTAAAGTAATAATTAAGACTCTAACCTTATAAAATTGGATAATAAAACATTAAGGTTATATAAAACTAAATAAAGTATCATGCAAAATTAATCTTCTTTAGGATAATATGGACGCATTTTCTAGATGTACTTGACGGCTAAATAAATTAAATGTAAAAAAAATATTTGATTTGAAAATAAATTTTTTTTCTTTAATTCTGAAAATTAAAATTATAAAATTCTGATATTATGAATTAAAAGATTAATATAGTTATTTAAATTTTAATCTAATTAACTTAGAAAATATAATATACATATTCATATGCAACTAAATTATAATAAATTAGAGTGAATTTTAACTGCAAATTACAATATTATTAGAATCATATAATAATTGTAAATTAAAATAAATATTGATTGAAATATAATAAGTCATGTACTAATTGCGATTAATTAGCGATGGTATTAAATGAAAAATGTGATTAATTTATATGTATGTGTGTGTGTATATATAAAAGTGAATGCACGAGATATATTTTAATATTATTTAATATTTTATGAACTTTATTATGTTTTGTTCAAGATTATTGTAACTATTTAAAATAATTATTGAGTTTTATGCATTCAAAATAATTCTCATGATGGATATAACGTGAATAAAATTATTTTAATAGTGATATAATAATGTAGTATGGATTTTTTCTCGGCATTGGTTAGGGAATTATAAGCAAGAATTTCTTATTTGAAAAGTAAAATTGCAATTGATTTTTTTACTCATTTTTCTTTCTTTGGTAAGATTTTAGTAGAAAAAACAGTAAAAATAAAAATAAAAATCAATGGAACCCAAATTTAATTTGTATTAAAAAAATTTAAAACTTTTTTTTAATGATTTCTTAGACGTTGCCTTCCAAGCTCATACTGCATTCATTCAACGCTAATAAAAAGAAAGGCCAGTTATCGTGAATAAGGTTAGATGCTCAATAGAGTTATAGAATAATTGACTAAACACCCATCCCATCCTTTCGTATTTATGGGGGTTAAATAATTAGTTTTCTAGATTTAAAAAATTTTATATTAATTTCTCAAATTTTAAAAATAGAGATAAATGAATCTTTTAATTAAATTATTATCTGAATTATTAATAGAAATATAAATGTATTATGTTAACTTGCTTATGTATAATGTTAATTTTTACAATGAGTCGTAACTTGACTTATTCCTATATTCTGTGTGCAAAATAAATAACAATTTATAGTTGAAATCTTGCTTCTAAATATATAGCTATGGTGAGAAATAAAATAAAGAAGAAGATCAAAATAACTTAGTTTAGAGGAGTGAGACAAGTTTAGATCACTATAAAAATTAACACTATGTGTAAACAAGATATCAGTATATGTAAGCAAGCTAACAGGATATCGATAAGATGACAATTTTACATAGAGACTAAATTATTCTTATTTACAAAATTTATGAAATTAATATGAGATTTTTTGAGTTTGATGAACTAATTTATTCCTCACTAAATATTTGAGGGATTACATTGAGATTTTACTCTAGAATAATTTTATATCAATACTCATAATATTTTTTTGACCTTCAGAGTGAATATTAATATATTAAAAAATAAAAAAATATAAATAGTGATGTTGGTGTTAAATTATTATACAATTTTATTATATATAGAAAATTATTCAAGGTGAATTGAACCTTCTGGAAATCAAAACCGAATCATGATGTTAAAAAGGTCAAAGGAAGCAGCAGAATGGTCAGCGAAAACGAGAATTGTGATGGCAAAAAGTCAACAAGAGTGGCAACTTGCGCCACTGTTTTGATTCACCTCAACTCCTCGCCCAATGAAAATCATGATCGCTGTCACGCGCACACCACCGCCATCAATAACAAAATCAAAACCCTACTAGTCTAGAACTCAACTACTCATGGGCTCATGGCTCTTTAAATTTTTTTTTCCCGAAAAATAATAGAGACCAAGTCTATAATTTAGTTCTTAAATAATTTCTACTCCCTTAAAAAATAATTGTCAATTTGGAGCATATGATATGTTAAAAATCAATATATCTCAACAGATAAAGAGATTATAAAGGATAGAGTAATTTCTCCGAATTCTAAAATCATTTTTCACCTCACTTTTCTTGTACTTCAAGAAACTTATTAGTTTTTGTATTAATTTATTTATCATTTTAATACCTGACAAAGAGTACGCGTGACATTTAAAATTATTAATGTAGTTGTGTTAAACTACATAATACCAGCAAAAACTCGAGAACGTACGCGCGGGCTTGTTAAATTGTCAATGTGCCATATTAAACTACATAATATATAGCATCAAAGCATGCATAAATAACTTCCTTTATTAACATTTCCCAAGTCAAAATAACAACTGTAAGTGCTATTCTGTAGTTTAACTAAACCACATCAATAATTTAATGTGTCATGCATTTATTTTTGTCTTGTACTAGGATGATGAGTTACAGTAAAGACAAATGTGTCCCTATATATAAAAAGGGAAATATCACAAAAAAAAACTTTTAAATTATAAGAGATCAATACTTGATGGGATCAACTTGATAATTTAATCAATAATACTTTTTTTATTCATAAATAAATATTCATTTATAAATGTATATATAGATTAAAAAAATAATTGATACAACCTTAATATTACAATAATTTAAGTATGTTTTATTGAATTGCTTTCACTATTTTTTTCTTTCTTAATTACTTTCTTCCTTCTGTTCTCTCTCTCTTATTAATAGAAATATAATTGAAAGAAATCAATTAATATTATCTTAATTTTTAAACTAAATATTTACTTGTTGAAAAGAACTTTTTAAAAAAAAAAAAGATAGGAGGTAGTATTAAAAAATAAAGAGAAAATTGCATGAAATAAAATTTAACAAAAAAAAGAACAAAACCGTCCTCGTCTCGATGTGACGTCGTTTCACCCGCTTCGTGTTTAGTGCTACTACCACTACACTACACTACTCTACACAACACAACACACGCCGGTGACAAGTAGTGCCTTCACCAGAATCACCACTTTCCTTCCTTCTTCGCAGTCCCACCACCATCAATCAATCACTTACTACTAAATCCTTTAATCTCTTTCTATTCTAATTTCCAATTTCCAAGTTCAATTCAAACTCCCTTCACTCTCTCTCTCTCTCTCTCGCTCTACACATGGACCAACAGTACCTCCACGTCAGCAGCAGCGGAGCCAACGATCCCATGCTCCGCAGCCCCACCGTACGCCCCACCACCACGACCTCCTTCTCTTTACCCCTAGCTAGCTACACCTCCCGCCTCATCGCCGCCAACCGCCGCAGCATGCTGCTCGCCGACTGCGCCGACCGCCGATCCGACGACGGCGACCTCGACGACGGCGACGACGACGGCGGCGGCGGAGGAGGATGCGCGTACTCGAGGCCGGTGCTCGTCCTCGACCTCGTGTGGAACCTGGCGTTCGTCGTGGTCGCCGCCGGTGTGCTCCTCTCGACGCTCCGGGAGCGGCCGGCGACGCCGCTGAGGCTGTGGCTCTGCGGATACGCGTTCGAGTGCGTGGTCCACATGTGCTTCGTGTACTTCGAGTATCGCAGGAGAATCGGCGATTCCTCGCTGTCTCAGAGTCCCTACAGGTTCGAATTTCTCCCTCTGAAACTGAAAATTGATTAGATAACAATTTGATAGAAATGAAGATTAGGTTTTTCTTTTTTCTTTCCTTGAAGTGTTGATTGTGTCCGTTTTCCTTTGATGGATATGGTGGACTTTTTTCACTTTATTGATATTTACTCATTTATTTTTCACTGGATTGTAAATTTTTTTTTTGTTACTTTTTTTTTCCGTTTTTATTGGTTAGATGATAAATTTTGAGTCTTTTGCTGCATGTTGGAGTGAAGCTGATATTTCCTAAATGAGAGGTGAAAGAGGGAAAGATTAAGCAAAATATGTTAATCATAATTTCGGCATGATTATGGTCGGTCTTGGTTATAGTCACTGAATCAAAGTTGAAGCGTTGTGTCGTGGTTCGAAGTTAGTAAGTATTAGGGTCCAATGTCCTCTGCCACCGAATTTCTTAGTTTGGGGGTTCAGGTTTGCCATCATGTGCTGGCAATTTTGTTGTTCAACTTTTAAATTTGTATTAAAGTAGCATAGTAACAATGTCTTAGGTGAGTGCAATTTGAAGAAAATAAGGTTTCTATCTAAATTTGTAATTTACTTCGTTTTACATGCTGACCTATGGTAGGCTAGCGTTGAATTTTTTTTTTTAAAGGGTAGTTGGGGGTTTTTTGCTAGTCACACATTATTGCGATGGTTACTGCTTGAATGCATAATCTCCAATCCAGTAATTTGGTTATGTGTGAATTGGGATGAGGTGGTCTGTGCTGTGGTGTTGTTAGCCATTAGACATTTGATGGTATTAGATTGGTGCAATGATGATTCATTACCACTAATTGATAAACTTGACATTAGAGTGCCTAAGCCAGACCAAGCACTCAAGGTATAACTATACTAGTGAGGTATTACTTTCAGTCATATTTACGATGGTAATTACCTCCTATGATTGCTCACAAATGATTATTATGTCGGAGTTGACTGTCTATGAAGCTTATTCCTTTTTTAACTATCGTTGCAAAGTTCTGGTAAAAGGATGAGAGGGCAGCTGCTTATTTCCCTTGAGCTGCATCTGGATCAGATACAGAGACATGATCGCCTCACAGATGCATGGTACTAAATGTTTATAAGAATAGAAATGTGGATAGCTCTGTTTCGTTTCCTTAGAATATCCTCACCACCTTCACAGTTCACACTCCGTAATTTCTTGTGCTGAGGATTGATTGATTGATGTTCCAGTTGATATATGAGAACAATGATTTTCTATGGTGATGTATCATGTATGCTTTCCTTTCTATACCTTTGCATTGGCTAATGTTGAACTTGCATTTCACTGTTATGATTGCTTGCAGCATTGTGAAGAAGCTAGAGCCAATGAACACTCTGGCATCATCTGTATGGTGGGTTTTTGGGTTTTACTGGATTGTTATGGGCGGCCAAGCACTTTTGGAAGATTCTCCGCGTCTTTACTGGTAAGAACCTTAATGTGGATTTGTTTTCCATTTTTGCTTTTTACTAATGGTAAGAATCTTATGAATGAAATGAGTTTTTTCTACTCAAACATTCATGAGCCTTTTTAAATTGCATCCCGAGCCTTAACTAAAATAAGTAGGGAGCATATTGTGCTCTTCCTATGTTTGTAACTTGAGGGTAACGGAAATGGTCACGCGTGACGTGATCCATAATTAGTTTTTGTTGATGTGTTTTTTCAAAAGGATAGCTTTGTAATTTAGAAAGCTTAGCATATGTTACAAATTTCTCCTTAATTTCTTTCAGACCTTGGTAGAATCGAGGTGAAGATGTGCAATATCCTTCCTTCTTTTCCTTCCAGAAAATCCTTATTGTTTTTCAGTTCTCACAAAACAGCCAGATGATTTACATTGATCTTGCTGTTCTAGATTTTCTGGTTGGTGAAATACAGAATACCCATTGGTTTAACTGAATAACTCAATAGTTTGACCCTTGATCGGGACTAATAAGCTTCATCATGTTGCAATCTTACACTGGAAATTTGGAATTACCTTTTCCATGATCTGTTGCCTATTAAGGCCTATAGGAAAACGTGCCTATTTTATCATCTGAGATGAAATTTGAACCAAAAGTAGGTCCTTGTGGAGTCGTGGTTACCACTTTTTTTAAAATATACCTGTCCAACCAGTTAAGCTTATTGGGATTGGGCCCCTTGTCAAATGCCTAGCTTGTAGGTCAGACTTGGGCTTTGTCAATAATGCCCAGCTCAAGCTAGCATAAGTAACAAATAATAATATAATTAGTTAGTATATTATAGATTCAATACTTGTTTACTTCATCTTGTATCTTAGTTTATCAATGTTATGCTTTCTAACATTCTGGGTGTATGGAATGCTCAGTGATGTATTTATCACATTGTTGCAGGTTAACAGTGGTATTTCTAGCCTTTGACGTATTTTTTATAATCTTTTGCATTGGGATGGCGTGTATAATATTTTTTGCTCTCTTCTGCCTCATCCCAATAATAGCATTAGCTTATGCTATAAGAATCAGAGAAGGTGCATCGGAAGAGGATATCGGGTCACTTCTTAAGTATAGGTTTGGTCAGTCAAATTCATTGGTGATGGTTGATGACACCAAGAAGCAACTTGTGAAAGCAAGAAGGGATTTGTGCAATGAAAATCATATCAGTGAACTTTTTCTCCATCCAGATGATTCTGTAAGTACTCTGTCTTCTCAGATCTCCCGTTCAGTCATACTTTACTGTTAACATGATTTTGTTGGTTGTAACTATTTTGTCGTTCCATGTCAAATTTCATTCCCTGCAACTGCCTTGTTTGCTTTGTTCTGATAGATCCGTTGTTAATTACTCATTGCAACACTTCTTTGTCTGGTGCATCTGACATGCTTTGAAAAATAAAACCGAGCTTTAATGTTTAGAGGACTATCAGCTAGCTTTCACGTGATGGCACGTGTTAAATATCAACGTGTCCATTCTTTAGTGTTGATTCAAGTGTTTAAGGCTTTAAGTGAGTTGGGTGTTGCTTTTGCAAATTGTTATCTGGGCTACCATTTTTATGTTCATCGTACACAGGCACCCACTTTTTTATGTCAAACACTTGTTTTTGCATGGGGATTTTCATCCTTGTTTCAATACAGACTTTGGTCTTGTCATTTGGCTCATACAGCTGGATTTAAATTCCATAATGCCTGGCATCGGATGATGTAAAGAACAAACCATTAATCCATTTAAGGTCGGTTAAAAAATTAAAATAATCTAACTCACCCATGAGCAGTTTAATGAATAGATGTCCAACCCATCTATTTAAAATTATGAATATTTTTTAAAAAGTCCCTTTCTATCATCCATTCTTTTCCCACTAATACAAAGCACCAAAATTGAAAACAAAAGGATGTGTGAATGGTTTAACTTATGTACGAGGATTCTTGGTAATGGGTTCTTCTACCTGGGAACCATTCGTGGCAATTCAGAGTCGAGTCATGCCAATCTAGAGAAAAGCTTGAAAAGCAGCATTGGATAGAGCATAGTGGCTAGGACAGGGGAGGAGGCAGTCATCACAGTTTGGATAGGGGATTTTTGTGACAGATGATGGCTGCTTCAAAAGGGTACTTGACAGATCTCATTGAGGGACGACAGAATGTGCCGAAACTGTAATTTGGACAATGGTCACTAGTTCTACTGTTTCGTGGATGCGAAGTGAGTGGTTGTTGGATGTGTGCATCCAAGTGGACTGTATGGTCATCCATCCCCCTCAATAAAACCTAGGCTTGTCTAAATGGACAATGGGTCGTTGAATCAATTTGAAACCCTTAACATTCATTGTCATTATAGCCCTCAACGGATGTTATCCTTGATTTACACCTAAGCATGATTGTGAATGTCATTTAGTATTCATTTCATATGGTGCGATGCTGATATTTCTGATATTATTTTAAACTACGTACTTTTGGGTGTAATTGTACACTATTAACTTCTGAACATCTAAAAATTGCTTACTATGATTCTTTGTTACTCATCCAGTTGAAATACATCATGACACTGCTTATAGAGAACTCAACTGCTTCTGATTATGTTGTAGGAATGCTGTATCTGCCTATCCCCATATGTTGATGGAGCAGAATTGTATCGCCTTCCCTGTACCCACCATTTTCATTGTGGATGCATCAGCCGTTGGCTTCGAACAAAAGCAACTTGCCCACTCTGCAAATTTAATATCCTTAGAGGTGATACATTGGTCTGACCCTTCCTTCAAATTAAAGATTGGACGAGGCACTGAGGTGCATGCATTGTCACCCCAACAGAAAATGACCCTGGAGATCCAAAACATTTGCTAATCCACTGACAAGTGATGGTACACAAGAAGTAGAAAAAGAAATGGGCATGAGGATCCCTTCACTTTTTAGTTCACTGGGTGCCAATCTTAGGATTTCAGTTTTCATAAAGCCGTGTCATCTTTTAAGCATAATGTTCTTAGTTTGTAGTGGGGTATGTATATATTGTAAGCTCATGCAGAGGGTGCCCCCCCACCCCCCATCATATTGTACTTTTAAAGGCATCATAATAACAAATTTTCTGTACAGCAATGCTTTCTTGTTGAGTAATTTGGCCACCTTAACATACGAATAAATTCAATTGTAGATATGTATAAACCTGGAAGCTAGGGGAATGGCAAATACAAGAAGGGGATCTACAAACCATCTTCTGGGATTAACGAATTCAACCTTAGCTTTAGGAGTGCATTTCTGGCTAACTGATTTTTTTTTTTTTTTTCTAAGACATCTAACTTGCCAAATGTGTTATAGGAGATAAAATAGTCTTGAACGGGAATAACTGGTCGTTGAACGTAGAGACTCTAAGCAGCAAGCAGTTTAGTACTTCGTAAATTGAACTATCAATCTTTAATTTTTACGTCTCTTTGCAGGGAAAAGCATGCATTGCAAAATGATTAAATATTTTGATCTTTACTTGTGTTTTTTTTCCCCCTTAATATTATCGCACTTAAGCATCCCATTCATTTTTGGAGCGCTTCTCGCCTCAAGTCACTAAATCCTCCCGGTGCCGCAAGGTAGACCGTTGAGAAACAACTTAATTAATTCCTTTATAATAAAATGATAAATTGTGATCTTTCTTTCTTTTACACTGACCTGTTTTCATCACTATAAATGCGCATAACCTAGAGAGCAGATTCTCAACCCATGTAAAAAACACTGCGAAATGTGACCAACTAAACCCCCAAAACGCCCCAGACATTTCCCCTATGGTAATGTTTGGAAGACTACAAATGGAGAGAGTGGCAATGAGTGGGATGGTTAGTGTTGAGTAAACCATGTTTGGAATTTGAAAGTAATATAACTGAAGAGAGTGGAATAGCTAGGAAGGACTACGTGTCCCTCCAAATTGGAGGGTTAAGGAGGGAATAGTTATAATTTCCTTTCTTTTCCCTTCTTAAACTTCTTAAACATCCAAAGAGACATAATCTCTTCGATCCGTTTCTCACCTTTCATTTCCATTCCACTATGATCATTCCCTTTCATCATCTATAGAACACCCAAACATAGCCTACATAAAGATGGCACCACCACGGATTCCATATGAAACTCCCTATTTCAATCAAAACTACAACCAAACGGTGACTGCTGCAACATAAATAAGCTATAAAAAAAATCTCAATTATAAATCAACAAAACTATCTCTTTTACATTACACATTGATTGTCAATGACCAGATAACAAAATTATAACAGCAGCAACAAATCCCAGAACTAAAAACATACTCAAACACAATAACCAGAATCAGGTTCAGGACTAAACCTGCAAAAAAGCAGCATCATCATGGTCATAGCTGTTCATACATTCTTCAACTTCTTCATCTTGGAAGGAGGCCATCTACCCTTCTTCCTGAGCCTGCGCTTCCTGACGAGCCTCTTCCTCCTCAGCCTTATCTTCTTCGCAAGCTTCATCCTCAGCCTCTGCTCCTCCCTCTCCTTCAACTTCGATTCCAGCGGCAGCTTCTCCACCGCAACTCCCTCCTTCTCGCTCTCCGCCGGAGGAAGAGACTCGCTGCCTCCATCCGCCGGTGAGTCCGCCGCCGCCGCCGCAACAACCGCCGTCCTCCTCCGCGTCTCCAAGGTTGTCGGAGTCGGAACCGCGTTCAAGCACTTTTGGGGCGCAACAACAAGGGGTTTAGTGTGCACTCTGAAAACTGAATACACAAAAAGCACGGTAAGTAACAAAAAATGTTTCGAAAAAATTAATAAAAAGTTGAACACAACCAATGAACAAAAACGTGTTTTTCGGAGAAATTAAGGAAAAGGGGGATAATGTAACGTATCATTGTAATGATTAATGATGTTTGGCGTGAAGGTGGGTTACCTGGAGTGAGAAGGGAAGAGGAGGATGAAGAAGAAGGGGGAAGGGGTGAAAGGGGAGAAGGGAGGGTGAAGGAATTGAAGCACAGAAGAGCCATTTTTTTTTGTTGTTGATTTTTGTGTTCGGAGTATGGGTTTGTTTTTCGATTTGTAGTGTTGTTGTTGGGGCGAAGAAGGATTGGAGTTGGGTTGTGGATAAGGCCGCATAGACATGGTACTCCACTCACTCACTGTCGCTGGCTAATTAGCTTTTAAACCTTTTGGCCTAGCGTTTTTCTGATGATGACTGTAAAAAATTTTGGTGATTGGGATATGAGGAAGAGATCAGAATGAACAACACATAATTATGGGAAATAGGATTTTTTTTTTTCCTTTCTTTTTAAACATGGGTTCTAAACACCCGTTTTGATGGCCAGAAAATTAGAGAATTTATTGCGTGCAGGGATGTATCAGCAATGGAGTCGCGTTTAAGCTCTAGTTGCTCTTACTACCTATATTTTTTTATCTAATCCGTCTGGTGGTCCACGCCATGCAAGTATTTCCTAGAAAATTAGGGGAGGATACTCAAATGAAAATTTCATATCTCCACTATAGAACAAGTTATCTTTGAAGGATAAAAAGTTAAATAATTATTTTTTTCAAAAAAGAGTAAATGGTACTGGGATTTCTTGATAATAGGCGATATTACAGAGTTCTCACAATTTATAATACTATATACTAAGATGATATTATACTTAATACTCTTATATTTTGTAAAATATAACATTGATCCACCAACTTATTTACTTTTATTATTAGAAAATTTATTTTTTTCAAGTGAGTTGACCCATCAGCCTATCAATTCATTAAAATGAGGCAGATTGAAAACTTTAGCTCATTTCAAAATAACAGCTTAGCCCGCTCCACTCTATTTTAAAGCTAACCAATGGCGAGATAGATTGATATATTTGTCATCTCTAGATAAATGGAATAAGTTCTTTTATTTGGAGTTTAAATAGAGATTGAAAGCCCAAAAAAACCAAAAGAAAATTATTCCTCTTAAGACTCCTATTTATTTCTCCCCAAAATTGGAGTGAAATGGGACTTGAAAGCTATGATTAAGATAAAACACCCTCAAGTCAATTGATCTATATGGTTGTCGGCTATCGTTTTAAGAACAAAGAGACTCTTCTTGGATTGCTTAAAAAGTTGTTTACAAAGTCAACAATTCATCCAAAAGAATTCTGAAATAACTTGGTGATGAATTGCACAAATGCAATTAATTACTTAGTGAACAACTTTTCAATTGATACCCTTTTAATTAGCCAATGCATTCGTGAATTGCTTGCTTCTTTTAATTACTCAAATGGTTCGTCAATTCACGGTTTAAATTTTGTTTATGTTGTGAATATAGATAAACTAATTTGATCACAGAGAAATAGA
This sequence comes from Dalbergia cochinchinensis, assembly GCA_031216125.1. Lineage (NCBI taxonomy): Eukaryota > Viridiplantae > Streptophyta > Magnoliopsida > Fabales > Fabaceae > Dalbergia > Dalbergia cochinchinensis. The sequence goes on along the minus strand of CM062368.1, from coordinate 22,628,218 downwards.
AAAAGAATTCGACAAAAAAAACAAAAAAAGAATAGGCAAGAGCAAGGGGGAAGAAGCCCTGCCCTTAAAATTCAGCTCAGATCCGCAATGTCATGTACCCTTCATGCCAACCACAGGGTTGCTCACATTTTACTGAGACGCATGTTTACCGAAGTGCATCCTCATTTTACTTACGTGTGGTTCATACATCTGAATTATCAACTCAATGGCCAAACAGATACACCATTACACCACTAGCCATTTTTCTGAAAAAAAAAAGCTCACTATTCAACTAAGAAAAAGACAATTGCTTTTGTATATCCCAAAACATTGAACAAATTAAGTTGACATCAAAGTAGGCTTCTTTCTCTTACACCAAATTGTATGCGGCCGAATAATTTTCGCACAAATCCTCGTCACGGAAGCATATGAGAACGAAATAGGAGAGGGTAAGTGCAACAAAATCCACTGCTCCAACACTGCAAAACATAAGTATGAAAAGAAAATAAGAACATCAAATGTTTGCTGTAACAACTGATACCAACATAGGGCATCTAAGACCCGTACGATTGAAACTATGCACTATCTTGGAATGTTGTACTCTCTCTCTGCCCAATTAATTACCTATTTAGACAAACTGATACATTAAAAAATCAAGCTGTCCCCAATTAACTGATAATTTAGACATATTGATACATTAAAAAGTTAAGATATCCTGCTATAAACCAGTTTGGACAAACCAATTTGTCCAAATAGACAGTTAATTGGGGATGGCTTGAATTTCTAATGTATCAGTTTATCCAGATGGACAGTTAATTGGAGAGATTTATTGTAGCCAGATACATTGACTTATTAATTTATAAGTTTGTTCAATTGGACAGTTAATTAGGGACAAAGGGAATATTAGTTCAATTGGATGTTCATATTTGTTGTTCGCTAGAAAGCGAAGTTAGAAATAAACGAAGCAGTAAAATTCAAAGCAGACTCACCACAGAAAGCAATGGTCCCTGCTTAAACTTCCCATGAAATGAAAACGAAATTGGCTTTGGATTGTCTCCAGGCCCTCTTATAAATCCACTAAAACATACAATGGAAAATAAATCACCACATAAGATTAATATCTTCAGAAATATTCAGGAAAGCATCGAATATCTAAGACAAATAAATTAAGCAGCAGCAACAATAATAACTATGTCTTGTCCCACTATGTGGTCATAAATTAAGCATTGAAATAATTAAAGAAACAGAACATAAGACTATAGAGACACAAGTAATTGGACCATTATGAACCATGAACTCACACTAACGATGTAGATATCAGAGGAGTCCTTCTTGTATCATATACGGCAATCAGACCCCTATACATATCATCTCCACCTTTAAATGACACAGCTAATCGCTCTCCTGAATTATCCCATGCTATCTTTTCAATTCCCTGACTGAATGAAATAATACAGTGAGGTAACCAAAAAACCACATTTTCTACCAAGAATAAACTTATGATGACCATACTTTACATTATATGAAATGATAATGCTGGTGTCTAATGTTTTTTTTCTCTCCTGAAACAGAACATTTAAAAAGCAGAGTCCATCATGCATCCATGCATTACTCTGTAGGATTTAGGGCTTGATGTAAAATGTTACGGGACATCAACCTGAACATCCCATAATCGAAAATTGAAATCATACTTTGTTGGAGCAATATTAGCAAGTCAGCCAGAGCTTGGCACAAAATACATTTAAAGTATCTAGAAATCACAAAATACTATTAAGAAAAAGGGAACATAGAATGGCGGTTTGAGGATTTTCAGCTTTTATTTTCTATATGGAACATTTTATACAAATTTCATTATAATTAGAAAGTTGTCACTTCATATTCAACTTCTTGTTTTCTCTTTCTGAAATTTTGAGAAGGAATGATGAAAACAATTATTTGTTCTCAGAATTGGCACCACGTATGTATGTGTGTGTGTGTTGAGCAAAACCCAGCCAAACACGATTCAAGCCTGTTACAGCTTATTTTTAAAAGAACCAAACACTACTTACTGAGAAATCAACAACGGTTCCAATTTCTAATATATAATACAAAATGAAAAAAACCAAGATCAATGATGACCCAGAGGAGAAAAAAACCAAAACATTTGGTGATGAGAAAGGTAATTCAGTCAGTCAGTTAGAAGAGATTTTACATAATGAAAAAACTTTGGGACCAAACCACAACCATTTAAAAAATTGAAATAATCTTTACCTGCCTGTCAATGACAATATCTCTGGCAAATCAACAGGTAACAGATGTGCATCTGGAAAAGCCAACAATGGTAATTATCAATATATACTCTACAAATAAGTTTTAAAAAAATACTGTCCATGAATGCTGCTATAACCACAAATATTTATAACAACAACAACAAATCCTTCTCCTGACTCCCGCAAAGTGGGGTTGGCTAACAACCACAAATATTTATATCTAAATTAAATTGAACAAGACAAGCATGTATTGAGGCTAGAAGTATAGAACTAGGACTTCAAACACTGACTCACAACAACAACCACCATCTCAAGTTCATTGCATATTCTTCTAGCCAAAAGAGTTGTTCATGGAATGCCTTCAGCCTTCCTGGGCTCATTTTAGTGGTATAGGATGAACCGCATAAAACTTTCACTCTTTTATTAAGTATAACACATGTCTATGATATTTGTTATTGCATTTCCCTCTTCTGGTACATGCACACCTGAAGTCTACACAAGTATAAAGCACCATCTCCAATAACAACCACCTGTTAATTCAATCAACTTACTAAATACTGCCTATTGAGAAATGAAAATGTGTTTAGCAAAGTTTATGTGGTTAAGTATGCATTTGAAATGCAGCCAAAGTAGAGGGCATATTTGCCTTTTCATAGTCATGTATTGTAGCATAGAGGTTGAGCCAGTGTTATGAAGTATGAACCACCCTCACACCTTCTCATGAACTACTACTAATAGATGTGCCATGTCTGTATTTTAGGTCAATGTTATCCAGACTTAAAAATATATTGGACAATGTTTCCCCTTCTATCTGTCTTTTCCCCTTTCCACCCTAAAATTCAATATTATTTTTCCAGCATTAGCATGACAAGATACATAATAAATGGGTCAACATAAAGGTCAGATACCTAGTGAGGGAGGCTTTGAAGCAAAGTGAATGGACCCCAAAGTTGAGGAATCAGAAAATGCCAGCAGTATCATACGCCCATCTGGATCCCATGTTGCACCCTAATTAACCATCAGCGACAGTAGAAACCAGTATAGTAATATTATTATACGAATAGTGATAACCATCAGACAAGAACATCTACAACAATAAATCAATGCATTCTTGGTTTTTCTAGTTACTTGTCGTATAAAGGATTTTCTGAACTCTGACTTTTTATTATCCTCCCCTGGTGGGATATGGATTGTTGCAAAGAAGGGTTGGGTTACAAATCAAGAAGGTTAAGGTAATGACTAGTAAGTAATAATATGACAAGACAGCTGAAAATTCATTTTCCAGATATATTGCTGTGCCAATGTTTCTTAAACTGGATGATCTTCCAGCATCTATCTGGATCTAGAAGGATCTCTGGGTCGAAGACTTCCAGCTCTAAGATTTTCCACACCGCTACTTCCTATTTTTTATTTTTTTTTATTTTGAAAGATTAGAGGCGTGGTTGTTTTTTGAAAAAAGTTTCTAATTTCCCTTTTGTTGGGTACAATTGTTTATTCTGGCTTTTTAAGAAGAGTTCCTTTGCCGGATATGTAGAAGAATTGAAGAGCTTTATTAATTCATGATCTCTTCTGTGTCACAGTGCTTCTTCTAAGGAGAATATCTCCTCCTCCTTGGGACTCTCTCAATAATAAATTATACAACCATCAACCTAAGAAACAGAAGCATGTACCATTTTAGGAAGGGAGAGAAGGTTATTTCTGGAAAAGTCCCTATGTTTCATGAGCACCAACTAAAAAATTTGTATTGCATACAATTGATGATTCATTTTACAATATCAACACATGACAACACACAAGCAAGGTTAGCAACTAAATGTTGTCTTACAGTACATAAGTCAACATAGATCACCAAAACATGAATTTACATTTTATATACCTTGACAAAACCACTAGTTGATGACCATTGTTCTGACGTCCATGTGTTTGTTTCCCAAAGATAAAAAGTGCTATCACTGTGCGGGAACATAATAATGAGGTTATGAAGCGAAACACTTTATGTTCAGTAAATATTTCAATATTAAAAGAAAGTCATATTTAGTGTGTTCCACTACAATTTTGAAGCAAAGAAGTAATCTCCAGTAGGTGACCACTTCAACATTGATATGCCTCCTAATCCCCTTCGAATCGGTGTCCCCACACCTACAGAAAATGCGGAAAATAACCAAAAATTCAGAAAATAGAGACAAACTTCAATGCTTGAGGTTTTTTTCCCCCCTCATAATGACAATCTAAATATAGACAAAAATAACTCATCCTCCCATTCATTCAATTTTCTACAATGAAGACTCAGAATCAACACAATTAGCATCCTAGATTAAATAGGGCAAAAGAACTTTGATCAATTTCTTTAGCCAAACAACAAAAGTTTAGCAAGAAAGGAGGTTGCCCCATATTGATGTCAAGGTACCATAAGGCTCAATGAGGGCTTATAGGGATACTTTAGTTACATATGACCTACCATTGAAGGACTACTAGTAGGAAACAAAATGAAGACCTACAAGTCAATGCAACTCATCTTACCAATTGTGCCAACCTTAGTTGGCAACTTACAAGTTCAAATCTTTAACTTTGTCAGCATAGCATTCAATTTTCAAAATAATATAATCCAATCCAGTAGAGGACAATTCAAAAATTTTATTAAGGTACATGTGAAGACTAGTTATTCAACTCTTGCAATTAACAAATCAATAGAAGTTAGAATGGAAATAGTTTCATCACTTTCTCTTGACAATGTAAATTCAGCACGACTCCAATACGACAAAGCACCTTTGAAACAGTAAACAACTTTTGCCTAGTTGGATACCAAACTTGTGTGATATAAGTCCTTTTGGTCCACAGGAAAGTGGCTCTGGAAGATATTAGTTCACTAATTATACAAGTAAATAAAATTTACGAGTTGAAGTATATACTTCTTCATGCTCCAGAGCATGCTCAGTTTATGGTCTACCAGGTTCAATCTTCTGTATAGTGTACTGTTTAGGTCATCAATCTTGGTTGCAAAATATATGCAGTTTACGGTATGTATTATATCCCCTTAAAATATGTGGAGAACTAGTAAGGAAGAATAAGAAAAAGAGAGAGAAAACTCCATTGAGGGAGTTTTAATCTTATTCAGCAGCACATTAGTAATATCAGTATATCAGCAATGAGAAAGGATGCTTCAGACTTCAAAATAAAACAGTATAAATTTAAGGAGGCAAAGATCTTCACGTACCTTGAGCAACATCCCACACAGTGAATGAGGAGCTCTCATATGAAGCAGAAGCTAAGTATGTAAAAATAGGTTAAGAAAACAATGGTTAAGTACAAGTAAATTACAATAAAATTTAGAAAGAAAAGGAAAATTCTGCTTTCAAATTGCCCATAAATTAACTACTTTCACAGTAATTAATACAGTTCTACAGACGCCAAAAAATTTGAAAAAGTTATATCAGAAAGCAATTAAGCTTGTCAAACTCACAAGTTCAAGTACAATTGTGGAGGAGAGTAAACTCAACTCATAAACTCACTGTGTTCACATAGTTTAGTAGATAGCTAATTAAGAATACATATATTAATATCTTATCCATAACAAAACAAATACTACAAAGTTTGATGAAAACTAATATCATCTCCATATCAAGCAAAAGGAATGATGAATTCAATATTTGAAAATAGGAAGTACAACGAAGCTAATACTACTGTCATGGGAAACAAATAAACTTTTTAACATTTGTTAGGATATCTTCCATCTGGACTCCAAGTGAGTGCGCTAACATGCTCATTATTGTGACTGCGAAGAAAATCAACCAGGATGTACCGAATTCCTGAGCCTCTAGACAAGCTTCCTAAAAATGAAGCAGCACCAGATCTCACAGATGCTGCATTTCCTGGATAGGAAGCCGCCCAAATGCATATCCCACTCCTGAAACATTAAACCCGAGTCCAGTAAACAAGAAAGCGCATTGTCCAGCTAGTTGTCATTGCATACAACATAACCAACATGCACAAAAAGATAAAGCCTCACTTGCAACCGACAGCGAGCATCCTCCCACCATTGGGCCTCCACTCGAGGACTCTAACATTTCTCTGAGACTCGTTGGTCAAAATAATTGGATCCTTTCCCTCTATTCACAATGTCAAAAGCACCCCGCTTATATCATTTAACACAAACCGCTATTAAAACAAACATCCTAACAACACAACCTAAATAACAACTAAGACATGTTGCCGACAATATCAGGTAATCAGGTGCATTTGTTTGTGCTTTCTATACAAGAAAAGAACTTTTTTCATAAATAAAATAACTTCAGAAGTTTGTTACAAGCCAGTTTGGATAAGCTTCTAAAAAAAGTGAAACCAGATTATAATCATTTTTTTTTTTTGGTTATAGTTAGAAGCAGATACAAAAATTGCTTATGCTTTTACATCAAAAGTACATTTTTCTTAGAAGCACTTCCAAATGCACCCGCTCATGTGCCATGATCTGATGATCATAACAAGGTAGGTTACCTGAGTCTTCATAATCGCGAACAATAACCTGAGTTGGCCCCGATATAAAAGCAACTATATGCTTATTCAGGTGCCAGCTCACTCCTTGAAGATCAACCTCCGGCAACAGATGGACCTAACATGTTATAGAATTCACATAATGACAACACATTTCACTACACTATCAGAAGTAGAAGAACAAACAATATGAATCAAATTATCAAAACAGAACATAAATTGATTCGAAAATTTTCGACAGCATACGTCGTTAGGGTAAAAGAGGCGCCTGAGACACTCGTTTACGAGGCCTTGCAAGAGGGCCACGGGACCTTTCCTCTGAATGCTTTCAACAGCTGTTGCTGCCGCTGCTGCTGCTGCTGTTGTTGTTCCTTCTTCCTGTTCAGAGGCATCGCTCTCGAGTGGCGGCGGCGATGGTGATGGAGACTGCTCCGGCTGAAACGGCACGGGGCTGAACACCAATCCCTAATCATAGCACAAACAATTTAATTAATTAATTAAATTTAAGTTAAATTGAATAAAATTCTGAAATGTGAAATGGTGAAAAATTGAAAATGAATGTACTGCAACGGCAGGAGTTAGGGATAATGTGATTACGAGAATCTTGCCGTAGGTGAGGTTGGCTCGATCGTCGGAGAGTGCGTCGGCGGTGACTGCAGATTTTGAAGAGAGAAAGAAAGAAAACCATTCACTGTTACCGTTAGAGAGAGAGGGAGAGGGAGAGAGAGAGGGAGAGAGTAACTAACTGAGGTCGCGGTTGACTTCGCAGAGAGTGACTGAACCAGGGGGAGGGAACGAAGCCATGCTCCGTTGTTTTGAGTTTGGAGAGTTTTAGACTGGAGTAGGGTTTTTGCTGGGATGCCGATTCAGCATAAAAATGCTCATTCTCTTTTTCTTTTTCCCGCTTTTTCTTCTTCCTTATTTACTTATTTAAAAAAAAAAACTGCTCTAGCTGATTTACTTCTTGTTATTCTCCGTAATTGTAAAAAATTAAGTTATTGTTTGAAATAGAAAGTAATCAAATTAGTCATTAAAAATTCTATTCTATGCTTTATCTTATCTTATAATCCCGTCTTATCTTTTATATATATATAATAATAATAATAATAATAATAATAATCCTATTAAGCGATAACCTTTTATATATTGATTATTTAATCATGTTTTTAGTTTTTTATACAATGAGGGCATAGGTTTTCAACTTCATCCTTTTTTTCCCCTAGCACATGGATCAAGTTTATTAGCTCTTCAAATATAATTGTTCTAGGTCATGAGAGGAATGGACATTCATTATGAAAGGAAGGTCCTCCAGTGTTGGTTAAGTTATTTGGTTAGTAAAAGTTGTTCAGACTGACGATCATACCATCTAATGCAAAAGACTATAATTTTTTTAATTTTGAGCGCTTGTACTTTCAATCTTGCCAATAGTGCTAAGTTATTAATTTGTGTTCAGCTGTGATAAAGGATTAAATTGGTATAAAAATTTGATGAAGTCCTTTTTGCCTATAGTTTGATAGTGACTGTCATAAAATTATTATTAACAGTTTAACACCTTTATGTTTTCCTCAAATGTGCAGCTGTGTAGGAATCATGGGAGAAGAATCAAAGTTGATGGTGGTCTGGTGGACATTGGTGATAAGGAGCATAAACAAATATAATGTTTTGCATTCTTGGGACAGTGATTGAGAAACTTGTTAACTTAAAGCTCAAAATGAAGTGAACAAAATTTTACATAAGTTGTGAGAATCAATATGTTAGCGTCCATAAATTTTACACAATGAACGAAAGAATAGTACAAAATTTCTCTCCCCAATTCAACCAAGGAAAGTTTCTGGTTGATAACTTTCACAATTTTCTGATGTACATTTATCTTCGGCTTGTAACTTCTATCGATTGATTCCGGTGGGGATATACCAATTAATAATACATTGATGTAGTGACTGGATAGATGAAAAATAAACACTGGCAGCGAAGGCCAGTAGACTTATAACGTGTTGAATCTGAAGGCCAGGCTTTGTGTAGATATAAAAAAATTAACATCAGCAGAAGCCACTCTTTATCAGAGCCAGGTTTCGATCCTGGGACCTGTGGGTTATGGGCCCACCACGCTTCCGCTGCGCCACTCTGATTTGTTGATGGTGTGCCAATTCAACAAGAATAATATTCATTCCATCCACAAGAAGCTAGGCTTATCGGGCCCAAGAAATAAACGACGCCGCTTATCTGCTTCATTTGTTCTGTGCACTTTATAGTTCTACCTCTACTTCATAGTTCTCCAACTCGGCTCGGTGGCTGAGTTCATTATCCTGTTTTTTCCAGCTTTTTTTCTTCTTCATTTTGCTGTTCTTCTTCTTGTTGCTCTTAACTCATTTGTGAACCAGATTTCATGAACCTGTTTCCAATCTTCAGAAACAGGACCTTCCCTTCCCCCACAACCTCCTCACCCACCAACAGCAACAACCCATTCACCCCTTTCCTCCTCCTCTTCCAAAGGAGATGGAAGAAGCCAACGGTCTCCGCCCAAACCCGCCTGGAGGACAGGGTTCGGGACCCACACCTAGACAAGCTCATGTCCCACATCGCCAAACTCAAACTCATCCTCGGAACCCGACACCTCATGTCAACCCGAAAGCGCGGCCCCTTCGTCTCCCTCCAGCTCATGTCCCGCTGGAGGAACATCCTCGGACTCAACGTCCCCGTCGCCCAATTCGTCAACAAATACCCCCACGTTTTCCACGTGTTCATGCACCCTTTCAGGAGGAACCCCTGTTGCAGGCTCACGAAAAAAATGAAGGAACTCATTACCCTCGAAGAGGTTGTTGTGAGAGAGCAGGAAGTTGAGGCTGTGAAGAGGGTGAAGAGGCTGCTTTTGATGTCCGTGAATGGCGCTCTCCGCGTCCACGCGTTGAGGATGATCAGAAGGGAACTAGGCCTCCCTGATGATTTCAGAGACTCCATTTTGGCGAAGTACAGTGACGATTTCAGGCTTGTTGATTTGGAGGTTGTGGAATTGGTTCATAAGGATTGTGATTGTGATGATAAAAAGGTGGGAATTGCTGAGGTTGAGAAGTGGAGGGAGAGAGAGTACAATGAGAAGTGGTTGAGTGAGTTTGAGACAAAATTTGCATTCCCTATTAGTTTCCCAACTGGGTTCAAGATTGAGAGAGGGTTCAGGGATAAGTTGACGAACTGGCAGAGGCTTCCATATACAAAACCTTATGAGAGGAAAGAGGTTGCTGTTCGCGTTAGGACTTGCGGTGGCATCGATCGGTATGAGAAGAGGGCTGTTGCTGTTCTTCATGAGTTGCTGAGCTTGACTGTGGAGAAGATGGTTGAGGTTGATCAGTTGGTTCATTTTAGGAGGGACTTTGTAGTTCAGGTTAATTTGCGCGAGCTGATTCTGAAGCACCCTGGAATATTTTACATATCCACAAAGGGAATGACTCAGACTGTTTTTCTTAGGGAGGCGTATATGAGAGGGAGTTTGGTCGAGCCGAATCCGATATATACTGCTCGCAGGAATATATTGGAACTCGTGTTGTTGAGGCGGAGGAAAACTAAACAACTGCTGGATTGTGATGAGTTAAAGGAAGGGAGCAAGAGTGTAGTGTGTGATGTGGATGAGGGAGGTAAAAGACAAGGAGATTGGGTGATTCCATTCTTGGAGAGTTGTGAGGAGAATAGATCATTGTGATATTGCTGACTATGAACGTGGCAGAGGTGGCACAGTTGAAGTTTTTGCCTGATTAGTGGTTGATGATTAAGATATCTTGTGAATCTTGTCATTGTCTCTTTCGAAGTTTTTGTATAAAGAGACAGTCGAGTTGGGATGCAAGAAGGTAGATTCAAGCAGCGAGATTTTCATCAGAATTAACAGCTTGCAGTTGGATTTGACAGGGTGGTTAGTTGTATCTACACATAGAACATTTTTACTCTGCTTTTGTGTTTGTGTGCCAATAGATTTTTTATTTTATTTGCTAATGATATGTTCTCATGAGTCATGGCACCAAAGAACTTGCAGTCATGAATGCTTGTTCAGGCAGATGTCACTCCGAGTAGCAACTCCTGCTTGCCTGAAGACAGGAACTTCTAATTCAATGTCAATTGGTCTTCAGGTCAAACTAGATTCTTTTGATTGATTCAAATTTGAGAAGATGCTTTTATGAGTGTTTCGGAGTATGGGCTCAGAACTTCGCTACGAGACAAGAGAGCTCACTATGAAAGACCAAAAATGAGGAAGAAGGCCGAGGATCCCCTTGTCTCCATTTCTCTATGATATATATAAAGAAAAAAGTGGCCGAAGCCTGTGGGGGTGGACGGGAGTGCTTCCTCGTAAAGGAACCTCACCCACTTTCCCCTTTTCTTGTTATTTCATGTCATATCACTGGTGACATTTCTTGTCCACTAGGTAATAGAATATCTTTATCTGTTGGAGGATGAACTGAGTTAGATTACTGTGATTAGACTTTCAAGAGGCTTTAGTGACATGCCTCCATTATTAGACAGTTATTCCATCAGGTCCACTAGAAGCTTCTTAAGGTGCCTAGGCGGAAATATTTTTCTTTTATTTCACTCCAAAACAATGAGATTGGTAGCAATGTAATGCAATCTTTTGACAGGCTCAGGTTGCTTCATTTTGGCCCTTGACTTGACTTCTTGCAACTGCAGTGGTTACCTTCTGGTATTGAGAGGTTGGGATTTGAGGGGAATAGGTGTAATTTTGTTTAAGATTTCCTCTTGATTTGGTTTGACGTGTAGCCTTGTGAATCTGAATATGTATGCACTTACATTTCAGATGTTAAAGATATTTCATTTGAAACAAGAGGAGGAAAAAAAAGCTTGATGACCCCCTCTACTTGCAGTTTTCTCTTACCTATGAGCAAAGCATTTACTGTTTCTGGTGTTTCCATAGTTGAAGCTTCTTATTCTATATGTAAACATTATCCTGCTTCTTACCTGTAGTATTGATAGAATAGAAGGCAAGCTCATCTTTGCCGGTATAATCAGTTCATAATTAGTTGTTTAGCTACGTCAATAAGATCTGATGCTAGAAAACCATTGTAATATTTCAGAAAATAACACAGCTTTCTCCATTGAAACTGGGGCTTCTTAAAATAATGGATAGGTGCAAGTGGAAAATTTGTAGATTGTCAATTGGGGCTGCATCTGTGCAGAGTTAGTGCCTTATTAGTCATTACAGAGATTCTGACATGATTACTGCATGCTGTTCCCTTCACAATCTTGTTAATAGAGAGATGTGAATTGGACTTGATTGAAGCTCTCTTAGAATATTTTAATGTAGTGCAACAAAACAAACCCAAGAAAATAATCTAGGAGGCTCTGTTGAAATTGTGGACACTTCAAATGAGTGGATGACTTTGAGAGTTGAGACAAAGTTCTTACTCTGATGTCCAATAGATGGAGAATAAACATGAAGCAACTTAGACACTGGAGTTGTATTTGTGTATTTTTCATTTATTTTCGACAATTGGGCATTAAAGCTGTTCTTGTCTCGCCGACTACTATTACTTGGTGTGTTGCCAACTTTCTCTTCTCATGGAAATGTGATTATATATGGGATTCAAGTTTATAAAATGAATTTACTACTGACATATATGTTGGTCTTAGAAGTACAGATTTTGCTGTTTGGAGTTTTACCCCATAATGTTTATGTCTCAGTTACAGACTTGTATGAATTGTGGGATTCTCCTTTTCCTATTTGGATCACTGGTTCTCATCTTGAAATGCAAAGAAAAATGTGATGAAATGGATTAGAGCTTGTCTAACAACTCAGAACAATGAGAAATAAATTGGGACATGTTGAAAGCATTTTGGGCATGGGTGCCTACATACATGCAAATTATTTATCATTTTGAAATCAACCATAATTTTGTATATGGTTCAAGCTTCAGTTAAGCTTCAATAGCAAATTCTTTCCGCTCTCTGATTTAGATTTGTCGTAAGTTGGTCTTGCTTATGTTGCTTTGCTGTCTTAGTTGCTTGTTTTTTCTTGATTATTTTCACACAATAAGAAGCAAATCGTGTGGAAGGATAATAATGGATATGGACCATGTGGTGATTCAATCCGTTACTTGTTTCTAATATAAAAATGAACTCAATCTTATTTAGCTCAAGTTGCATGTATGTACATGTATATGCTGAGATCTTGAATTAAGCATCATGTTGAGTGCAATCAAATACCTTCTTCTTCTTTTTTTTTTTCCTCCTTTGTCTCTAAAACTGGATAATTTTTTTCTCCTAGACACTCAGGTATAAGGAAATGAGATGAGATTCCAAAAGGCTGCTTGATTCTGGTGGATTGCCTTCATCAGATTCTGCCAGTGTCTGTGTCTGCTCTGGCATTGGCTATAGCCTATAGGCCTCCAAAGAAGGGACAGGCTCAGCCGGTTTTGCTATTGCCATCTTCTTGGCATCTATTTTATGTATTGCTATTCCATTTCTGATCAAATATAGTGCCCTGTTCCTTGATTAGCCTTGGCTTGCAGCTTCTTTCAGCTTCATCCATGTTGTCTTCCTGCTCTTTTATTTTCAATTTTTCGGTTTTGATGTCTGGAATATATTCATAATATTCTTTTCTGGCTCTCATATCTCATCTGTGTTTGGTATTGTTTTAGAATAAAATATTAAATAAAAATATACACATATATCAAAGCAGTCATACACTTAAATAATTTTTAGTATAAAATAAAAAGCCACTTCACCATATTCAAAAATAAAATATTGACATTTGATGTGATGGGGCGAGAAAAAGAGAAGCTTCCTCTGCTAGGAAGCATGGCTTACCTTACCTCTCCTGATGGCCTTTTTCTATAAAAAGAGGCAAAGAAAGCACGAAAACAAGACAGACACGTACAGGAGATGAACCCCCTCTCCCTCTTCCTCACCTTGGTATTTCCTTCTTCCTCCATTAGCTCTCTTGCCTCGTAGCGATCTATCGAACCACCCCCAAAACATTTGCCGACTTAACTGGGGAGGCATGAGATGACCACAAACTGAGGGAGGGGAGTGAGACCTCCAATCTGCCAAAAGTTGAAAAGTTCAAATCCCTGACCCCCAATTTGAAAGAGCTTCATTCATTGTCTCAGTTTGCTACCATCACTTCCCCATCTTTCGAAGTTCAAAGCTTATAAGCTTTTGCATCCATATTCCATCCATGGCATTCTCACTCTTCAACTCAAAGAAGCCACCTTCCATCATTTTGCTGCTCCTTCTTTGTGCTTCTTTTGCGTCCCAAGACTCCAGTGGGGTGTCCCCATACGATGGCTCAACTTGGAGGCACTTTGGACCCAACAGGCTCACCATGCTCCCCACAAGCTAGGGAGAGCTTGTGTTGGAGTCTCAGTGGTTGCAGAACTCCAAGCGTACTTGGTAACCTTGATGACATGTGCTTCACTAAACCCGAGGCTTTGAGGTTGCCGCACCAGGTTTTCTCTTGTGCCTTGATCCGCTGAGATCCTTTCTCTCTTTTTATTTTTATTTTTATTTTTTTTGAAGATCTGTGATACCCTTCATTCTGCGGTTTGTGGGGTGCTCTCTTTTGTTCTATTCTCAAAAAATAAAAAATAAAAAAATAAAAAAGCTTTATCTTGATTTATGTGAGTTGGTAGATGGTGTCGTTGTTTCTGTTGCATTGTATAGTTTCCACTTCGCCTATTATTTATGGGAAATGCCTTATGTCATTGGAAAACATGTTGACAAACTTGCTGATAATGCTGATGTTTCGGACAAGAAAGAAAATTGGGCTTATTTTCTATTCTAACAATCTAGTTTAACTTTTTGGCTTACATTATCAGTTTGGAAGGATTTCTGGTTCGTTAATAGCGCATAGTGTGCTTGGTACAATTGAAAAGAAGGGGTTTTAGGGGTAGTAGTGCCAAGAGCAGTAATAATCTAGATGAATTGTCCATTTTCTTCTTATCCCCGGCCTCTTCTTTTTGAACTTTAATAAAGTAAATTATAATAGAGGCGTTGTGGTAGAGGTCAAAAGATTTGTTCTGAAGATATAGTGCCTGATTGAACTTCATTGGAAAATCCAGGTTTCTGATTCCCTTATAGTGCAGTTTGATATTATAGTATCATAACTTTAGGACCGGTTTCATGACGATGAGCAAAGTCAATTTAATTATTTGGTGACGGAATTTTGCATTCTTGTGCTATTAGACTGAACTTCTAATAAAAATTTTGTGAAGTATTCGCTAGCTGCTTGGTTTAAATTTATCATCTAGTTGTTGGTATAAAATTCTAAGAATTCGGAAAAAACTCTTGGAAATGGAAAGTCAAGGAGATCCATGATAATATGCTTTCTGTGCTAAATAGTAAGAAAATATGGATATCATTGGTGATTTGGATTTCTACAAGTTCATTGCTGTCTAATATTTGATTTGAGTTTTGTGCTTGCTTGTGATCTAATATTCCCAAGGATAAATGGAAAAATGTGTTGGGTTATGGTCCCACTTTGTATAATCTGAAACTTTGTTGGCTAAATTCTTGGTTGTTAAATTATCTTTGTGAACATTGAGAAGCACTATATGCAAATTTCGGAAGTTACACTGATATCGTTTTTGAAATAGTAGTCAGATAAAAACTTTTTCAGGACATGCACTGAACTATTTAGCACCTTGAAGGATACCCGGAGAAGACATACCACCTGAAATGGCGATGCCGCCTAAACAGCAAAGCCGTGCTAAGTGCGATGTCGCCGTGCTAAGTGCGATGTCGCCGCACAGGCGATGAATTATATCCACCCGCGCAAGCTTCTTATGCCTCGTAGTCAGGCAAGGTTATACCACCGCATAATGATACCATCTTGCGAGGTGATGATCTATATCCGCCCGCGCGAGCTTCTTACGCCACGAAGTCAAGTGAGGCTATACCACTAGATGGTGATACCACCTTCCGAGATGATGATCTATATCCGCCTGCACGAGCTTCTTATGCCGCCTAGTCAAGTGAGGCTATACCACCGCATAGTGATACCACCTTCCGAGGTGATGATCTATATCTGCCCGCGTAAGCTTCTTGCGCCGTGTAGTTAGGCGAGGCTATACCACTGCATGGTGATATCACCTCCAAGGTGATAATCTATTTCCACCCGCGCGAGCTTTGTACGCCACATAGTTAGGCGAGGCTATACCACCGCATGGTGACACCACCTTCTAAGGTGATGATTTATATCTGTCCGCGCGAGCTTCTTGCGCCGCGTAGTCTGTGCCACCCTGATATTTAACCTAACACACCTAGGACGTATTCAAGTTAATTATTAGTCATTACCCTTTTGTTTTAGTTCTTAATTCTAATTTTCGAAAAATACTTAATGAAAATATGGGTTAAATTATTGTTGAAATAAGAGATGAAAACGTGAGCTGCGCACAAGTTAAACACTACATCGTTTGATTCGCGAATAATAACAAGGTAATATTCATGTTATGAATAGAATCACAAGATTATGACATAACAACCATCAGACATATATATATATATATATATATATCATAAAGATTCTGCCATACACCAAGTTGAATAGTAGTATTAATACAGTCATCCGTACGAATACATAGAGAAATATAAAATACATAGACCAGAAACCTCGTCTACTCAAGTGCTCTAAAGTAGATAACCTCTAAAGTAAAAAAAGGCAATCCTATGCGAGATATGTGCACCAGCACTACCACGCCTACTGCCCACCCACTACTACTACGCATCCCAAGGGGGAGGAACATAACCAACCCATTGAGCTAGTTCGGTTGGAGTGGCCAAATGGTGAGAAGGTCGGGCATGTGCTCTACAGCGGGATACCATCCTCACTCTGCCTCCTCGAATCGGCTGCGTCACTATAGCCTCACTACCACCATCGATCTCCATGGGCATGGTGGGGGAGGAACTGATGGACAAGATCTCTGTAGCTGAGTCCTCAGAAGGGTCGGTCTCTAAACGAGCTGGGAGAGAGTGAGAAACATACTCCAGGTAATCTCACACAGCTAAGATGGCGGCAGGGGTGCGTCGAGTCTGCTCTCTGTGGGAGCGTGCACGCTTGAAGAGAAGCTCATCGGCAAAGGGCACAGTAGGAGTGAAACTGAAACTAGTGATGGGATGGGCAAATGGGCGGTCCAAAAAACGAACATATGAACGGAACAACGGCCCATAAAAGTGGTATGATTGGTGTGTGGCGTTAAAATGTAGCTACCAAGTCGGCGCGTCAACATAGATCACGAATGCCGCTATCGTCCTCTGAAGACGCGATAGAAAGAAAAGATAGAGGAAGTAAGAAACTTGATAAAGAATCTCAGTAGGGTGTCTTCCTATCCTAGTGTCATCATCTACGTCCCCATGAACCTCACGTTTCATTATGAAATAGTAAGCATGCATAAGGTTCAATTATTAAGTTCTGAAATACCAATTACCGAGGCCCATTCATTTTAATATACATATTGGATGTTATGAATGCATCATACATCATCATGAAATGCATGTCAATGCAAGGTGCAATATTACTATATAGAATCATAAGTGATGCCTATAGAACATGGCAAACATAGCATGAATTACTTCATTTTATCTTTTAGGTGACTTAAACCATTCTTTCTCTCATTTGGGCCACCTTATTACTTTCTTCTCTTGAGAGTTCTAGGTTATGAGCTCATACCTCACTAGTCGTCACTAGAATTTTTTTATCCTATGATAAGTTAACACCCGACTCTTAAGTACGAGATAGGGAGCTAGGATCACCTTTCATAACCTTTAATTCGGGGAATCCAAAGGATCACTTCTTTATTGAATCACCTCTCATAACCTTTAATTCGATGAGTCTAGAGGATCATTTCCATTTGTTTTATGTCACCTTATCATTTGCTGTTATATTTAAGATGCAAGAACACAACATATAATATAATGTCACATACTTTTATGTTATTTTAACATATGCATCTTAGTTATTCTAAGTATGATCATAACATGCTACAATAATTCTTATAACTAGTAACCAAGTATGCAAACATCCTCATCACATAATCCTTATATTAAATCACATTATCTCATAGAATAAACACTTTCATTATTTCTTAACCAATTAAACCTCTAAATTGGGTAAATCCAACTTTCATATTTATCTTTTTTTTTTGCATCTAAGGGATTAATTATAATGGTTTCCACTAATTAATAACCTCAAGAACATCATTAAACAAATCTGAACGGGTTTGAATAGAAACAAAAATAAGTAAATTTCTGTGTTCTCGGAGTTACGTTTTTGACTCTTTCTCATTATCGAATTTTCCTATGATGCTATAATTAATTCCTAAACCAATTATGAGTGATTCATATACATTTAAGCAACCTTAAACAGCATATAATAGGTCTGGAATAGTTAGAATATAACCCAAAATTTATCATTCCAAAAGCATGTAAAATTGCAAGAATAAGCATTTCTAGTAACTAGTCTTTCTCAAAAATTAATTCTAAGTCATGGAGCATTCTCAAAGGCAATTTATCTCTTGGAAATAGAAGCAAATACTCTAGGATCAATAGCAAGATTAGAGAGCTCAATAAAAGGATTTTGGGTATGCAAATCATGTATTAACACTTTAAGAATTAACATATTTCTCTAGGAAAAATTATAAGACACAAACTTTGAACCTTCAAGATAATAATACTCCAAACCTTAAAACTTCATTCCTTTGAAAACGAAACTGTTTTATAAATATAAATGCCCATAGAATCGAAGTTCCCATGTAAGTTGAAAGGGGTAAATCTTGAGCTCTAGATTATTTAAGGGATAATATAAATTTAAACGCGCAAATGCAAGCTTCATTTTAATCTTAGTATTATAAGGTGATGATAATGGAAATATAAATATGATATGTAAAGCTTGAATATAAATATGAAAATGCAAGCTCATTCTTAATCTTTAAAGTTTAGGTGATGGCTCAAAATAAATAAACTAGACGAGAAATATAAATATGAAATGCAAGATTATTTTCTTATCTTCAAGCTTTAGGTGATAACTTGGAAATAAATATGATGTGCAAGGCTCAAATATAAATCTGAAATGCAAGGATTTGAAATATAAATATGAATGCATATCCATTTATTATTTCTTTAAGTCCTAAGCTCAAGACTCCTATTTAGAGTAATAACTCTAAAATGCCGATCAACTTTAAGTAAGTTTTAAACTTTAAATAGTTAGGTGATAACATAACATACACATGAAAATGCAAGCTTACTTTTAGCCTCTAATGACTTAAGTGATATCTTGGAAAATGAAAATGAATACATGTGCACTTGTTCCTTTTATGTTTTATGCTCAAGACTCCTATTTAGAGTAACCACTCTAAATCACCGATCAACTTTAAAGTTGAAAAGGATAAGTCTTGAATTTAAGATAATTAAGTGTTAATATAAACATAATATTCCATTTTATTCAAAGCAAAACTCCTCAAAGAAAACCAAAAATAACATTTTCATTTGTTAAGAACTCTTAAAACTAAAATGAAGTCTTAAGCTTTAGAGGTCAAGCAAATGATGGTTTTGCAACCAACATCAAAGATCCTCATCATCAAGCCATGACTCTTGATCCATAAGGCCATTATGGCCAAAAAAGAAAGGAAAGAAAAAGGAAAACATGAAACTGAAAATGAAGTAGAGGAGGAGAGAACCAACATTTTAACATTCCAAACCAAGAATGATACAAAAGAAAAGAATGAAAACTTTAAAACAACTTTCTACCAAAGTTGTTTTTCTTAATGAAAGAAAGAGAGCTTGATCTTGAAAGGGGATGAGAAGAAAAATTCTTCCTTGAGGCTAAGATGATTTCGGCCAAGAAGAAGAAAAAAGGAAGAAAGGTTTGTCTTAAGTTTTTGGTCTAGGAAGTGGAAAGGTAAAGTGTTTTAGGGAAAATTGATAGTGGTTGTGTGGTGGTTTGGGGTTGAGATATGGTGGTTGAGGGTGGTTTCTTGAAGAGTGAAGAAGAAGAAGAGGAAGAAGAAGAACTTTTGAGATCAAGGAAAGAAAGCCTGGATTGCAAAAGTGAGCAAAGGTTCTTGCAAGCTTCCTTTGGTGCCTATTTATAGTGAAAATGAAACATGAGGGGTTGAGAGGAGGAGGAGTTGCCGTAGGCCATTGGAGAGAAAAGGGAGGAAAAAAATCTCTTTTATATGCATCATGTCATGAAGTGGTATACAAATGGCTAGGTATGGCTTTGAGTATGGCTAAGCATGGTTGCCTTTGATTTTGTGTAAGAAAATAAAATGAAATAAGATGAATGGAGGGTTGCTCGGTTGTATTAAGGGAATGGGGAGGAAAATATCCCATTTTAATGTAGATTTAGGAGTATGTTTAGGAGTAATTTTTATTAGGCATTTGATTAGGAGTTTGTAAATAAATGTTTAGGTAAGAAAGTGAGTAATTAAATAGACTCAAGGTATGGTTAATGAGTGTTCTTGCTTATTTAGTGGAGTCAAACCTCCTCAAATCAAGATTCTCAATCTGTGGTTCCTCAAATTAGGGAATTGGGAGAGAAAATATTATTTCAAATTGATATGACAATAATTTTTGAATTAAGAAAAGGGTTTTGAGTTTCTTTAAGCAATCTTAGACCCTAATTAACCTCAATTAATTATTTTGAGTCTAGATTAATTATTAAAATTAATTAACCTCTAATTAGAGCCTAATATTGCTTAGGTTTTGTTAATCATGCAATTAAACTTGTTATGCCCTTAATTAGGGGCAAAATAGTAATTTTTCATATAAACTCTCCGGGACCACTCGGGCTTTGACAGACATTAGACATCCTTTAAAAATGACAATTCAAACTCCCGGCCAAAATCCGGGTCCAGTCAAAAATTAATTCTGTGTTAATTAGCTATAAGGGTATTTTGGTAATTTGTGCACAGGAACTCAAAAATGAGATTTTTCTACTCTATTAACACGCATAACACACATAGTCCCCGTTTAATATTAAAACAGCCCTCTGAGGATTGTCGGGGCCGGCTATCCTCATTTCCCCTGTAAAAATGACCCCAGGGGCATTTTAGTCATTTATACATGGGAAAAATCGGGGCGTTACATAGTCAGGCGAGGCTATACCACCGTATGGTGATACTACCTTTTGAGGTGATAAACTATTTCTGCCCGAGCTGCCGCCGCCGTTGTATTGTGTGCAAAGCTAAACCACCACTTGGTGATAAACATGGCCGCTCGCGTGAGCCTTTGACGCCACATAGTAAAACGAGTCTCCCGCTCGAGCCTCTGTCACCGCATGGAGAAGTGAGCCCAAACCATCACCTGATGATGAACATTTCTCACCCCCGCATGCCCTCGATGCTGCGCAATCTGTAAGCTTAAACCAACACCTAGTGATCAGTATTTTCGCTTGCACATGCCCCGACGCCGCGCAGTATGCGAGCTTATCCCATCGTTTGGTGAAAGAAAATTCTGCCCATGTGAATCTTTGACATGCATTATATCCGCTTATGCGAAATCCTATGTCGCGTAGTCAACTAGGGCTTCCCCAACTGAGTGCTTTCCAAACAAAACTAAAAAAATACCCAAATGAGCGAGATTGGAGGCTAAGAAAAGCCAGCCATAAAAAATTCAGCTAAAGAAAGGATCACGCCCCAAAATCAAGCCATTCAACAAGATGGAAGTCTCCCTAAAACACTTAGTAAGGATTGGTACGCATGAAAGGTAAAAATTGGTATACCCAAAGAAAAAGCTTCTTCATTAGCAAGGGGCTGATGCTTTGAGAATAATACATCCAGGAGGGCAGTCTTAAGTAGGGATGACCTGAACCCCCCTAGGCGGGAAATCGTCGGCGATGAAGATTCAAGCCCCCCCAAGTGTAAAGCCCTAGACGGAGACCTTCAGGAGGAGACAACATGAACACCCCTAGCTAAGGACCTCTGGGAAACTACATAAATTGAAAAATGGAAAAGACTTAAAGCATGTTCAACAAAGAGCCATACCTCTTAGTTGAGCGGGGGGCTAATATTTTAGTGGCAGATAGAACTAGCGCAAGTTTACTTGGCTTAGTATTTGAGCCTCTGCGAAGTAAGGTCCACTGTATAACCAACACTTTTCGCCTTTCATCCTTTAAGTACTAAGCAGCAAGGGCGAGGACGATACCAGAAGGGATGACATCTTGAAAGAAACAAAAATCCCAAAGCATGGCAACTCCCATATCTCGTGAGCATCTTCAAGGGTGGGGGAAAACTCACCCCAGGTGGCGACCTCTGGGCAGAGACCCTTCGACGGGACCCCTGAGGTAAGACCCCCGTGTGGGACTCTTGAATAAAGACCCCAATGCGGGATTCCTGAGCCAAGACCCATGCAGGACCCCTGAGTAGAGACCCCTATGTGGGACTTCTAAGCGGAGACCTCGGTGAAGGCATAACCACTACCTTGGGACAGAGAAGCCATAAGCAAGGGACCCCAGGCAGAGATAGCTTGAGCACCTTGGTGAAAACCACTAGACAAAAATAAATTGAAATCCGTATGCAAAAACAATAATAATAATAATAATAATAAATTTCGACATTGAGTGTATTTGTGAGAAAATAAGCAAGGTTAGGCAAAGCCTACTCCAAATTCCAAGATGTTAGGTGAACGATCCCCTGGCCGGTCATGAACAAACTAGGCAGAATAAAGTTGGGGCCTAAGTAAAGCCAAACCTGATAAAAAAATGTGTATATATAAAAGCAGGAAAGCTTACAAGACTTGAGATACCATTATAATGACTTGAATTGAACAATAAAAGACAACACAATCTGAAAAAGATGAAAGGTTGAAGCATGCTCAACAAAGAGTCATACCTCTTAGTTGATAGGGAGCTAATGTTTTAGAATAAAATATTAAATACAAATATACACATATCAATGCAGTCATACACTCAAATAATTTCTAGTATAAAATACAAACCCACTTCATCATATCCAAAAATAAAAGGTTGACATTTGATGTGATGTGATGGAACATTGGAGGAAAAGAGAAGCTTCCTCCGCTAGGAAGCATACCTTCCTTCACCTCTCATGATGGCCTTTTCTATAAAAAGAGGCAAAGAAAGCACGAAAACAAGACAGACACGTACAGGGGATGAACCCTTTCTCCCTCTTCCTTACCTTGGTCTTTCCTTCTTCCTCTATTAGCTCTCTTGCCTCGTAGCGATCTATCGAACCACCCCAAAAACAAGTACAAATAAGTTTTATTTATAAATTAACATGGCCCTTGTATGCTAGGATCAAAATTACAAATGGCTTACATAAATTGCGATTTGGAAGGGAGAAAAATACGACACTGGAGTTTGTCTAAGAAGCACAAATATGTCTATTTGTAGTTTTACCTGTACCCTCTGAGACTTGTGGTAATTGGGACATTTCGTTTTCCTATTTGAATCATTGGTTCTCAAGATGCTTTAAAATGAGGTTTTGTTGGTCAGGAGCTCAACATTGCAAAAAGGGTCTCTCTGCTAATCTGACCCTCCCGGACACCCACATGGTAGAAGCCTTGCACCTACCTCATCTTTTTTTGGACACATGTATTGCTTGAAAGTTGAAACTATGACATTGGTCTTGGGTCATTGAGTTGGTAGCCTTCTTTTTCTTGTCTGTTTAGGATTTTACTTGCACTCTATTGATCTTAATACGTCACATGTAACATATGGTGGCTAGATGGAAGAGATTATGTTGGCTGACAAATATTTGGGAAACACATTTTTGGGATATAATAACTTTTTGTTTAAAAGATATCTCAAAGATTTTGTTTTCTTTCTTTTCTTTTCTTTTTTCTTTTTGGGTACAACACTCAAAGAATTTTTAAGCTATGAAATGCAAACACACTATTTGGGTGTCGTGTCTATATTCGGATAAGTATATATATTAAATTTAAAATTAATTTTTTCTTACTCTAATATAAAATGAAAATAATATAAACAAGATTATAAAAAGGAAATGATTCATAACTTTTTGAGTTTATAAGAAAATAAAGTATAAATAAAACTTATATAAATGATATTTTGAATAATGTATCTTTTTTTAAAGTTTTAGTTATATATATGATGTGTGCTTTGGTGTATTTCATGTGTGAGTGTCATGTTATACCCATGTTCTAAATGTCTTTGCTTCATAATTTATTATCTGTTTTGAACCCAAAATTAGCTAGTCAATACTCATCTTAGTTTCGTGAGTGTAAGATGTGGAACTGACACGAGAAGAAATGGCTTGCATGAAGAAATTGGCATCTGGCTTATGGCTTGGTGGTCAGAGGAGAAAAAAGATGATTTGCTCAGTTATGCACATGAAGTCAAGCGTCCAGAGTTTGTCCAAGCCAAAGATCCATTTTCTTTTTATTTTGATTAGCTTTCTTCTGTGAAGATATTACTATAAATTATTGTTGCTTCCTACAAGCTTCTTCAGCATAAGATGGTTCGGACTTCAAAACTTTGTGTTTCTTCACTTGCATTGTAGCATGTGTTGATTCGTATGAAATATGTTTTGTGTCTGTGAGTGTGATTGGCGATGAGATGAGATAATTGTTTGTTTTGGAGTGAGATTACCTGACTCCACAGTGAATATTTTGGTGGTTCGATAGGAAATGAAATGGATTAGATGTGAACTTAGGTTGTCAGGTTGTGTATTTAAATATAGTATCATATGATTTTAAAATTAAAGCAATTTAAAAGTTGGGAAAATTTTCTGCTATTCTCAAACTTTTTCAAAAGTATTGGTACTCGTGTATGTTATTTTTTTCAAAGAAGTAAAATTAAATAAATATATTTCAAAGTAGTGGATTTGTGGTTAAATAAAAGGTATTGATCCCCTTCAAATCATCATTAATACTCTTAATCACTCATTAGCAAAGGATTTGGATTTTTCTTAATATACTATTACGGGTACAACCAAAAAAAAAAAACCTTCAAATTCATTGAATTAAATTATTCCTTTTTTTAGGTCAGAAAATTATTTCTTATTTTGTAAACATAACATGTTTTTTAGTAGAAATAAACATAAAATTTGAATTGACCACAGCATTACGGTCCATTTGGTCCAGAATCCGAACCTGGAACTTTGCATCCAAGTTGAGGTGCTCTCACGACCAAAAAAAGAAAGCTGGTTTATCACTGTGAGCGATGCTGATTGGATGAACGGATTTCACCTTGATGTTAATAACTCAAGAGGTTCTTAATGTTTGAGGAAATTAAAAAAGTGGTTTTAGGTAAAGGTTCTTCATATGCTGCTTTTGTTAGAGAAGCCTCAAAACACTAAAGTTTCTCAGAGTGCAAGTGATAATCAACACTGATTTTAATAACAATAACGCTGGAGAATTGTGCTTAAGTTAGCTTTTGCTGCTAAAAACTACAGTTCTTATAGGTGTCTGGAAACTTTATTTTTATTTGAATTTAGTCTCTAAAATTGCTTTTCTTTATTGAGACATTCTGCGAGTATTTCGATTCAATGTCATAGTATCTACGTAAAAATCAACTTTTTTACAAGGATAACTAAATCGAAATAAATATTCGTATACGAATACCAAAATTTAAATTAACTACATTTTCAAGAACTTGAAGTATTTCCAAATTTTTATTTTTCCTCCTAGGATTTTTTTTCATAAGATCCCAGTTCAAATATTTTTTAAATTGTTTTGTCTTTTTTACCCCCAATCGTTAAATTATCCATGTTAAATCCTGAAATAATTTATGAAAAATCAAATTATTCAATTTTATATGACTGTTAATTATATATATATGCAATACATATTGAAAATATTTAAACTGAAACTAAATTAAAAAAATTTCAACAATTAAACCCAAAATTCACCTATTTTTTCGATGAACCAAAAAATTTCAATTCTTACCTTTTTTATAAAAATATATGTATGTTTTTCTTGTCGCTTAAACAAAACAAAAGGGTATATATAACAAAGCCAGTGCCGAATATCCGATCCTCTCTAAAGTAATATCTCTCACTTTAGATTAGAAAATAGAGTAAGAAAATTTTACTCTTGAGTTAGTAAAATTAAGAGTGAGAACATTTTTATTCAAGAAATATTATTTTGATTTACATTTTATAAGATACTTTATCGACATAGTCACATCTATTAATAAATAAAGTATAAAATTTAAATTAAATAGAATCTATATTTAATTTAATAGTAATACTAATATATTAGTATTTCACAGAATATAAATCAAAATATCATCGCTGTTTTCACTCTAGTGATACGAATCCGGACCCTTGGATCAATCGACGCTCGAGTAAAAAATAGATAGCGCTCGCAAAACCCACAAAACCCCTCTGGGCAGTGGGAGTGAGCAGAATTAGAAGACAACAATGGCGTCACTGACCCACAAGTCCCTACTCTTCACCCGTGCCTTCAACCTCAACCTCAACCTCTCTTCTTCTCGACCCATTTCTCATGCTTCTCGCCTTCTTCTCCCACTTCCCTCCATTCCTTCCTCCCATGCCGCCCCACACACTCTCAAATCTGCCTACACCCACTCCCTCCCTCCTTCTTCCTTCACCCCCCAACTCCGCTTCCGCAATTCTCGCCTCTCTGCCCTCCCCGATCACGCTTCCGGCGGACCCCGTGGCCCTGGCGGCTCCAATTCCGGAGGCGGCGGCGGCGATGATGGAGCTTCCGGTGGAGGAGATAAGTGGTCCTTGTTATCATGGTAATCAAACATGTTAAGTTTTTTTCTTAGCTTCAATTGAGTTCCCAGAGTTTAGAGATAGACTGGACTCTTGCTTAATGATAATGTTGTTTGTTTGAGGGTGAAATTCAAGGGTCTAAACATGTTTTATTTTGGATTAGATTATTTTTTGGGAGAGAAGTCACTTTTTTATTTACCTGTATGGGCAAATTACAATGATGTCCTTGGATTTGGTGGAATTCATCCTGACTCGCCTTTGTTCGTCTGGGTGACACTGTTCACCCTTGAATGCACTATGGAAGCTGCAATGTAGGGGAGGACGGTGCAGTGATTTTACAAACTCATGGGAATTTCACAAACTTGAACAAATGTTGCAAATAAAGGAGGGTCGGGGTGAACGTGAGTGGAATTTGCCCATTTTTTGTATTTGCCATTTTTTTAAACAAAAAATTATTATAAACTGTTGTGAATACGAAATAAGTTAAGGCAAATTGCAAATATTTACACTAAGGTGACTGAAAATTGGAATGAATTTGTAGCGTGGCAAATTTGACTTGACTATATTGTCATTGTTTGGTAGTGACATTTTATTTTTTTCATGTTCACAGTTTATGCTTGTGGGTAGTATGTATGGTCAATTGTTGATTTTATTTACATTTAGATTTAGTAGCTGCATTCTCAATTGTTTCATCATCTTGAGTGGCAAGTGTAACATAAGAGGGAAAAAAAAATTTTGATGGATGGGAACTTGATGAAGTTGCTCTGACTGTGCCTTTTTCTGTATGGAGATAGACAGCTGCACTAAAGAAACTTAGCAGGTGGAATGTTTCGGGTACAATGGGGATCTATATGAAAGAACCGTGTGGGTGAAACTCACAAAGAAAGAAAAATGGACAAATGACTGAATATTAAAAGATTCAAAAGGGGTGCTCTTTCAAGTCGGCTTTTTTTTTTTTTTTTGGTAAAAAAAATCTGAATCTATTCTGGATTGGGCATAATTGTCAAAATTATGAAATGTCTACCATTTGTAGTGTACAGAGTACAGACATCTTAGCACCTGTTGCATAAGAAGAAGATGGTTCAGAAAACAGCCACCCCATCCTCAGTTTTTTTTTTTTTTAATTAAAAGAATTATTTTATGTTTTGTTTTAGGGTCGGTGCCTTGTGGTATACAGATCTAATAATTGGTTTAGTCTTTGCTTTATAAGCTATTGCGATGGCTCTAACCTGCTTTTAGAAATCTAACATGACTTTACTACAGGTACTTGGCTCTTCTTGAAAAATACCCTGTTGCAGTAAAAGCTCTAACATCTGCATTTTTGACATTAATTGGAGATTTGATTTGCCAGGTATTGCCATAGTTTTTGGCCTGTTTCTCTTCCAACTGTTTGTCAAAGCATGTGCATTTGGTTAGACCTTCGTGAATGTGTTGACATGCATGAGATACACACAGATAAATTCACAAAATCCTTATTTTAAGCCATTGGGGCATGGCTCAAGTTCATTGCCACCTTGGGGTATGTAGGCAAAGGATTGAATTATGTAAAGTTTTCCAGGAATTTTAAGCACATAATTATGCTAATTCATGCTGCTAATTGAAAATGGTGGCTTAGAGCATTACAAGTAAAAGGCAAAAGAAATACTTACTCTTATGTAGATGGGTTTGGATCAACTTATGGTACTGCCAATAATTTTTAACTGATTCATGTGGGGGCAGATGTAGACATGGTGAAATTTGGAGTTTAAGTAGCAGAATGTTAAATAACTAATCTAATTAATCTTGGTTGTGCATTAGTTGAAGTGTTTTGATTTCACTAGCAGTCTTGCAATTAAATTAGCAACCATGTTTAGACCTGCCAAGCCCAGTTGTCCAGGCAAATCAAGTATAAATTAGTAGACAGAGGTGACAGACCACTGAACTACTGTCGAGCAGGCTGATATCCCTAAGATGATAGATACTTTATTCATATATATTTGCATGAGAAAGTTGTTGATAATCCAGTGTCATTATTTCTGTACCATCTCTCTGTAATAATTCCTCTGTTGACAGCATCATTTTCACTTTCTTTTCATTCATTCATGCTGTACCTGGAGATCTGATTTCAGTGGGAGCTGGGTTTTACTAGACACCCAATTTTATGTCCATGCCTTGTGTATATTCCATTAACCCTGCAATTTTATTTTGGTTTCTTTCTGAATTTTATCCATGTGCTTGCATGACACTTTGGTCAATCCTCGTTCCTTCTGGTATCAAGGTTGACAACTTTGACATGGCATAATATTTGGACTTGATTTCAAATGGATACTTTTTAATCCAATTCTTAATTTACTTTTTAAAAGATTGTACAGTTTTGCATTATCTAAAATATATTCAATTTCTGAATTTAAACCTTTACTTTCTGCAGGTTGTGATAGACCAAGTGCAGTCACTGGACTTCAAGAGGACATTCATCTTTACTCTGCTTGGTTTTGTGTTAGTGGGTCCGACATTGCATTTCTGGTAATTCCCTAGAACCTGTGTCATTATGCCTGAAAGTTTCTCTACTTATAGTCTATTTACTCTGATAATGCTTTAACTAATGGAAAATAAAACATGCGCATTCATGTTGCCAGTGAGCTGTAAGTCAAGTGGCACCTCTCCTAATTCTTGTGTCCAGGGGATTGTTGGCTTTGGGCCAAGGATTCGATCCCAACTTACTCATCCCTTTTCCATTTCCCCACTAGCTCTACTAGGAGCTCCCTAGAAACAAATATAACAATTACGATAGTAACAGTAACAAGCACACTCATGTTTTAAGCTATGTTCTTGTCTAGTATGCAGTTCTTTTGTGTCAATAAAATTTCAAATATTGATTTTTCCCCCAATGTTTATTGTTAAGAGAATCCTATGAAGATTGATTGCTGAGATTTTTAGTGTCGATATTGGGGGATTATCCACATATATTAGCATGGTCACCAAAGCATGGATCAAGACAACAGTAAATAATCCATTATCTTTCCTGAAATTTGCTTGGAATCCTTAGGTACTTGTATCTGAGTAAATTGGTTACACTACCTGGAGCATCAGGTGCAATTTTGCGGCTTGTACTTGATCAGGTAGCATATTCCATTGCATCCCCCAACAGAAACCTGCTATCTATTGTGACTTTGAATAAATCATTATTCTGTTTGATATTTTAATTTTGAACGTGATGAAATACGATTGCAGTTCTTATTTTCTCCCATATTCATTGGGTTTTTCTTAGCTACATTGGTGACACTAGAGGGAAGGCCATCACAAGCTGTACCCAAGCTTAAACAGGTCGTGTTAAACAGTTTTAACTTGTATCTTGTTGTAAAAATGTGTATACAAAGAGTGGATTTCTGTTATGTTAAAGTGTATACTCATCCACATGTTTCATTCTCTAGGAGTGGTTTTCTTCTGTTGTGGCAAACTGGCAATTATGGATACCTTTTCAGTTTATCAACTTCCGATTTGTTCCACAACAATTCCAGGTTAGACTGAAAGACTGGACTATATATGCAAATTAGGATTTTGGCAATATTTTCGTCACTTTGAAACCTGCTGGATTTACAATATAGAAAATGCATAATATTTCTATGCTTTTTTAATTGCATCCAGTGGAATTTCAAAATTCTTGAAAGAGGAATTTGCTAATGACCTGTGTAGTATATATAAACTTATAAAGTAGAAACACACGTACGCACACTGACACACACAAGGGGCACTACCTTGTTATCCTTTTATTTGTTGAAACAATAGTAGAAACTAGTATGTAAGGATGACATTTTTTGTTTACATTTCTTTCGTCGTCTTGCACAGTGTTTGGATAGTTGGGATGCATCTTGTCGGTCCCTTGTTTTTAAAGCTTGATATTGGGATGCCATTTGTCATTTTCTAAGAAGATAGATGTGTTGTTACTGGGGTTTTCAGTTCTTTGTTTCATTCACATTCACACATTTGCTTTGAGTGGACTGAATTAAGGAGATTAGAATTTGTGGCTGAATTACTTGATGATTTCATTCAACATTGATAGAAATAAAGAAAGAATCTAGTAATATTTCTAAAATATCATAGAATATAAGCCAAAGGCGTATGTATAATAAATACATGAGATATTATCTACATCTTAACTATTGCTTCTCTTTGCAAGACTAGAATAATTGACTTAAGCTATTTCATATGCCACTATCTTGGATACACGAACTTGACTACCATTGTTAGTTCTCATATTCCAACACTTCCCTTCAAGTTGATGCATATATCGTATACATTGAGCTTCTTAAAAGTATAATTGACCTAAGGGCCTTGGAGGGACTTAGTGAAAACATTGGTCAACTGTCATTTGAAGCTAAAAACATTATTTTAAGCAGTTTTTAGCTTTTGGGTGGAAGCTTATATGAATAGCTTCTATGATTTTTTTTTTTTTTTTTTGTAGTTTTGAAAAATATCACTTTCCTACTAAAAAAAAATTAGAAACAAATAAGGACTAGGTCAAAACTTTGATACCAACTTTTGAAAAATAAGGAGACTAAGTGCCTATTTGGTTTGCATTTTTGGAACTCCAAAAGTACTTTTAAAAGGTTGAGAATGAGAATGCGGTTTCTACGGTAACTAATATGTTTGGTAAATTTTTCATTCTACTAGAAGTACTTTTCAAGCAATTGAAAGTACTTTGAGAGAAGTATTGTTGAAGACACTTTTCATTCTAAGAATAGTATTTTTTAGATAAAATCATACTATTACTCTCACATTAATAACTAAAAGTAATTTTACGATATCCTATTCAAACAAAAATCATTCTCTTAAACTTACTTTTGATATACTAGAACCAAACACAAATTCATTCATTTAAAAGTAATTTCTTTAAAAGTAATTCTTTTCAACTTAATTCTTTTACAAGTAATTCTACTAGAAGATAAACCAAATGGATCCTAAAATGTCGCTAAATTACTGGATGATTTCAATAACTAAGCCTTGTCCAATAAGTGGGGTTGGTTACATGGATCAAGTGATGCCATAGTTGAATGTGTGTATATGCATGTATGAATGTATGTGTGCACATGCCTGTGATATTGTCTACATCTAAATGACTGCTCCTATTTACAAGACAATTGGCCCATTTGACGAAACCGCTTAATTAAGTCCTTCTATTAAAAGGGCTTATTACGTGTATAAGAAGTAACTTATAAAAAAGTTATTTTGTGTTTGGAAGCACAATAATATAAGTGCTTATTTTAGTTTATAGTGCTTGCTCTTAGAAAGCTAGTTGTGCAAGAGACTTTTCTTAGAAATTAAATATTTTAACTTCCCAAGAATAACTTCTTGGGGAGTCATGAGGTATACAACAATCTAATCCAAACATACCAAATGACTTTTAATACTGAAAAGTTAAAATAAGTTATAAGTGGTGGTTTCCAAACACTCGATAATAATTGACTTAATCTACTTCCTATGCCATTATTCTTAGATAGATGGACCTACTTAATTATGAATTTATGCTTGTTAGATCCAATATTCCAACAGAATTATTCTTGAAATGAATTCATTAAGTTCTTATGTGGCCAAGACGGAGTTATCAGAGGTTTTTCTGACACTTATGGAAGGATATTTCCCCTTTGCCGATTCATGTTTTCTTTGTTGACAGTATACAATGACTGTACCATCTATAGTTTTAATCGATTTCTAGTGTTATTGCTGAGTATAAAAATATATGGAAATAATTTCAGGTCCTTGCTGCTAATGTTATTGCTTTGGTGTGGAATGTTATTCTCTCATTTAAGGCACACAAAGAAGTTCTTCCAAAATAGGTGAGCTTTATACTCGATGAATGCAGAAGACCAAATTTTAATTAGCTTCATTACTTTAGGAATCCAAATATACATGGGCATGAGGCACAAAGCAACACTGAAAATAATAAAAAAGATTTTTCCTATGACTGAAGTGGTTAAATTTTTCTGGTGAGAAAGCACTTGTTATTGTTGTATTCTTCCAGCCGCCAGGCCATTGCCAAGCTCTTTCTTACAATTTTTTGTTCATAGGTACAATAAAATGCATATTTGTTCACACACATCTTAGGGGGACGACTAGCATTTGAAGGCAATTTTTGAGAGGGTCTTTTAGTTGTGACGATATCTGATGAGTTAGTCTCACAGCCATACTTGTGAGGGTACCCTCGTCAAAGACTTTATATAGGAGGGATTTGTTGACACTGGTGTACCCTAGTCAAAGACTATACACACACACATAAGGGGCGACTCTAGGGAGAGGAATCGTTTATTAAGAAAGTGAAATGATCAAATCTAGGTCGTATTACTATAAATGGATAATCAGGATTGAAAGTTAATTAATGGTAATTAATGATCACGTAATCATTTAGAACTATCACGTGATTTTATATTTTAATGTTGACCATTCATATAAGATCTTACTACTTTCACATGAGTCGTTCCATATATATATAGGTTTATTGATGTAAAATTTTATAAAGATCATCTATAAGACCATAGCATATAAACTTTTAATCCAATGGTGGCTTTTATGAAATATTCCTTCAATAAAAAAGTTATTGAATTTGAATGTGTTAAGATATATACTAAGTGTTACATCGGTGTCAACAGATCTTTCCTCCTCTATATATATATATAACTCATAGGAACTTCTTAACCATTAACTACTTTATTAAATAGCAGTGAAGGGAAGAAACCGTAAGTTACACGTGTTCCTGAAAAATATAAGAGTTCATCAACTTGATGGCAAAGAAATAATTAGGTCTTTCGTTAAACCTTACCTCCCAGTGACTCTAATCTGCGAAGCCATACCAGAACCTGGTTTTAATTTGATGCCTAACAATATGCAAGACTGATTAGTTAGCATGGAGCTTTTATTGGAAGCACCTGCAGACATTTTTGTGATGCTGTTTTTAGATCTTAAAGTGACAGATGTACAATGCTGTCTTTATAGTTTTCATCTTTTCATTTTATAGCTTTGCTTAGGATGCACAATGCTGCAGTAACTTTCATCATCGTTGAACAACATTTAGTCATTTTATGTCCGCTTGATCAGCTCAGAATCATTCAGACTGTGAACTTGCTTGGAGGCTGCAGGAGCCGTATCCAAATAAATATGTTAAGGTAATTTATGTGAACATGAAAACTAGCAGTCCTATAAAGTTGCATGTAAAATTTTGTATGCGGGTTATTACTTTCATCAGCGCAAGCCTTCTTTTGCTTCCTAACATTCCACCTCAGTCAGAGCGCAAAGAACTTTCTTTTTTTTTTTGGTAATATAAAAAGATGGTTTTGTAAGGATTTGATTCTTTTGAAAGATTATGAAATTGGGTTTGCATCTCCATCTTCATGACCTACCAATAAAGAGGTGGCTTGGTGCATATAAATCTCACCTAAGAGGATTTGGACAGAGCAAGATCGTATGTGCATAGTCTTATCCTATAAGAAAAGAAACACGTGATCCTTAATTTCATAAGACACAAATTTTACCTTTATGGTGAACTGAGTTTTTTTTTTTATTGGAAACAGTGACTAACCTCAGTGCATAGGACCCTCATTAATTGAGGGGTGGCCATGGCCACCCTCCCCTTGAAATTTTATTATATATATATATATTTGCCACTCCTAAAATTTTTATACATTATAAGAATTTATAAGATGATAAATTATTATTTTTAGAACACATTAATAGACAAGTTTGATATCTTAATAGTTCAATTTTATCATACACTTTGTTTT
Organism: Dalbergia cochinchinensis; assembly: GCA_031216125.1. Taxonomy (NCBI): domain Eukaryota; kingdom Viridiplantae; phylum Streptophyta; class Magnoliopsida; order Fabales; family Fabaceae; genus Dalbergia; species Dalbergia cochinchinensis. The sequence goes on along the minus strand of CM062368.1, from coordinate 22,594,099 downwards.
GTTTTTTAGTTGTTTTATTTCAATATAAATAAGAAAAAATCGAAAGGTATGTATTATTTTTCACATGTACATTATCTTTTAGTGTCTGTACCCTTTAAAATTTAGGTCTAGCTTCATCCCTACATAGATAGTCAGGCATCAGATTTTAAGACAACAAATAACCTCAAAATGTGTGTTTTCTTTTTTCCAAGAAAATTAATGTTCAATTGGATCAAGGATCCAGGTTTGATTTGTAAAGGATGTTGCCTGGACAAAAAACAAAGAAAAGCGCTTTGCTTTTGCTTAGAAGTTTCACGCAGAAGAAAGTGACATATAATACAGCCCAATATAGATTAAGACGTGAGGTATAGATAATGAGAAATTGATGGCACGACTTTTTAAGGATACGCTTTTCTTTCCTTTGCTTTTTCACCGAAACATATCCATGGCCCGAAGTTTATAAAGATGATTATATTATACTTAAAGTTACGATGTGATTATCATTCTCATTTTGGATGGAGGGGGGGAAAAAGTCTCTTAGCTAGGAGAATTCTTTTTTATAGTTTAATTAGTCCTCTGAAGTTTTCGAATACCTGCTTGCTAAATCTACTTAGGTTGACTGACTCAGCTGGATGATTTGAATAATTATGCGACAGTTTCAAATTATTAGTATTAACAAATGACGATAAAACTTGATTCTAGTGTTCTGTAATTTTTATCACTACAATAGTTTTGGGAAACGGGACAAATGGTTACAGTGGAACTACAATATTATTCTGAAACTGGATATGTTACAGTGGAACGGTTGTTCTCAAATTTGTATCATAAATTGACGTTAAAAAACAATCAACAATAGAACAGTTGTACAAATATTTAAATTTAAACTTCTAAAGTAATTAAGCGAAATAAAATAAACATAAAAACGAATTTCACTGCGTGTTAGCTACTTTTTACTCTGATTATCAACAGGAGCAAAATGACGCACCTGTCGCACCAGGAAAAAAAAACACACATGGGAAAAAATTCGGCGTCGTGTAAATGCGGCTTGCCAAATTTGAGGTTGTTGCTTGTTAGGTAACATGTCAGAACTCAGAAGACGCGAACCAAGGATACTGCCTTCGACGAGGCAAGAGCACTTCTGCTATATAGAGATTCCTTCTAACTGTTGCAGGCTAGCAGCTGCATGTTTGAATCAAATTTTGAAACAGTAGAATTGGTGTGAATACTTGTACTCCTGCTATTTTAGTATTTTACATTTACATATATTTTTTAATCATTTAATCACTATAAAACTCATTTTATTTTTTGCATACCCACTATCTAATGTAAGAATTAATACTCAAATCGGTACTGTTATAGTCGGTGATCAAGTGGTTAAAATTTATTAGATTTTGTTTGACCCGAAGGAAAATTTATTAGATTTTGGTTTGAATTAATGTTTATTTTAGTCCTTGACTTTTTAATTATGAGTCATTTTAATCTCTAACTTTTAAAATGAGTTAAATTAGTCCTTAACATTGTAAAATGTAGGTCATATTAATCTCTCAGCCCACTTTTATTTAACATATTATTAATTAAATGATAACATATAATGTTAAGTGATATCTTTTCATACCTTATATTATCTGAAGTAGAATTAAATTTAAAATGGCTCATATTGAAGTCTAAAATTATACAAAATGAGTAATTTAAATATCCTTTTCAATTCTTAAAATGACTCATTTCATGTAATTTTACACTAAAATAATTGAAAAGGAGTCATTTTAAGAATTGAAAAGGAGATTTAAATTACTCATTTTGTATAATTTTAGACTTCAATATGAGCCATTTTAAATTTTACTATATTTTAGATGACACATAGTATGCTAATGTATCGCTTAACATTTCAAATTATTTAATTGATAAAATATTAAATAAAAATGGGATGATGGGCTAATTTGACTTGCGTTTTGCAATATTAGAAACTAATTTAACTCATTTTAAAATTTAGAGACTAAAATGACTCACTAGTATAAAATAAGGGAATAAAATGAATATTAACTCTTTTGATTTTAAATATTTTATTGTAAACTAAATAAAACTAGAGTTTAATTTTGATGCATTGACAGTGTAAAAAAATTTTACACTGTTATTTAATCAAATATATCCTTTTATATGATTTTTCAAATAGTGGGATGAAAAGTAAGGGAATAAAATGAATATTAACTCTTTTGATTTTAAATATTTTATTGTAAACTAAATAAAATTAGAGTTTAATTTTGATGCATTAACAGTGTAAAAGAGTTTTATACTGTTATTTTATCAAATATCTCCTTTTATATGATTTTTCAAATGCTGGATGAAAAGTAACAATATTTACTAATATGTCATTATATAATTAGATAAATGTCTAAAATTTTTTTACACTATTAATGCATTTCAATTAAATCAATAAAACTAAATGCTTAATCTTCTAAATTTTTAAGAAAATTGTAAGCGAAAAGCGGCTGATTACATTGAAGTAGACGCTGATCTTATATGAATTTTACCCTTATAGTAGGGTTTGAATCCCAAAATTGTAACTTCGGAGAAATATTCACTTAATGACCATTTTTTCCTTTTCCTTTTTCTGATGAATTTTTTCTTAAATGGTTGATTGCAATATAAGTGAACTGCAATCTAAGCGAATTTTATCTGAAAAATCAGGAGTTCGAATCTTAGAATTGTCACTTTGAAAATCATGATCGCTTTACCAAACTGCCATCATAGTCCAAAATTGCGTAAAGAAATCAAATCCTTAGGAAAAAAAAAATTGTAAAAGGTACTAACCGCATTGCTCGAATATGCTGTCGAGAAATTTTGTTGATAAGCGAATATGAGTTGAACTATTAGGTGAGTAAGTAGTCAAAACTCCTCGAACTCGTAAAAATGCGTGTAATTTAATAATAACTAGTGTCATTTACTTTTACCCTTCAAATTTTATTAGTATTTATAACCGTTTATTATTATAATAAAACTTTAAAATATAATATTTAAATAAATCAAATATTTACTTAAATTGGTTTATATAACTAATTTTAAATTATTAAAATAAAATGACATATCTATTATCAGATTAAAATTGCAATACTGTAGTAGATTGGTAAATGCAAATGTCAACTTATTTTTAGTAAAGAGAACAAGATAAATTATGACACAAATAGATATTAATTTTTTTTCTATATACTAGCTTATTATTATGCAATTATAAATTAAAATAATAGTTGAATAAATTATTTTTTAAAGTGAAAATTTTAAAATTTAAATTTCTGACATCACAAACAGTTTGGTTGGGACAGAAATCAAATTTTATTAAAATCAATGTTTTTTTAATAATTATAAATAAATAAATAATTTTGATATGACAAAATACATTATACATTGCTTGACTTTTTTAATCAAATAAATTCATATTAATAGAATATTTTTATCCAAATTAAGATCCTTGATTAGAGAAAAAAAAATGTTCCGCTTCTTAATGATAAGTTTTATAGTTGCGCCTCTTAACTGTTGTAGTAAAACTGATATTCTTCGAGAATATTTTTCTCCTCTAAATAATACATCTAATATTTATATTAAAACTACTAAAAATAAATAAATTTTAATTTGGAGAATGTAAAATATGCATGATATCATTTATATATGGATATACATATATAATATCATCTATTTAAAAGCTATGATTATTAAGAAAAATTATTTGAGAAGATTGGTAATTAGTCTAATTGACTCATTGAACCTCCTAATCTATCATATAATTGATTTTAGCTTTGAATTTGTGGTGCCAGCGTGATTGCTGGGTTTATTACGAAATGGTGAAGCAAGCATGAGGTCAGGGGGGAGAGAGAGAAGAGGGGCATATCTGTCAAACAAAATAAAAAATGAATAATCAATAAAGGAGACAAAAGATCTGTTCTAGAAACACAGACACCTTTGACAATGACATTAAAAGTCACAGGACTATACACGTCAACCATTGCAACGCTACAACTACTTTGGTCAACCTCCTCCATCCTTCCCTATGCCCACAGAATCTCTCTCTCACAGCTGCTCCTTATGAATTTACCTAGCTTTTCACTTCATTATTGTGCCAACCATTTTTCTTTAGAATATTGTTAATTACCGTGATAAGGCTTAAAAGATTGTTCATTATATTTTAGGTCTAGTCTTTGAGATTATGGCATTTACTATTTGGCCATCATGTATTAATCTTTCTTTGAGCAGAACCTCAAAGGATGAGACAGCTGATTAGGAGATTTAAGGCTGCTTCATATTCAAAGCCAGAAATCGAACTCTTGACATTTGGTTAAAGATAAGTGAGTCTCATTCCACTCAACTACACCCCGAGTTAGATTTTTCATTATATAAGTATTTGATTCTGTGTTTATAAAATTAATTTTGGATAGAATTGATTTTATTAAAATTAATTATGATAAAATTGATTTTAAGGTACAATTATTTATATTTAATACTTTGATTTAAAAAGTGGCTTTAATAGAATTAATATCGTTGAGATGATATTGATCAAAAATCACCTTTATATTTGTAATTATCAAAAAGAAGTATAAAACAAAAAATAAGCAGTACAGAACAATGGTAAATAAATGAAAAGGGTCAAATAGGTAACATCCCATTTTAGTATGTCGTCAACGTGGTAATTGAAACAGAAAAGCAAGAAATAGTTACGTACTTCTTATGAAACCTTGAATTACCATCAAAATCTATTCTTGGAGAGTGTCAACGTAAAACCAAACATCCAACGCACAATGTTGAAGGCTGTATATAAAGTCGATTTTGAATGGTTTCAACATGAAACCAAACACCTTATTGACTTATCTAGCCAGGGATTTGATTTATAGCAGTATGTATAAAAAGAATATTGTGATTAATGTGGCCAGTAACAATACCTATATTTATTAGCTTTATCTTTCAAGCGAATTAATCACTACTATGTAGTAAATACCATTTAATTTATAAGATATATATATATATATATATATATATATATTTCACATTTTAAGAAGGGTTTTTACTCCTTCCATTTCATAATAATTGTCCAAAATAAAATAATAAACATATTAAGAAAAATAAAAAATATTTTGATGAATATGTAAAATTATATAAATTGATAAAACTATCCTTTTCTAGTCATTATTATTTATTTTGGTAAATGTATTAATTACTTAGGTAACACATTTATAGTAAGGGTATAAGTGTAAAAAAAATTAATGTTATCTAAAAATTATAAATGGATAGATATTATGAAATATGAAAAAGCCAAAAATAAGAACTATTGTGAAATGGAGGAATTAATTTTTAATACATTTAATATGTTAGAAATATTTTAAATCTTTTTTTTTAATAAAAATTTGCTACTATTGGTTCCTTGGTCAACACTTATGCACTTATTTGCAGAACCCTATCTGCTATATATGCCATACATAATAGCTTTTTGTTTTGATTCATTAATTTTTTCTATTATTCTTATTTTGTTGCATAAATGACAACGAAATTCAAGCTAATAATCTTGTAGTACAAACTATCTATACAACGCACTATTATTTCACTCATTGATGTGGCTTTTAATCTTCTATTGTACTATTAATTTTTTTTTTTAGGAAGTGAATCTTTATTAGTTCTTTACCAAAGTCCTATTAGATTTTATTTAGATGCTATTATATTCAAGGCATTGTTTTGTAATTTCACATTAAAATAAAAATTTATATCAACTTTTTTATATTCGTTTTAACTCATTCTTAATGATATATTGACACTTTTATAAAATGAATAATTTTTGACAGTACATACTTTTCTTGGATATATATATATATTAGCTAAGATATTGAGAGATAAGGATGGAAATGGGAGTCGAATTTAGAATCTCCCGTAGCCCATTGAAACATGTAGGAGTCTATCACGTGAGTTCACTTGCCTATTTATATTTTTTTCAATTTGATAATTATACGTAATAGATATAAATTACTTCATGCAAGTTTTTCACACTACTGAAAGGTCTCAGATTTATATTCATGTTGTTAGATCACGTGATCACGCGTGTATTTATGGTTGTGCTATCAAGCGACCAAAAGATCGAGGCATTTATTGAAATTTAAATTTATACAGTAAATCAATTCTGTTTGCTTCTCTCTCTCTCTCTCTCTCTCTCTCTCTCTCTCTCCTTTTTTCTCAAAATAATAATAATAAAATTCAACTTCAGAAGTTCTAGAAGTATTCCACGCCAAAGGTTATTTGAATTCGATTTGTTCTGCAGCCTAAATGAAGAACTAGTTTGGATGAATGCCCTTTCATCACACGAAAAAACACTTTACTCAGACAAACAAATCTCTTACTTTATTTCATTGATAATGTATTTTACACGAGTTATTCCACTTCTACAACAAAAAATTCCATACTAATAAAAAAGGTGAATTTATAAAAATCAAATCACAAATACTATGGAAGAATATTCAACCCTGAAAGAGAGACGAAGATGGTAGTGGGGTTTGTGTTTGATTTATCCGTGGGCTGGTTGATGTGAGAAGGAAATCAAAGGTACTTAAATTATTTTATTTTTTTCTCAGCAATTATTTTTATCATATTAAAAATAAATATTTAAAAATATTAAAATAATTATTAAATATATATCATAAAATATTAATGCATCTAGATGCAATTATTTTGTTGACCCCTCGTCTCGGGAGCTCTCTAAATAGATAAACTACTGGCCATGAAATACACTCTATTTTTATGGGTGATGATCGAATCCCCAACCTCATAATTTCTGGATGCAATTATAATCTATCCTAACTATTTAATGTATTATAATTTATCTGAAAATTATATTATTTATACTTATAAAAAAATGTGAGACACTGCTCAAATTCATATTCCATCCACTCCAAATCTCATCTATGTTTCTATGATCCGTCTTGCATGGAGCATCACTGTTAGCAATGAATGAAGCAGCACCGTCCGTTGACCCAGTTGATTGACAGGGGATGATATGTGAATGAAGTTGGACGGTGTCAGATGCAGCATCATACATGCATGTATGGCAGCTCAATGAAAGTGATCCATGTTTGTGTCTTGATCTGTGGGCGAGTCGTGGTATGAACAGGGAAGATTTCGTGGATGATGTGGCGCATGTGATTGTGCAGGCAAAGTCACAATTGGTCAAGCCTGAAAAAGACAACGACAGCACACTGTACCATCAAGTACAGCCCACCATCTTTGACTTCCACCAACAACATTTGTGTCTGTTATTGTACTTTTAATTGCCAAATGTTAACAGCTAAATACACCACCATTCTATTCTCTTCCTGGGTCAAAAGTCAGGTTTTTTTACACGTATAAATTAAAAAATAGCACATATTATATATATGTGTCCTAAAATAAAAAATATTATGCATATGTCTTGTTTTTAATTATAGAAAAATCAACTTAAATTGATTTGTGTGGTATTAAAAAATAGGTTGAATTAACACATGGAAATTGATTTAAGTCGATTTGTTTCCGAAATCGCTTTAAATCGATTTGTGTGATATTTTAAATCGATTTGCAAAGCGTGAGAGTCTTGCTGACATGTGCCAGAGGTCTTAAAAATTGATTTACAAATCGACTTAAATCGATTTGTGTGATGTTGTAAATCCATATTAGTGCTTCATACCAAATATTGCTCTTAGCAATCTTTCAGTAACTCAAAAAAGAATTGACTGTAAAAATTGAGTGATAATATGACAGAGAGTTATGTAAATATTTATGTCCATCATAATAGAGAGATTATAAACATAGTAGAGGGTGGGACGTTCTACAATGACAATTAAGCTTGGTTGATTGTCCATCCACCTATTAGTTTATTAGAGTTGCAGAGCATAATACTACAAGAGTTTGATGGAAATGCAAGCAAATTGCAAAAATATTCTATAGGATGCCGGTTGATATTGGGTCAAATAGGAACTGATATAAAAGGTTTTGATTTCAGAAAGACGAGCATGTAAGTCACATGTTCTCTTATTTTTACTCATTATCCGATGTTCGTACAATAGATCTATTTGGCAAACTCCAAGATGGTCTTTTCAGCTCTGTTGCGTCAACTGTAGATACACCATCATTTGTGGCAGCACCTTATGCGTCTGTATCCTTTGAAGCATCCTGCGATCATGTGCAAAGTTCATATGTGACCTCTCCTCAAAAAAGAAATTACAAAAACTAAGGGTCGTGATCCATAGAATTGTTGGGGAAGACGGTTTGAATTGGTATAATCCTCTCAACATGGTCCTCACCATGACCCTCCTCAACCTATCCCCGAACTCCCCTGTCAGCCTCAACTTGAGCAACCCAACAAGCATAGTTTTCAGACTCAACTTAGTGATCGACTCGGTCGAGACATCAGGTCACTGGGTCACTGGTCGAACCAATCGAACCGGATTTATTAAAAAAATATAAAAATTTAAATAAATATATTAAAATGATAACTAATTAACAATTTGACACTCTTTACGAGTTCCAAATATAAAAACATAAATAAATAATATAAATTCCTAAATATTGCTTACATTTCACAATCACGAATCATAATTGCAAGTTCAAAATATAATTACACAAGCAAGCTCACATTGTTTTACATTAAAACTTAGTCATGACAATACAAATAAAGTTACTATATTTTTCCGTAAGTCATATTAGATTTTTTTTAAGGTTTTAAAAAACAACGTCATTTAGCAAAACTATAAAAAAAAGAAGAAGAAAAATCGGTTTGGTACTTGAAAACCGGCTGAGTCAAACAAATCGCACCGATTTTGATACATGGTTGATGCAAATAGTGACTTGGACCAGTTTGATGACTGGATCACTGGTTTTCCGATCAACCCGGCCGGTCCGAATCGATTTTCAATGTTATGCCAGTAAGTGTCTACTCACCTTCAGGAGGAAGGGTGTCAACCAGCTCGCCCTCAATAACCTCCTTGAAGTGCCCACATCAAGAGAGGTAAAGTTGCCCATGAAGAAACCATTTGATCTAAAGCTCGGTCGAAACTAGCCATGTACTGGTCGATCACTTCCCCATTAAAGGACTCAATTTCCACCTTCAGCCATTAGATACAAGAGGAAGAGAAGCAGAGCAAAGACAAAAGCTGACACTTAGCACCTTTTATCTTTGAGAGCTCATGTGCACATGAGGTGGCGGAGCATAGTTATCCACCTAGGACTTACATAATGGAAAAAGCTGCCCTTAGAAACGGAGCCGTCCAGTGTAAGTGTCATGATAGGGGTCATTGTTGCTTCAATGGGAAAGGGCTACCCTTGGAGTTGAAGTATCGAAGTAGTGGCCTTCAGGAACATACTATCTCCCAAAGTATCAGCTATTGCAGTCAGGGTATCATGTCAGAGTGTTCTAGGCATCTAGGCCTAACCTTAAAGCCCCATGTGGGTTAAGTATCCTATCTTTTTGATCTTTTATATGCACAAGTTTAGATTTGGAGACCAAATCTCTTTTAAAGGGGAGTATGTAATACCTTAGGTCCACATGTCACTAAACAAGTTTAGTACAGCCTTAAAGTCTACCAGGACCTACCTGTGTTGACTAGGAAAGCCCCAGATGCTCAAAGGACCCTTAACACACATAACAAGTGTTTCTGACATAGCTATAACGGTCCATGATTGCTATAGCAGTGGAAAAGAGCAAGGACAGCGGTCCATGATTGCTATAGTAGTGGAAAAGAGCAAGGACACCCTTCTTGCCATGTAGTTAACAGCTGTAGCAATCATATGGAAGAATTTTATTGATTTTGGTCATGATTGATTACTATATCAATCATATGTCAACTTGGGAGAGTTCCAGAGGTCTCTCGATCGCTATAGCAGTCAAATAGTGGTACCCGTCAATGCAGGAACAGTGTAAAACAATGCCATTTGGTTTAATGAGCCTCTACCCCATTTAAATATCCTTTTACTGGGATTTTCACCCCTAAATTCTAGAAACTCTCACTCCTAACTCCTCTCCTACCTTTCTCACTCCCAACCACACCCCAATATTTCTTCTTCAAGCTCAAAGGTAAGGGATTTTGTTGGTTTATGTGATTTTTTTCTTCTCTATTTCATGTTCTATGGTTTGGATTGTTGTTATCCTTCTTTGTTATCAAGTGGAGGTGCTCCCTCAATATTGATGGAGTTGTTTTAGAGTTATCTAGATGTTAATAGAGATTAATCTTAAGTCCATGTTGCTTTATGGCAGTTTCTAGTGTCATTCAAAGCTCTTAAGGTCAAGTTGGTGGTGCCCACATACTGTCAACCTCAAACGGTGAGTGGATTCAAACTCATGGCCTTGTTTCTTGCCATTGTGATTATGTTGGTAGCACTATGATTATTAGATATGAATTTAGAAGTAAAAATATATAGTATGTACATGCTTTTCCAAGCTATGCCAAACCTAGCAAGGATTATGATTTTGAATATAGCATGAAAAAGTGTTTTAGAAAATCATGAGACCACAATTGCTACATTGTATGTTATAAATAAGTTTTATGTGCTTAGGTTTAAGAGATTTATTGGAAAATATACGAATTAGGAAGTTTTACTAAAATTATCAAACACATTTTATGGATTTACTATATTTCTACATTTAAAAAGATTTCAAGAAGATTTTAGAATATCAAGTTTAACTATTATGAATAAATACAAGATAGAGGATGATTTAACTTCTGAATAAATATGTTATTTGATTTTAGGGTTTCATGATTTAGAATCCTCAATGTTTTGAAATACGATATTAGAGTTATCAAGTATATAAAAATATGTTAGCTTAAGATATAAATTTAGAACTTCAGTTTTATGGTATTAAGAGGACGGAGTTCAGTATGATTCACAGCGATTACCAGATATATATTCTGTGAGCTTGAAATCGAAAAGCCTACAAGTGGGTGATCCCTTGATCACGATTTTCACAGCTACAGTTATGCTAAAGTCAGATTGTTAGAATTATATGAACCAAGAACTCTCAGAGTACTAACAATTTAAAAGATTTAGGATCTTAGTTAGGGACCCTTATTCGCAATGGACTGAACACCCACCCTTCAATTATAGTTTTTATCAAACTAGTTTAACTGGTATAGATAAAGAAATAGACAGTTAGTTAATGGCTAAGATGAGATCGTTAACCTTGGTACCAAGTTGTCCGCCAAATGACAATATCACCCATAGCATATACAAAAAAGGGACCTAGTTAGGTACCCACAGCTTGTCCGCAAGTGATCATTAGGATTTCAGCAGGTGCTTTTGTTTGCCAGGGACTGAGTACCACCTTACAAATTATGATTTTATAGCTTTTATTATTAGATATGTATTTGTCATGTTTAGCAAATACTGTTTCTCGGAATGGTTTATGATTATTTATGAATTTATAGAATGAAAAGTGTTTTCCTACCTAGCTATGTATGGAATATCAAATGGTTTATGATTGTCACATATATATTGCTTTATGTATATTCTTGGTTATCCCATATGGGTGATGGATGAGAATCCAACCACTGAATCTGCTGACTCACCCCTCTCCCTCCATACAGTTGCAGGTTTAGTTGTTGCTCAATCACTGATCCAGTAGCTCGTAATTGTCCTTTGGTAAGTTTTACATTGCTATAAGGCTTAGGTTAGGCCCCTGTTAGAGTTAGAGGGCTCCAGTAATCTTGCAGACAGAGCCATGCATATATTTTGAGATTATGTATTTAAATTAAGATTTATGAACATCTAGTTATTTATGTAGATTTCAAGTATGGATTTGAACTCATAAACTATGATTAGAGTTTATGTAACAAGTCAAGTATGAACTTATGATTCAGCTTTTAAGTATTAAACGGATTTTCAGATTGATTAAGATGTTTTCAACGTTGTGTATATATATATATATTAACCTTAGTCTTTATGGACTTAAATGCTATGTTTTAAATAGATAAATGGATTTTGATTTAGAAGAAAATTATGTTTTAAGTATGATGTCACGATAAATTATGTATTTAGAGAGTTATGTTACCCAAAAAACTTACGTGGAGATGAGATTCCTCACATGCCGATCACATTCCCAAATCAGGTCATGATAGTTGCTTAATTATTCAAGGATGCTTGTGACAATTCTACTCACGTTGAAAAAAAATTTAGCAACTTGAATGCTTTGTGTTGTCATTATAGATGTCAAGTTGACATAAACATAGACTTTGACACTAAATTTTAAAAGGCTTGAGAACTCATAGAGGAATCACTTTCATTCCCTGAATAGAGATCTTGGAAGCAAAGCTTGTTGAGTTTGATTTGTTTATCATTGAAAATACAAGCTATAAGTTAACCAACACCTAAGTTAATTATCAGTTTGTTATCTTTACCAACCTTTATTATGTAAGCTTGAGATTTCAATAAATAAGAAGTTCATCTTCATCACTCATTCTTTCTCTCTCTTCGATCACCTTCTTTGTTTTAGCTTTCTTGATGTTTGGATGGTGAAGTTTCACTAAGGGGTGGGGACTGGAGATAAATCTGAGTGAGAAGAAAATGGATTTGATTTTTGTAATGGTATCAATTTGATATTGGACAAGGCTATATGTATATAAATAATCCTCGAGAACATGCGCTTAATTATATAGGATGTTAACTGATTTGTTACAAGTTGAGGTACGATAATTAACCGCATAACTACCATCTAATTGCCTTTGTCTTTATCCCTATTAATAAGCAACACATGTTTTCTATTTTTCATTTTTTATGTTTTTAAGGTGTATAAAAAATAAGCAATAGTAAAGACTTCATTATGATGATTAAATTAGAGAATTTATAACTACAAGTAGGGTCGTATCCACCAATTAAAAGGTGGGGCACATGCCCACAAAAGCTTGGAAGTTTTTTTAGTGATTATATGGTATGTATATTTTTGTGCTCCCTATTTTATTAATCTAATCATATATTGCCTTTAATAAGACAAAATAATAAAATATAACGCATCTTATTTCTTATTATGCTAATGAATTATCCTTATCTCTCATTTCCAAATTTTTTTTGAATTTGTCACTAATTATATGGAGTGAAAAATAGCGTTTTGAAATAATGATAAGTACCAAAATAAGAAGTATTTATGATTTTGTCTATTATATTTCCTTGTTGAGTGATACTAATGAGTACAAAAGTTGAAGAATGGAGATAGTCCAACAATGGCAACGGCAGTTCGACAGTGGCAGCAACCTGACGATATGATAGATGTTTGGTGATGGTAGAGTAGTGAAAGAGACATTGATCTTACAGTGGTAATAAACAGTGGTCTCACTGCGATGATGGTGGTTCAGCAATGGTAGCGATTGTTAGGAATGTACAAGGGGCGGGTCAGGATGGGTTAGATCAAATCTCAACCCGACTCGATTTTTAGACCGGCTTATTTTTTAAAACCGAAAGCCGCCTTGATAATGACCCGATAAATGACCAAGTCAAATCAGGTCAACCCGGCTTATAAACAACCTATGAAGATTTTGATATTATACATAGTAAAGTTATAAAATTTTAGAAATAAGAAATAAATTCAAGAGATATTTTTAATTACATATTTCAAACCAAATCATCTGACTATAAAAATGATATCAAATTATCCAAAATGTATTAATTTAAAATAAACTCTTATAATTTATCACTAACTATTATAAAAAAAATAACTATAAACAGACTTCAGGCCGAACTGGGTCGACCCGAACCTGGCCCAACAAATGAGCCGGGTCAAATCTAAAGACCCGAACCCGACCCAATAAGCTTCGGGTCAGGATTGATTAGTGGACCGGACCGGGTCTTGAACACCCCCAGCGATTGTTGATCAACAATGATGATGGTTTACAATTTAGGGTAATTTGGTCTTTTTAATTTTCAAGATATTCTTTTTCTGTGGAAATCCAATATTTACTTGGGATTAGAACAGGGTATGCAGACCGGTCTGGTCCATAAATGGACTGAATTTTTGCCTAGTCTGTGTCTGCCCTGCCTAAGACTGCAAATTTGCATTTTTGGCCCAACAAAAAGCCCGCGTACCAAATCACATATTGATCCACGGACTAGCCAGCGGACTAGCTTTTTTTTAAAAAAAAAATTCCCATACTCAGAGAGAGTCAGATATAGAGACAGAGAGTCAAAGCTTGCACATTTTTTCCATACTCAAAGCTTGCACATTCTTGCACATTTTTGCACATCAAAGTTTACAACCAATTTCTCATACAGAGAGTCAGAGACAAAGGTTCAAACTAATGCTCTCCTCTCTCCTAGCAACGACAGCTCGATGAAACAGGGCAGCTCAATAGTAGCGGCTCAGCGAAGCACGATAACTGGACTTGGAGATCTCAAATCTGCTGACCACGAGGCGTGAAAGAGATTGAGAGTTGAGAGACGAGGCTCAAGAGTGAGAGTGGGGAGAGGCAGCGTGGCCGGCGTAGGTGAGTTGAGACTTGAGCGAGAGAGAAACGGCGGAGATCTGGCGAAGTAAGGCAGCCGATCTGCTAACCGCGAGGCATGATGCGTGATAGAGACAGAGAGTTGAGAGATAAGACCAAAGACTCGAGAGTGAGAGTGGGGAGAGGCGGAGGCTGCGTGGTGGGCGACACGACTTACATAGTATGAGTGTCTGAGTGAGTTGAAAGAGACGGCGCCGCTTGGTGTTAGGAAAATAGGAAGAAGAATAACTCAACAAGCAAGCAACCCTAGTGTAGTGTTAATGTCTTCCACTTTGGGCTGGGCCACTAAAGTCTGAATGTCCCCTTGGGCTCCTTGGGCTGTTTCACGCTGCGGATTGAACTACCAAGCACTTCAGAGTCCAGAACCTGGACTGCACTAGAGCAATTTCTATGCAAAGTAGCAGGCTGGTCCGTAAATCCGCGGGCCGAGCCCATTTAGCCCGCGGTTTAGGCAGAGCGGATCAAAAAAGTCTGCAGATTAGCGAGCTAAAAATTTTTCGGCTCATTTTCGTGTAGGTTACGAGTTAAATGGGTTGGTCTACGGATTGTGGCCCATATACCCAGCTCTACTTAGAATAATGGAAATGAAATTGAGTCATTTTTAATTCTAGAAATACAATTTGTCTTGAATTTTTTAAACCCCATACTAAAGATGGAAATTTTACATTCCCGAGAATAAGGCATAACGTCCCTAGGTCCTTTTAATTTTAATCTCTCTAATTTTGAACTAACTTTTGGCCCTTTTTTTTTTTTAACCTAAACGTTTTAGTTGTAGTCCTTATCCTTCTAAATATTGGCCTCTATATAAGCACTGGGAACTACAAGTTTTGAAATATTGACACTGATGAGTCCGATCAGACCAATCTAAAATTTAACTGTATAATAAAACAATATTAAATATTTCAAAACCAGAAATCAGGTCTATTTAAATTAAGATTGGCCGAATTATTTAATCGGGTTATATGTTGAGCATTCTTACTGTACATATGCTTCCTTTATTTGTATCTTGATTGTTTCCATTCTTTTCTGACGGTCGTGTTTGATGCTGTCATCCGTCGTCAATATTACAATTTAAACATAAGTATGATTACAAATAGGACCCAAAATTGCCATGCTACATAGTCACGAAGTAGCTTAGGCCAAATAATTAATTGTTATATAACATAGGAGTAGAATTTTCACATTTATATGTTATCTTATCTGCCTAACTCTATGCTTATAATAAGCCCTAATCATCAATTGATTTGGATCTGAAAAAATTGGCATGATTGATGCAAAGAAATTGGGAGAGTAGAAAAGAAAGGAATAACGTATGAAGGAGTGCATCCTAGCTAGCTACCTTCACTTCATACGTGACAGGTGACAACCTCCATCGCTTTCTAATCTTCTCTTCTCCTACGCCACATTGGACGAAAAACGATTTTAACATATTAAAGTGATAAAGTTGGCTAGCTGTGTGGGACACAAAAGCATCTGCATCTCCTTTTTCATTTTCATCCAAACGTAGCTTTCAAATGCTTACGTTATTGCATTCGTCACCGCTTTTTCTTCCATTGGGTCGTTGTTTCCTTCCCTCCCTCGCAATTATTATTCGTCTTTGAAGGGTTTTTGAAATTTGGTAACGCACGTACCACACCAAAAATGTCCCATGGATACTACGTGGACGCTTTTTTTTCCCTATTTTTTTTTTTAGTTATTTACCTTAGTAATAATGAATCCCTTCAAAATGACAAAACACTCCTGATCAAGAACGGCCTATTTAGATAATATAGCTTATAACTGTTTTAAACTTTTTTAAAATTTAAAGTCATATTTTTATATTTTATTTTATTTGGCTAAATAGTTTATTATTTTTTTAAAAGTTATTCTTAATACTTCTTGAGAAGTTAAAATATCTAATTTCTTAATAAACACTTTCTAAAATATTAAAAATAAATATCTTTATTATTATGTATTTAAATATAAAATACCTTATTCATAAATTATTTTTCTATAAGTACTTAAATAATTTGTTTATCCAAATAGGACATAAACCTTTAACCATGAGACTTTTTTTATAGACACCACCAAGAATAAACTCCTAACTACATGCTTAAATAATTATAAAAAAAAACTATATGCTTAAATAACCAAAATAACTATCCATTATAATAGATCTCGTGATTCGAACACTTACTGTTTGACTTTGAGTAACCCATAAAATATATATGATCATTTGGAAGTAAGTTTTGATTATATGTTTTGATTATATATATATATATATCTTCAAATCTATTTTTTTTTAACTGAATAATTAAGTAAAATCAACTGATTTAGGATGTAACCATGTAATAAAATCAAGAAGGATTGGGTACTATGATCAGCAAGTTATGCTCCCAAGAAAGGACAAAGGTTCAAATTTTAGAGAATGCAATTGTTGAAAGTGTTTCTTAGCCGTAACAGAAGGTAAAAATACCTTGAAGACAAAAAAAAAAAAAGAAAAGAAGAGTCATTACTCTATGGAAAAATGTCATGGAAAGTGACAATATATCAAAACGTTCTTAAAAATAGTGGTAAAACCATTATCAAAGTTCACAAAAATTCAAAGAAAATGATAGAATTAGTCTAAAGACCATTCATTCAGTCATCTAATAAACATTGGAAATAATATCATATCATTTTAACAAAGAATTTCAAAACAAAAAAAAAATGTTCAGTTCATCTCATGAACATAGCAGTAAAGAAATTCTGCACTCACATAATAAATTTTAGAAATATTTACTTTTTACTCGATTTGGAAGGAATTGCTTTTGCTAATTTAGGCCTGTGATTGTAGCTTGAGGAGGAAATTTCTCCGTCTGAGTTAAAATATTAGGCTATGACCTCGTCGGAAAAATCAAGTTTTTGGTTGAGTTGAGGATTAAGGATATATTTGTGTCATATTTTCAAAAATAATTATGAGAAATTTAAATTTTATATAATTAAAAAATTAAAAATTAATTTTTTAAAAATGTTGCTTTAGCTTCTGTGAAAGAAAAGCTAATATTTTTTAAGGTTATGACTATTTTTAATAAAATTATCTAAATATACGAAGATTTATTTCCAGATAAAAAAATAATTTTTATCTAAAAAATGTCTCATTCAAATGCCTCCAATTCCTCCTCCATGTTGGAAAGATTTTTGTTGTTTACGAAGAGGTTCGGGAAAAGTGACGAAGGAAGAAGTTATCCAAAGGCTGAAATGCGAAGAAAACATTATTTTTATAAAGTGGAAGACCTGGCTTGCATCAATATTCAATCTTTTATCTGATTTGAGGAATTTATTTTAAGGGAAAAAAAAAATCTGCTCCACCGTGTTCTTTCTTTTTTAGAAAAAAGCTACGTATAATTAATAATCAATTTTTTCAAGTTTCATCTAGCCTAGATGGATATCCTATGTTAATGAAATGTATATTTTGTGCATTTTTATATCTTTAGTGGACTAACTCCTGGCATTCTGAAAATAATTATTTCTTTTTTCTAAGTTCTCGGCAATGAATCTTATTAGGAAATTTTTTTAAGAGACATCTCAAGACCTAAGTCAGCCTGTTCTCCCACCTAACACAATTAGATGTTTGATTCTTATATTAATCCCATTTGACTTGAGTAAAACCTATATGCTTTGGATTAAGTTAATATCAAGTCAGTTGATGGCAGACTCAATATTATCTTTGTATAAAATTAAGTTAAATAAAAAGCACGCCCGCATCTCAGACCTGGTCGTTTTTGGATTTTTATGCTAAGATTAGAGAATTATAAAAGACCAACATGTACCAGGCAAATGCTCTAGAACCTAATAATATAAGCCGAATCACCCGTTAATGGAGTGCTCACATGGTCACATGGTATGTGTTTGCTGAAGCAAATCCAAATTAGTCAAATATAGAGAATTTCATTCCAAAACTGTGCAAGACTAAGGCTAGTCTAAGGTGACTGGATGTCCAAGTTGTTCCACTTTAATTATATTCTATCATTTCTTTTTTTAAAATCGTTGTCCAATTTCATGCGAAGTAGAATAATAAAAACTGAAATAAAAAGGAAAAATGAAACAGTCAAAGCTGAAACGAATTTGATAACTTTACTAGCAATAGTGTGGTTTGATTAATTAGTGGGACTCCGCGATGTCACTCACAAATGACCACAAACATGTATATATATAAATTGGATTTATTATTGGGGAGATTGATTCAGAAGCTTTGGTTTTTTAAAAAACTGATATTGACTAGAGAATTCGGTGACTTGAAAGCTATGGAAAATGTTTTATAACAGAAACAGACATTGGTTGTCAAATATGTTAGTGTAATTATAAGCAAAAACCCTCAAAAGCAGATCTTGCTCTACAGTGTCTCGGGCACTCTTTCATTGAAAGTGAAATATGTATGCATGTACCATCCAAATTCTAAACTTGAACCAGCAAAAGCGCGCCCCAATGTCCTTTGCAATTGCACCTTATGGGACCCCCCACAGTTTAATGCAGAGGAGGGAGAAACCATTCATAGACCAGAAATTTTAAGCTAGCTAGCCAGCACATGAATTTAATTAAAGCCCAAAACTAAATCACAATGAAAACAAAAAATAAACTCAGCCACCCAAATTGAGATGAAAATTTTCTTGTCCCCAAATAACATCCTATTCATTGTGCTCTCAATTATTTAGTGGCACATAAAAAATATATATTATATAATTTGTAAATTTTCAAATCTATTTTTCAGTAAATAATTAGAGGAGCACGAAAAGAATATCATCTTACAATAAAAGATTTCGATCCCCCGAATTGGGCCAGCCCCAAATATGGAGAAAAAAGGAGACAAAAGTTGCATTCACACTGGACAAATCCATGAAGCTTCCTTTGAGTGTCCAAGACCAACTCCTATCCAATCCCTCAGACCAGTGACCAAATGCTCGGACAAGTAACAACGTTGACACGCTGCATATTCGAGTCAATCCCTTAAAATTCTTTTAAGTGCAGATTAATTCATCAAACTTTCATACGTTAGCTTAAGTTGGAAATGGCCACAATCGGAGCACAACACAAGGGAGAGAAACGGTAAAAGGGAGAGAAACGGTAATGCCATAAAGAAGGTACCACATTGTTAATACATAAACTTATATTTGCATTAATTAGGTTAATTATGCTAAACAAAGCTACCATTTTCACCATCCATATCTCCAATACACCCCTCATTAACAAAGGAACTATGCAACAGAAAAATACATAAAAGAAACAAAGGAAATTAATACACCCATATCCATTCCCTGCCCCGAAATTTACAATCAGATCCTAGCTACGCGGCTACGCCTCCATATCTGAACCCACAAGAGGGGCAAAAAAGGAAAAAAGGAAAAAATTTAGGCAGAATCCGATGATCTCAATTCTCACATAACTTTCCATGACTCCAGAGTGGGAAAGCTGGAGAAGGCATCAAAATCTGCAGAACCGAGAGAGGAAGAAGCATCCACCATACCAACGGGCTGGGAAAAAGGTATGGGGACGGGCCCAGAAAGCCCAGGCCCAGAAGCAGCCGAGTTTGGGCTCAAAACCTGCTGGTGATGGTCAAGCAAGAACGCCGACGTGTCAAGCGTCGGAAGCAGGCACCCCGGCGAAGCCGGCATCCTCCCACCGGTGGCGAATCCTCCGCCGCATCCCGGCCTCTGCGGCTCCGGCTTCAGAACCGGCGCCATTGCCACCTGAGCCGCCACGCCGCCGAACCTCACTCCGGTGACCTGCTGGACCATCTGCCGGAAGTTCGACGGGTCCGCCGTGATGAAGGTGGTCTGCGACCGCTTCGACGCGCGCGACTTCCGCTTCGAGACCCTCCCCGTGGCCGCCGGAACCGCCGCCCCTCCGCCGCGGCGCCTCGGCGTCGAGTCCTGGTCGGAGCCACCGGAGAGTCCGGATACCGTCGGCGTTGCGGCGGCGGCGGCGGGGGGGGAGGAGTCGGGCTTGAGAACGCCGGCGAAAGGAGAGATCAGGTCCTCCGGCGGCGGCGCGGAGCCGGAGATGGATTTCTGAAGCGCCTTGGTGAGGGTTTCGGCGTCGCGAGCTACGTAATCAGCTAACCACGAGTCCAGTGAGGGAAGTGAGGGGCGAAAGGCCCAAGGCTCAATCAAATTCTCCGAAGAAGCCATTTTGGTATGTTAAATTTTGGAGTCAGAACAAATAAAAAGAAAGAAAGAACAAAGAGATTGTTGTATGAGTGGAAATGAAAAGGAGGTGAGGGAAGGAGGGACTGGTTGGTTGTTCAAAGGAAGGAGATTTCGCGTGTCATGATGGTTGTGGGTGTGTTGCTGTTGAAGTTGTTGTTTTGTAACATGAATGAGGTGGTTTTGTGTTTTGTGGGAGCCCAGGCCCTGAGAGGGGAATGGGGTGAGGAAGTGAAATGGGAAGGGAATGAGGAGTGGGGAGTGGGGTGATAAATACTAAGAGGGAGGGGGGAGGAGGGGTATTTTGGAGAGGAGAGGAGAGGAGTGGCGAGGGGAGGAGAGAGAAGAGAAGGGTGAGAAAGAAACCGCGTAGTTCGGGGGACGAGAGGACACGCGTCAGATTGTCCGTACGGGGGGTTGTGAGCTAAGCCGATGGTGATGCTGAACTTGGCTGACTCCCACTGGGCCTCACTCTCACTAGTTTAACTTAACCTAACCACGGTTTATTCCTTATTTCTCCTTCCAAATTATAGTTCCTTTAATAAATAAGAAGAATATTTTTTTACGGTTACCCGCGATACTCATTCCAAGGCCTGGGGGTGTTCCTAATCCGATCTAACCTGTCATTCTAACTCGGCCGAAAGCTCGATAAGATTGGTTTAAGTTGTACATCAATTGCTCTGAATCCACCTAAAGTTAAATAAATTTTTAAAATATAAATATTTTTTTAACAATTTATAAAAAATTATAAGATTTTAAAGTTCAGTTTATATATTTTACATAATTTAATATTATTTTTATATTGATATGACTTATTTTAAAGTTCATATTATAAAATATTTTTTAAATTTTATTTTTTATTTATAAAATTTTATAAATCAAATATATAGTATATTTTTCTTTAAAATTTTACTCATTATATTGGAATAGTACATTTAAGCCAACTTTTTATAAGAGAATGGAAACTACTGAGAAGTTTAGATAGTTTGTATCATGTTTGATTTGGCTCTTCTAAAATAAATATGGTGGCAAAAGATAAAAGTAATTATTTAATCATTTTTATATGAATAAATTTTATTATCTGTGAATCTCATTAAATGATATAAAAGGTATTAATCATCCACTTTAATATTTTAACAATCTTTTTACTTTCAATGAAGCCAATAGCATAAGATTATAGGTTATATATAGGTTTAAATCTTATTATTGTCAATATTAAATATATAAAAGAAAAGGAAAAAGTCGGCCTTTTAATTTGCTGTGTCATTCAATTCTCTGTAATTCGCAGCTTTGCCTTTGAGTTTGACAGTTTAGTACCAGCGTTATCTACTTAATCTTCTTTTTTTTTTTTATAAAACACCTATTTTAATCTTTTCAAATTTTAAGTTGAATAAATTAGTTTTTTTTTTAAAAAATAAAATTATTCTTATAAAATTAAATTATTAGATAAATTGATACCTGTAAAATTTTAAGTTGGATGATTTGGTCTCTATAAAATTAAATAATTAGTTAAATTAGTCCCTTTGATCAGTTGAGTTACGAGAACTAACTTATCTAACAATTTATTTTTTCAGAAATTAATTTGAAAGTTTTTTTATATAAGACTAATTCATTTAACTATTTAATTTTATGAAGACTAATTTGAGAGTTTTATTTTTACATGGATCAATTTATTCAACTTAAAATTTTAAAAAAACTAAATTTGAAATTTTGCCTTCTTTTTTGGGTGATGTTATCTACTTAATTAATAGGACAAAGGAGATTGTCCTAATGTAAAATAAATTTTTTAAAGGCCTTCATTAAGTGTGTTGTGAGTAACGTCCCAGTGATAAAGTAAAACCAGAAGATGATTAAATGAATGATCAACTGCTCATTGCTCTGCCTGTTTCAAAAGACTGTTGAAAACACACACGTTAAAAAAAATAAATTAATTTTGATAATGATACATAATTGTATAAATAGATTAAATTGATTTTCTTTCCTTTCAGTAATGCATTTAATATACCACTTTCATTGGTATAATTAATTTAGTCAAGGGTATTGTTGAAAAAAAGTATGCTACTTTGATATTAAAAATGAACATATATATATATATATATATATATATATATATATATATATATATATATATATATATATATATATAGGAAAGGGCAAGGAAGTCACAGTTTAAAGGTAGATTCCTACCTGTCATATATAAAACTTGACAAATAAATTGAAGTGGAAAGAGCAAGTAAGTCATAGTTTAATGGTAGATTTCTATATGTCTCAATTATTTATAGAGAGTCACGAGTTTAACTCTTATCCTCATCTCTTCTCCATTAAAATCTTAATTAAAAAAATTGAAGTGGAAAGAGTAAATAAAAACTTGATTGTCTAAAATACACCATACTTGAAGTTTAGTGGTGCACTTTGTAATTCAAATGCATAGATCATGATGCACATCATATACCAAAAGATTTGTGATGCACTGTAATAATTTTTCAATTTAATCAGATTTAAAAATATGACTAATCATATTTTTAAAAGGAGAAATGATATTTTGACACCCATATAGGTATAAACATCTATGTGGGTCTCATATAATGTGGGAGAAGTGATGGAAAGAGAATAAGTTGGGGAAAAAAGTAAGTGGTGAAACCTATATATTTTGTGAGTGATGTGTTTGGATATTTGAGAAGATTGAGTGTTGAAATAGTAAAACCCTTTCCAAAGTGACTAGATTTTGTCTGCATAATATTTTAAAAATTGTTTAATCTAAGGATCACCTAGGTATATTTTAGTCACTTTTAAAATGTGTTTGGTTAAATTTTTAAATTTCATGAGTAATTGGATTTTATGTCGCTGATACATTATTTTTTTTAACAATCATTTATCAGATACTTTATAAAAAAAAAATTGATTATGGGATCACGTAGGCAGAACTTTGGTTAGTTTTAAAATATATTTAATTATATTTTTAAATCCTAACTAAAATTTTACAGTGTACTATGTATCTTTTGATGCATCATATACTTCACGACCTGCACCCATGGATTTCAACGTGCACCCCAGAATTTGAATAGGGATGCCTAGTAGCTTCAGATCCAATAGAGTTTCTAGCATTTACTACGTAATTAAAAGTATTTAATAAGAACATTAAATGCTCTTTAATTAATAACGCATCCGAAAGAAGAGGCACTTTTTTTTTTCCAGAAAAGCTAATCACTGATTAGGGCACTAACTAGAGTCATCAAAATGGATCAACTTTCATAAATCAATAGAATAGCCCCAAAAAAATGGATGGGTTGAACTAAAAAAATTAAAGTAAAAGATAAAAATTAATCCAACTTAGCCCGGTCCAAATTGGTCCAACCAATCATGGGTCGGGCTAACCTGATCACCTCAAACACTAGTTTTTTTTTTAAATAATCAACTACATATTTTTTTATGCATTATAAAAAATCGACTATATGTATAAGCTCTTACCACTCGATTTAGACTGTTCGACCCCTTTTTTTACTTGAAAATATTTAAACTAAAAATGAAAACCGACAAGAAAATACTTTGTATTTCACTTTACTTTTGCATCGAGTTAAGTTTTCAAAATTTAATTACTAAAAAAATAAGTTTAATTCTCATTCTCACATAAATAAAAAATAAGACCACTGCTTACTCATAATTTATATTTTTATCCATTAATTTTTTATATGGACTATAAATTTTTATAAAAAATTGAATAAGCACAAAAAATTGCTGGCTCATGGGCTAACCCATGACCCAAATAGATTAGGTTGAGCCAACACTTTTTCATCCTGAAACTAACATAAGCCGAAAATGGCCCTACCCATTTTGATAGTTGTAGCACTAACCCACCTATTCATGACCCTATTTAATTGGAGCAATTCAAGTATGATGAATGATTTATTGTAAAAATTAAAAAGGTAATTTTTTATTGTCAGATGTTACATTTACAATCAAGATTAAACATGAAATCACATGACTTTTTAAATATGACAATTAATTAACTTTTAATCTTGAGCATCTGTTTATGGGTATATGATTAAGATTGATCCTCGTACTCATAATAAACCACTTACCTCACTTGAGTCTTGTCATATTTAATAACGGCAAATTAAATAGAAAATTTAATTAATATTTCATATATTTTAAGTGATAAATAATTATGGAAAAACTTTAAATCAAGTTATTTATATTGATTTGATCCAATTCTTAAATTAAATAATAACGTGTAAATAATTTTTAGAAAACAAATATATACTTTTAAGTTCTGATATGATTTGAAACATCTGATAATCGGATAAAATTATCCAATCCTAAACCCTCTAACTTAATTTTATCAAATATCGAACCCTAAACCAGCAATACTAGCCTCCAAATTGCAACTGTTGAAAATCCAATCAAGGACCCAATCCATAACAAGGGTGCTCCGCCATGACAAAGATTGAATCATAGATCAAACACAAGTGAATGACAAAGGAGTGTTGTTATTTATTTCTTTCTTTTGGTGATGATGGTGGTGGTGGTGGCGGCAGTGGTGGTGCTAGTTTTGGGGGAAGGGGGCTCAACTCTTAAAGCGACATGACTGAGAAAATAAGTTCCATTATTTGATTTGAGATTAGATAAAATGAACAATGATAGCTTCGTAGAAATTTTATGCTTTAGAAGTGATACATATTTCAAAATGGATGCACTAAATCATTTAATATTTCACAATTCACCTTTTGTATTTCTTTACAATTATTCATGTTATTTCGAAGAAAATTGAACCGAACAAGCCAGTTCGATTGAGTAAAGAGAAAATAAACAGGAGAAAATATAAGATATAGGTATATAGCTGTGTTAAAAATTGAAAAATCATAGTCTGGTAACTCAAGTACCGAGCTCAAACTCAAATTACAAGCTAATAATATGGGATGTATATAAGTCGAGTTGTCCCTTAAGGATGTTAATACTATTTAATCAAAGATGTAGGGGGTTTTCTATGAAGTAGGACATTAATAGTATGCAAAAAAAAAAATTTAATCTCAAATGAAAACAGAATTTCAAGAATCAAGGAAAAACAATTGTTACTATATCATTGAATTTAAAGCATAAGCTAACACAACCAGATCTATGACCATATCCGAATTCAAGTGAGGCATCAACTAAATCGAGAAGCCTTCCTGTATTCAATCAACACAAAATCAATTTGGTTTAGAAACCCTTATAACCTAGATAATCTATGCTGATTTCAAGCACCAATGTCAAATCCTAAGCTCAAACTTCAAACCAAAGTCCTACTCATTCAACATTTGCATCAACTCAATCAACCATCAATATCAACATAAACAAGTTCTTAATCATAATTTCAAATCAAAAACCTTCCAATAAGAAATCAAAGGAAGAAGAAAAAGAAAAATAGAGAATTATAAATCTGAATATGCTGATCTTGAGTTCACACATATTCGTAAGAGCTACAATGTTTCCCTTGAATCATCGAGGAAGAAGAAGAAGAAATTTCTAAAACCTAAAAATACGAAAACGCATGTCAAAACTTTGGTCTCAGTCCCGATCTACAGATACGGTTAGCTTACTAATCATTTGTTAGATTAATCATCACTTTCAAATCTTTCTGAAAGGTCCTTATTTGCTTAATTTAGACACATGTGGAGAGACGATAAGTGTGGAGCGAGTTATGTCCAAAACACTAATTCAAAGGTTCTCATGCTTTATTCGACTTGACTCTATGTTTTTTACTCTCAAATTAAAATCATTTGAGAAAGTGGTCCTCTTGTAAATTCTAGCTCCAGATGACAGCTTTCAAAAGGCACTAGTCTCGGCTAGATGGGAGTCGTATTAGCTGAATTGTAGTCTTAACATTGCAGACTGTCCAAAGCATCTTGATTGAGCTTCCAACTTCGCTTTCGTGCCCCGCTTGAACTTTAAAACTACATAATTGAATTTTAATCTCTTCATGAAAGCTGTAAAGATAATATTAAATAGGTTGTAAATATAAAAATTAAAATGAATATATAACTAAAATATAAGATCTAATGTTTTTAGTTTAAATAAAAGAACAACCTATAAGTAATAATAAAAGAATTTTATTTTTATATATTGACAATGTATAATAATTTTATATTATTAATAAATAAAATTTTATTAAAGTAAAAAATTATAAAAAATAATTATTCTTTATTATAATCAGTCATCATATTTATTATTTTAGTAAAATTTTATTAATAAAGAATATATAGAAATTAAATTTATTATATATTATGTTTATATTATATGTTTCAAATTTGAAAGCAGTAATTCTCAGTTCTCACTACCGCAAGCTACGAATAATGGATCCTTCCTTGGTAGGCGTAAAACAGAATGGCTGTGCCAGTGACTGAGACTGTCGACGGTCAAGCCGCGTCGCCATGCTTTTACGCGTTATCTCGCTTCCCGATTGCTCCTATTTACATGTGAAAGGCTCTATTTTTTTGTTGGCTCGAGTGAGGATTCATTTGATTTATGAATTTGTAAGTATGTTTTATTTTAATTTTTGATTATTTAATTTCTGAAATTTTATTTTGTAGATTATTTTAGTTTTTAATAAAATTATTATTAATTAATTATTATATTTTATTGACGTGACGCATCAAGTAGCATGTGATATATCGATGACATGTCATGTCAATTACACGTGGCATGCTGATATGGCACTAAATTAAAAAATATTCAGATTAATCCCTAAAATTTTTAAATTTTTCAAAACAATCACTGAAATTTTTAAAATGTGTCAAAATAATCTCTTGAATTCTCAAATTTCACCTATTTTATTTTATAAAATCTAATTTCTCAATTTTTTTAAATCTATTTATTTTTCTCTTGTATTCACATCCTACTCAAACGAAAATCTCCTCACAACATAACAATAAAAAAAATATATCATCAACAAGCCGCTATTATTGGACGAGTGGTAAACAATTTAATCTCTATAAATATAAGGACATGTTGGAAGGAAAAATAATCATAAATGTTCTATTCTAAATCAATGTCATTATGCTTGTCCTATTTACATCAACATTCCCAAAATGTTTTTCCATCTTTACTACGACAATAATGCCATGTCAATTGTGAATAATAGCTCATAGTCCATATGCATTTTCACCTATGAATGTAGTACCATCGTTATTCAATTGTACACGCCCCAAAAGATAATGATTCCCTACAGTCCACCATCATTAAGATGATGTAATAAGAGACACAATCCTCTACTTGAGCTTGATTAGAACTCTTCATATTTGAGATAGTTTGCAAGTATATTTGACATGGAATGGAGTTTCCTTTCATTGTTATGCCAAATTCCTTTGATATCAAATTCCTTCCTAATTTGCAACAAAAATATTCTAAATAGACCCTTGATAAACTTCGTCAACGCTTAATAATATAATGTTTCACTTGGATCCTATTTTTCATATTTTAAAACCTAATTTATTATAAAAAATATAATGTAATAGTTAATAAATTAATTATATTAGCTAAGCATAGAGGGTATCAAATTTGGACTAATCAAACCCTTAATTATATTTAGAATATTTAAAAATTTTAATTATTTAAATAGGGTGTGAAAATAAGAGAGAAGTAAGTGGGTTTAAGAATTATCGATGATTTAAATTTTATGAACTAAAAGAGAAGAAATTTGGGATTGGATACTTTTTTAACATATTTTAGAAAATTTTAGGGATTAATTTGAATCTATTTTGATAAGATGCCACATTAGCATTAAAAAATAATGGTTGACTGATGATTATTTGATCAAAAACTAAAGTAACATATAAAATAAAATATAAGAGGTTAAAGAGTTAATTTTAAAATTTTAGATATTAAAGTGAAGTATTCTTCTAGTTTGATGGAGCAAACAATAAGTAATTCTAATATTCGTGAACTTTACCTTCTTGATTAGAGGCGATTTTATTCGTGAACTTTAGAAAAAATATAAATGGATTCTTGAAAATTTTCAAATATGTATTTTAATCTTTTTACTAAATTTTAATATGTTATTGACAAAAAATAAATGAACTATATCGGTTAAATTTTCAATTATGTAGAATTTAGTATTCTAAACTAAAAAATTAAGTAAATCTAATATCTTAAATTTTTATGAATATGTAATATTTCTATTAAGAATGTCAATCCAAAAAAATATTTCCATTAACAATAGACGAAATTTTTTTTAAAAAAGGTTAGAGTGTTGGCAATTTTTGTATACGGTTTGCAAGAAATTAGTAGTTGACTTCATTTAATGGAACAAAGATTTAGATGACGTTGTTGTCGAATTACTAAAGATCATGTGGTGATAACTTTATGCCAAGAATTAATCGATATTGTGGTACATTTTGTTCGAATGATAAGATCAAATTGATGTTTTTTTAAAAGGCTTTTCTTAATGAGTATTTTAGGAACACTTCTTAAACATAAAAAATAGTATTTTTAAATCATTTTTAATTTATCTAGTACGTACATTGAAAATTTAAAAATTCAAATTTTCAATATTATCATTTTTTATTTGTTTACAAGTTTCCTTGGACCATTTATTAAAAACACTTTTTTTAGGAAATAAAATAAAATGATATATCAACTTTATGTTTGAACTAAAAGAAAAATGTTTACCCACATATTTTTACATAACTTTAAGTACTATTGTTTAACACAAAAACTGACATTAAGTAAATTGAGGTTAAAATATTATTCTCTTTCAATTTTCTTAATTTATTTTTGGTCTAACCTAAATGTGGCTCATGTATGCTATCCTAGTCCATGACAGCATTAAAGAGCAGTAGTCTTTCATCTTTCCTTTTTGGTAGAGTTTTTAGACTTTCATCTGCAAATCAATAAGCTGTGATGGGTCCTTACATAACTAAAAAGATTTTATGGTTTCAATGAAAACAATTTTCAAGGTCGAGTTTTTCTAATGGATTATTGTGGCAATACGAGCTTATGTAATAATATGAAAATACCTAAATTCACAATGGGTTAATATTAAATTTATACAAACAATGCATCAATATTTTAAAATTTAATTTTGATACATTGACAATATAAAAAAGTGTTATGTTATCATCCAATCAAATTTTTCATTTTATATAGCTTTTGAAGTAGTGATGGTCGAAGTTAATCATATTTCCTAATGTGGCATTGCATGATTTGTCAACGTGAAAAACTTTTTTTTTATAATATTAGTATATTAAAATTAAATCCATATTTTTATAAGAGCAAATTAGTATTTTTTTTTATAAGGTTTTATGAAATTCATTCTAACATTATTTATTCGAGTGATATTGATCTTTCTTGGATATACTATGCAAAAGAAGAAGATATTGTAATGATTTTACAAATTTAAAGACTTTTTAAAAAATTTTATCGAAAGAATGTAGCTAAGGTGAATTTAATGGAAACTTAGGGTAGATTAGTATAATTTTTTCTTTTGGGTAAGGTAGAATTAGTATAATTTATCCGTTTTATAATATTGTAGAATAAAAGTTTATTTTGATCCTTGAAATTATATGCACACTTTATCTTAGTTGCTAAAATTTGAAAACTATCAATTTAATCCCTAAAATTACTAAAAAGTGATTCAAATTAATCTTCTAAGTGATTCTAGTCCATCTTTATGAAATATCATCCTAGCAACTAATTTAAAATATTTTTATATTTTAAGGGGCTAAATTAATAATTTTTTTATTTTAGAAACTAAAGTACATTGTATATTAAATTTTATGCACCAAAAATGGAACTTTAATCTAATGTTGTATCTCTACCAAAGAAAATGTTGTATGAATAATAGTACTGTTTTAAAAGCTAAAAAAGATTGGGGTGGGAGAATTTCGAGGAATGTGTAAAGAGTGGAGGGACACATGAGATTGATCCCAAAAGCTACCTAATCCCATTTGGGGAGTAATTCCCAACCAGAGCGATGCTCCCATTAACGAAGCATTCTGCGCGTGGACCCCTCAACTCACTTTATCACCACAGTACACTGCTCAGGGAGGGAATCCCATTGCTCCTCCGAGTGTTCAACTTGGGTGTCATAACTTTCTAGCGATCACTCTCTTCTTTTTCTACTTAAAATATATTTGCACCATTGCTTTTTTATATCTCCACATATAAAAAATAGTTATTATTCATTAGTCAATTATCACTCCATATTTATTATCTTATTTATATTATTCTTAAAATATCTTTAAATTTATTTTAATTATTAGCTCTTTCATTTTTAAGACTTAGTCTCTAAAAGATTAACAAATTTTGGTTTGGTTCCTAATTTTTTTTATTTGATTTTGGTCTAAATATTTTCAACACAATTTAGTTTTAGTTCCTGGAATTAGCATGCCTCTATTTATACTCACCTAGGTGACAAAAAGCATGTTATCTAATCATATACGGTAGCCACTAGCATATATGGCATATCATAACCTTAGATATTAAAATAATTATATTATTTATACTCATTACATGTGAAATATTATATCAACTCACACATCATCTATCATTAGATGAAGTATGGACCTCAATCAAGTAGGGTCTATATTCTATCTAATAATGGATTAAACATATGTTGACATGGTATTCTATACACAATAAGTATAAGTAACATTTTTTATGTTGAAAATCTATTATAAAATGAATTATTATATGCAAAATGCGTTAATAAGTTAGGTCTAAAAGGTTATTAAGTGAAGATTTTGACACATAGGATCATAATATGACACAGGACTGCTATTTACTGACTATCATGTGGAATTGGATAATGTAACTTTTAGTTATCCAACTCATTGTTTAACATAAATAGACTAATTCTGAGAACTAAAAGCAAACAATTTTATAAATGTTTAGGCTAAATAAAAAAAGTTTTAGGACTAAAACCAAAACTTATATTTCAAGGACCAAAAAGACATCTAACCCTATTTTTAAAATTAAATTAAGAATTATGTGGTAGAATTTCTTGTGAAAAAATATTAGAATCTCATTATCTATTAATTATTTATTATTTTTATTTGTGACATTTCTAAATGCCTTTGATTAAAAACTTATATTTATAATATATTACTACTTAATACTTTAAGTTTATATCTAATAATTATACTAATTAATATTAAACATAAAAAATTAACTATGATTAAACTTTCTAGTATAACACAAGATGAAGAATAGATGAATCGGGATAAAATATTACATAAAAATACTACATCTCTCTGTGCATCAAATTATTAGTTAGCACAGTTCTCTCCTTCTATATTCAGCACTTTTAGATGATTTATAACTTGGCTAAGCGCTTAGTATTCATTATGGTAACTATAATCCCGAAATTCATCCCGGCCATTGATCCGATAAGGTATAGATTACCCTAAACGTTCTATCCCTATTCATCAATAGATGATGTACATATATAATATATTAACTATGTGAGTTGCCAAGTGACTTATATAGTACCTCGGTCCTTCATTATATATGATACCGTCATTATATATATTCATCCTATCAACAATAAATAGGGATAGTAAATTATATTTCATCATCCTTATATTAAATATTTTATATAACATAGATGAATTTTATTTCACTAAACTTTTCAATTCAAGTTAAACATTATCTTTAAGTTAGTAACTTTTTGTGTTATGCTATAGTTAATTTTTATATTTAATATTAATTACTATAATTATTAAATATAACTTTAAAATATCATAATAGCAATATATTATAAATATAAATAATTTTTAATTAAATATATTTATAAATATAATATACATAAAAGTAAATAAGGAGTGATAATAAATTGTTGAGATTCTAGTAGTAGTACACAACTCTTAATTTAATTTTGAAAATAAAATGCTAATAATTAAAATAAGCCTGATGAAATTTATGAATAGTACATATAAAGATAATAATATAGAATGATAATAAATAAATAGGATTGACAATAGTTACTCTCTTCAAAAATAATATTTGAATCTTCTATTTTTGGGACACCTGGACACTCTAAAAAGAATAATAAAAATAATATTTGAATCCTATATTTTAAATATTTACTAGCCTGCCTATGTTAGTTAATGTTATATATCAACAGTACACCGATAACATCTTAATATTTTTGAAATCAAAGAATAACGTAATTTACAATTATAAAGTTAAGAATTAATTAGTCGAATCTTAAATTTTAGGAATTAAAGTTCATTGAGATAGGTTTTAGCTTGTTTTTATTTGATTGCATTAAGTGATTAATAGCCAATAATTGATTAATTAATCATAATCATAACCAAATTTATCAATGTTCACATATGGGTCATTGAGCATAAATAATTGAAGCACAAATTGCAGTGCCGCAATGCACTACTCATTGCAATATTATTATAACATTATATTATATATTCAAGGATTCTTAGTTTTCACTTTTCAACATGGCTTGACAACACTAACGGCACCGCACGTGACACCAATGTTCCCTTTACCTCATTTTCTAAAAGCAGATTATGCATTCCTTCTTTAATCAATTACTAACTCATAATAATCATTTCCATTTTGCAATGATAACGCGGAGATGGCCACTGTGAATAAGAAGGTTTGACCCATTTCCATAAAGTTCTAGTCCCAAGCGAATTTAAAATAAAATATTTTAAATTTTTTAATTTAATTTTAATATACTGTCAATGTAAAATTTTTTTATACCCATATGACTTATATAACTAAGTAGGCTTTAATTTGGGAATCATCAACAATAAGTTTTATAGGAACTCAAGAACAATTTTTCATAACATGCTAAAGATATCCCAAGATAACAATAAAATGATAACACTAGTGCATACTTCTCCCATTAATCCAATACATCAAAACATCATAAAAATTCTCATTAGATATTACAAATTTTCAAAATACTCTAATGATACATAGTGAAATAGTTTTGTGGGAGAACACTCCATGAGTTTGAAAGTCACAATTATTTTCTCTAGCAACAAGAGCACGAAAAATATAGAGAAACACATAAATACAGAGTTATCTCTTTAAATACGAGTCATGCA